>OX451735.1:1182974000-1183474605 GCA_948472305.1 Vicia faba | reverse complement strand
GGTGAAACTTTGTCTTAAACTTTGGAAATGTGACACTTTAGTCTTGCAATAGGAATGCATAAAATTGATATGGTGATTCGTAAATTATTCTAAATCAAAATTTGCATGATTTAGTGAATATGAAAAGGATACATCCAAATCAATAGTTCAAATGACTATGTAAAGATGCATTAATTAAATCCTTAATTTTCAATTATTTCTCATATTCTTTCTAAAGAAATATCAACCTAATGAAGATTGGATGAGAAGAGTACCAAAGATGACTATGGATGAATTAGGCCCTTAACATAACAATTTCTTATGGAATTAACATAAAAACATTAAAATAACATTCAATATCTATTTATAAATAATATTAAGAAGTAAAAACACACAACTTAACATTCAAATAATATTAAATATTTATTTATAAATAACATTAAGAAGTAAAAATAAAACTAAAACACATAACTTAACATTCAAATAACATTCAATATTTATTTATAAATAACATTAAGAAGTAAAAATAAAACTAAAACACACAACTTAACATTCAAATAACATTCAATATTTATTTATAAAAAACATTAAGAAGTAAAAATAAAACTAAAACAACCACTTAACATTCCATATTTAGTAGAAAACATGAATTTTGTTGCTTTGTTTCTTCAATTGTGTATAACAAGGTTTCTACATACGGGACATGCTCTCTTTCCTCCTTAAACATGCGAGGATGCATTCTTTGTGAAATACGTGATCACAATTTAATTTGTTCACAACATCATTAGGTATGAAATCCTCCAAGCAATCTGGACAAAAGTTTTGGCCGAACGAAAAAACAAGTGACTCATCATATATAATTTCTCTCAACTCCACCACAATCACTGGTGGAGTTTGTTGTGAAGTTTGTGCCACTGCCACTGGAAGACAAGTGTTTTGACCAGATCTATAGTATAAGTATATAAAAACCAGAATGACAAATATTATTAGCATAGCTAATATTAAAGCTTTAGAAACCATAGGTGTTAAAGGATACATATTTGATTTGATGTAGAGAGAGTTAGTGAGAGAGAGAAAGTGTGAGTGAGTGAGGGAGAGAAGCATGAAGTAAATATAGGTATGATTCATGGTGGAGTTTGATTCTTATAAGTTATTGTTTCTTGTTTCAACATAATATATAGAACATTAGTAAAGAATATATGTTAATAATATTTTTGATAAAAATATGTTTCTTGTTTCAAGAAGGTAAAGAATATTATCCAAGACGTCCAAGAAATCGTTATGTAGCAGCACCGAAAAATGAAATTGAAAACCGGAAGAAACCGGAAGGTTGGATCGTGGTTGTATTTTTCAAGCTAAAAAACACTATGGTGTGGAAACACGATTTAGATTTAGAATGTATTGAAAATATTGTATTTGTGTTGGCTAATATATATATATATATATATATATATATATATATATATATATATATATATATATATATATATATATATATATATATATATATATATATATATATATATATATATATATATATATATATATATATATATATATATATATATATATATATATATATATATATATATATATATATAATATATATATATATATATAAACAGCAGATTTACAATAAGACATGATATCATCCACTTCAAAAGAGCTAAATGGGGTTCAATAATACCTCAAAGTATCTTCAAGCTCCTTTTCATCAATATAATTCTATCCCAACAAATAATTTCATGCGAGAAGATTGGATCCCCTAAATGGTTCTTCCTCATCTGCGGCAACACCTTGTTGCTTCTCAAATCGAGCTCCATTTTAGATGCCAAAATAATCCATTAAAACAGTGCTCTGATATTGTACAGACCAAAATTTCATAGGCGGGATCCACTTAATCACAATCTTTGCTTGTGGTGAAACTTAGTCTTAAAATTTGGAAATGTGACACTTTAGTCTTGCAATAGAGATGCATAAAATTGATATGGTGATTCGTAAATTGTTCTAAATCAAAATTTGCATGATTTAGTGAATATGAAAAGCATACATCAAAATCAATAGTTCAAATGACTATGTAAAGATGCATTAATTCAATCCTTCATTTTCAATTATTTTTCATATTATTTCTAAAGAAATATCAACCTAATGAAGATTGGATGAGAAGAGTTCCAAAGATGACTATGGATGTATTAGGCCCTTAACATAACAATTTATTATAGAATTAACATAAAAACATTCAAATAAAATTCAATATCTATTTATAAATAATATTAAGAAGTAAAAACACACAACTTAACATTCAAATAATATTCAATATTTGTTTATAAATAACATTAAGAAGTAAAAATAAAACAAAAACACACAACTTAACATTCAAATAACATTCAATATTTAATTATAAATAACATTAAGAAGTAAAAATAAAACTAAAACACACAACTTAACATTCAAATAACATTCAATATTTATTTATAAATAACATTAAGAAGTAAAAATAAAACTAAAACAACCACTTAACATCCAAATAACATTCCATATTTAGTAGAAAACATGAAATTTGTTGCTTTGTTTCTTCAATTGTGTAAAACATGGTTTCTATATACGGGACATCCTCTCTTTCTTCTTAAACATGCGAGGATGCATTCTTTGTAAAATACGTGATCACAATTTAATTTTTTCACAACATCATTAGGTATGAAATCGTCCAAGCAAATTGGATAAAAATTTTGGTCGAATGAAAAAACAAGTGACTCATCATATATAATTTCTCTCAACTCCACCACAATCACTGGTGGAGTTTGTTGTGAAGTTTATGCCACTGCCACTGGAAGAAAAGTGTTTTGACTATAGCTATAGTATAAGTATATAAAAACCAGAATGACAGATATTATAAGCATAGCTAATATTAAAGCTTTAGTTATCGTAGGTGTTAAAGGATACATATTTGATTTTATGTAGAGAGAGTGAGTGAGAGAGAGAAAGTGTGAGTGAGTGAGGGAGAGAAGCATGAAGTTAATATAGGCATGATTCATGGTGGAGTTTTATTCTTGTAAGTTATTGTTTCTTGTTTCAACATGACATATAGAACATTAGTAAAGAATATATGTTAATAAGATTTTTGATAACAATATGTTTCTTGTTTCAAGAAGGTAAAGAATATTATCCAAGACGTCCAAGAAATCGTTATGTAGCAGCACCGAAAAATGAAATTGAAAACTGGAAGAAACCGGAAGGTTGGGTCGTGGTTGTATTTTTTCAAGCTAAAAAACAGTATGGTGTGGAAACACGATTTAGATTTAGAATGTATTGAAAATATTGTATTTATGTTGGCTAAGGTAATAAATATATATATATATATATATATATATATATATATATATATATATATATATATATATATTATATATATATATATATATATATATATATATATATATATATATATATATATATATATATATATATATATATAATATATATATATATATATATATATATATATATATATATATAACCACATATTTACAATAAGACATGATATCACGCACTTCAAAAGAGTTTAAATGGGTTTTAGCAATACATTAAAGTATCTTCAAGCTACTTTTCATCAATATAATTCTATCCCAACAAATAAGTTCATGCGAGACGGTCGGATCCCCTAAATGGTTCTTCCTCATCTGCTGCAACACCTTGCTGCTGCTCAAATCGGGCTCCATTTTAAATGCCGATAATAATCCATTAAAACAGTGCTCTGATATTGTACAGACCAAAATCTCATAGGCGAGATCCACTTAATCACAATCTTTGCTTGTGTTGAACTTAGTCTTAAACTTTGAAAATGTGACACTTTAGTCTTGCAATAAGAATGCATAAAATTGATATGGTGAACCGTAAATTATTCTAAATCAAAATTTGCATGATTTAGTGAATATGAAAAGGATACATCCAAATCAATAGTTCAAATGGATATGTAAAGATGCATTAATTCAATCCTTAATTATCAATTATTTCTCATATTCTTTCTAAAGAAATAACAACCTAATGAAGATTGGATTAGAAGAGTTCCAAAGATGACTATGGATGAATTAGGCCCTTAACATAACAATTTCTTATAGAATTAACATAAAAACATTCAAATAACATTCAATATCTATTTAGAAATAACATTAAGAAGTAAAAACACACAACTTAACATTCAAATAACATTCAATATTTATTTATAAATAATATTAAGAAGTAAAAATAAAACTAAAACACACAACTTAACATTCAAATAACATTCAATATTTATTTATAAATAACATTAAGAAGTAAAAATAAAACTAAAACACACAACTTAACATTCAAATAACATTCAATATTTAGTTATAAATAACATTAAGAAGTAAAAATAAAACTAAAACAACCACTTAACATCCAAATAACATTCCATATTTAGTAGAAAACATGAAATTTGTTGCTTTGTTTCTTCAATTGTGTATAACATGGTTTCTACATACGGGACATGCTCTCTTTCTTCTTAAACATGCGAGGATGTATTCTTTGTGAAATACGTGATCACAATTTAATTTGTTCACAATATCATTAGGTATGAAATCTTCCAAGCAAACTGGACAAAAAATTCGGTCGAATGAAAAAAACAAGTGACGCATCATATATAATTTCTCTCAACTCCATTACAGACACTGGTGGAGTTGTTGTGAAGTTTGTGCCACTGCCACTGGAAGAAAAGTGTTTTGACCAGATCTATAGTATAAGTATATAAAAATCAGAATGACATATATTATAAGCATAGCTAATATTAAAGCTTTAGCCACCGTAGGTGTTAAAGGATACATATTTGATTTGATGTAGAGAGAGTAAGTGAGAGAGAGAAAGTGTGAGTGAATGAGGGAGAGAAGCATGAAGTCAATATAGGCATGATTCATGGTGGAGTTTGATTCTTGTAAGTTATTGTTTCTTGTTTCAACATAACATATAGAACATTAGTAAAGAATATATGTTAATAATATTTTTGATAACAATATGTTTCTTGTTTCAAGAAGATAAAGAATATTATTCAAGACGTCCTAGAAATCATTATGTAGCAGCACCAAAAAATGAAATTGAAAACCGGAAGAAACCAGAAGGTTGGATCGTGGTTGTATTTTTCAAGCTAAAAAACACTATGGTGTGGAAATACGATTTAGATTTAAAATGTATTGAAAATATTGTATTTGTGTTGGCTAAGGTAATAAATATATATATATATATATATATATATATATATATATATATATATATATATATATATATATATATATATATATATATATATATATATATATATATATATATATAACCACATATTTACAATAAGACATGATATCACGCACTTCAAAAGAGTTAAATGGGTTTTAGCAATACATTAAAGTATCTTCAAGCTACTTTTCATCAATATAATTCTATCCCAACAAATAAGTTCCGGATCCCTAAATGGTTCTTCCTCATCTGCTGCAACACCTTGCTGCTGCTCAAATCGGGCTCCATTTTAAATGCCGATAATAATCCATTAAAACAGTGCTCTGATATTGTACAGACCAAAATCTCATAGGCGAGATCCACTTAATCACAATCTTTGCTTGTGTTGAAACTTAGTCTTAAACTTTGAAAATGTGACACTTTAGTCTTGCAATAAGAATGGCTAAAATTGATATGGTGAACCGTAAATTATTCAAAATCAAAATTTGCATGATTTAGTGAATATGAAAAGGATACATCCAAATCAATAGTTCAAATGATATGTAAAGATGCATTAATTCAATCCTTAATTATCAATTATTTCTCATATTCTTTCTAAAGAAATAACAACCTATGAAGATTGGATTAGAAGAGTTCCAAAGATGACTATGGATGAATTAGGCCCTTAACATAACAATTTCTTATAGAAATTAACATAAAAAACATTCAAATAACATTCAATATCTATTTAGAAATAACATTAAGAAGTAAAAACACACAACTTAACATTCAAATAACATTCAATATTTATTTATAAATATATTAAGAAGTAAAAATAAAACTAAAACACACAACTTAACATTCAAATAACATTCAATATTTATTTATAAATAACATTAAGAAGTAAAATAAAACTAAAACACACAACTTAACATTCAAATAACATTCAATATTAGTTATAAATAACATTAAGAAGTAAAAATAAAACTAAAACAACCACTTAACATCCAAATAACATTCCATATTTAGTAGAAAACATGAAATTTGTTGCTTTGTTTCTTCAATTGTGTATAACATGGTTTCTACATACGGGACATGCTCTCTTTCTTCTTAAACATGCGAGGATGTATTCTTTGTGAAATACGTGATCACAATTTAATTTGTTCACAATATCATTAGGTATGAAATCTTCCAAGCAACTGGACAAAAAATTCGTCGAATGAAAAACAAGTGACGCATCATATATAATTTCTCTCAACTCCATTACAGACACTGGTGGAGTTTGTTGTGAAGTTTGTGCCACTGCCACTGGAAGAAAAGTGTTTTGACCAGATCTATAGTATAAGTATATAAAAATCAGAATGACATATATTATAAGCATAGCTAATATTAAAGCTTTAGCCACCGTAGGTGTTAAAGGATACATATTTGATTTGATGTAGAGAGAGTAAGTGAGAGAGAGAAAGTGTGAGTGAATGAGGGAGAGAAGCATGAAGTCAATATAGGCATGATTCATGGTGGAGTTTGATTCTTGTAAGTTATTGTTTCTTGTTTCAACATAACATATAGAACATTAGTAAAGATATATGTTAATAATATTTTTGATAACAATATGTTTCTTGTTTCAAGAAGATAAAGAATATTATTCAAGACGTCCTAGAAATCATTATGTAGCAAGCACCAAAAAATGAAATTGAAAACCGGAAGGAAACCAGAAGGTTGGATCGTGGTTGTATTTTCAAGCTAAAAAAACACTATGGTGTGGAAATACGATTTAGATTTAAAATGTATTGAAAATATTGTATTTGTGTTGGCTAAGGTAATATATATATATATATATATATATATATAATATATATTATATATATATATATATATATATATATATATATATATATATATATATATATATAACCACAGATTTACAATAAGACATGATATCATCCACTTCAAAGAGTTAAATGGGGCTCAGAATACCCCAAAGTATCTTCAAGCTCCTTTTCAATCAATATAATTCTATCCCAACAAATAAGTTTCATGCGAGACGGTCGGATCCCCTAATGGTTCTTCCTCATCTACTGCAACACCTTGCTGCTGTTGAAATCAGGCTCTATTTTAGATGCCGATAATAATCAATTAAAAACAGTGCTCTGATATTGTACAGACCAAAATCTCCAATAAGTGGGATCCACTTAATCACAATCTTTTCTTGTGGTGAAACATAGTCTTAAACTTTGGAAATGTGACACTTTAGTCTTGCAATAGGAATGCATAAAATTGATATGGTGATTCGTGAATTGTTCTAAATCAAAATTTGCATGATTTAGTGAATATGGAAAAGGATACATCCAAATCAATAGTTTCAAATGGCTATGTAAAGATGCATTAATTCAATCCTTAATTTTCAATTATTCTCATATTCTTTCTAAAGAAATATCAACCTAATGAAGATTGGCTGAGAAGAGTTCTAAAGATGACTATGGATGAATTAGGCCCTTAACATAACAATTTCTTATAGAATTAACATATAAAAACATTCAAATAGCATTCAATATCTATTTATAAATAACACTAAGAAGTAAAAACGCACAACCTTAACATTCAAATAATATTCAATATTTATTTATAAATAACATTAAGAAGTAAAAAAAAAAAACTAAAACACACAACTTAATATTCAAGTTACATTCAATATTTATTTATAAATAACATGAAAAAGTAAAAATAAAACTAAAACACACAACTTAACATTCAAATAACATTCAATATTTATTTATAAATAAAATTAAGATGTAAAAAATAAAACTAAAACAACCACTTAACATCCAAATAACATTCCATATTTAGTAGAAAACATGAAATTTGTTGCTTTTTTTTTCTTCAATTGTGTATAACATTGTTTCTACATACGGGACATGCTCTCTCTTTCTTCTTAAACATGCCGAGGATACATTCTTTGTGAAATACGTGATCATAATTTAATTTGTTCACAACATCAATGGGTATGAAATCTTCCAAACAAACTGGACAAAAAAATTTGGTCGAATGAAAAAACAAGTGACTCATCATATATAATTTCTCTCAACTCCACCACAATCACTGGTGGAGTTTGTGTGAAGGTTATGCCACTGTCACTGGAAGAAAAGTGTTTTGACCAGATCTATAGTATAAGTATATAAAACCAGAATGACAGATATCTAAGCATAGCAAATATTAAAGCTTTAGCCACCGTAGGTGTTAAAGGATACATATTTGATTTGATGTAGAGAGAGTAAGTGAGAGAGAGAAAGTGTGAGTGAGTGAGGGAGATAAGCATGAAGTCAATATAGGCCATGATTCATGTGGAGTTTGATTCTTGTAAGTTATTGTTTCTTGTTTCAACATAACATTTAGAACTTTAGTAAAGAATATATGCTAATAATATTTTTGATACTAATATGTTTCTTGTTTCAAGAAGGTAAAGAATATTATTCAAGACGTCCAAGAAATCATTATGTAGCAGCACCAAAAAATGAAATTGAAAACGGAAGAAACCAGAAGGTTGGATCGTGGTTGTATTTTTCAAGCTAAAAAACACTATGGTGTGGAAATACGATTTAGATTTAAAATGTATTGAAAATATTATATTTGTGTTGGCTAAGGTAATATATATATATATATATATATATATATATATATATATATATATATATATATATATATATATATATATATAGATATATATATATATATATATATATATATATATATATATATATATATATATATATATATATATATATATATATATATATATATATATATATATATATATATATATATATATATATATATATATATATATATATATATATATATATATATATATATATATATATATATATATATATATATATATATAACCACAGATTTACAATAAGACATGATATCATCCACTTCAAAAGAGCTAAATGGGGTTCAGTAATACCCCAAAGTATCTTCAAGCTCCTTTTCATCAATATAATTCTATCCCAACAAATAAGTTCATGCGAGACGGTCGGATCCCCTAAATGGTTCTTCCTCATCTACTGCAACACCTTGTTGCTGCTCAAATCGGGATCCATTTTAGATGCCGATAATAATCCATTAAAACAATGCTCTGATATTGTACAGACCAAAATCTCATAAGCGGGATCCACTTAATCACAATCTTTGCTTGTGGTGAAACTTAGTCTTAAACTTTGGAAATGTGACACTTTAGTCTTGCAATAGGAATGCATAAAATTGATATGGTGATTCGTGAATTGTTCTAAATCAAAATTTGCATGATTTAGTGAATATGAAAAGGATACATCAAAATCAATAGTTCAAATGGCTATGTAAAGATGCATTAATTCAATCCTTAATTTTCAATTATTTCGCATATTATTTCTAAAGAAATATCAACCTAATGAAGATTGAATGAGAAGAGTTCCAAAGATGACTATGGATGAATTAGGCCCTTAACATAACAATTTCTTATAGAATTAACATAAAAACATTCAAATAGAATTCAATATCTATTTATAAATAACACTAAGAAGTAAAAACACACAACTTAACATTCAAATAATATTCAATATTTATTTATAAATAACATTAAGAAGTAAAAATAAAACTAAAACACACAACTTAATATTCAAATTACATTCAATATTTATTTATAAATAACATTAAGAATTAAAACTAAAACTAAAACACACAACTTAACATTCAAATAACATTCAATATTTATTTATAAATAAAATTAAGAAGTAAAAAATAAAACTAAAACAACCACTTAACATCCAAATAACATTCCATATTTAGTAGAAAACATGAAATTTGTTGCTTTGTTTCTTCAATTGTGTATACCATTTTTCTACATACGGGACGTGCTCTCTTTCTTCTTAAACATGTGAGGATGCATTCTTTGTGAAATACGTGATCAAAATTTAATTTGTTCACAACTTCATTGGGTATGAAATCTTCCAAACAAACTGGACAAAAAATTTGGTCGAATGAAAAAACAAGTGACTCATCATATATAATTTCTCTCAACTCCACCACAATCACTGGTGAAGTTTGTTGTGAAGGTTATGACACTGCCACTGGAAGAAAAGTGTTTTGACCAGATCTATAGTATAAGTATATAAAAACCAGAATGACAGATATTATAAGCATAGCTAATATTATAGCTTTAGCCACCGTAGGTGTTAAAGGATACATATTTGATTTGATGTAGAGAGAGTGAGTGAGAGAGAGAAAGTGTGAGTGAGTGAGGGAGAGAAGCATGAAGTCAATATAGGCATGATTCATGGTGGAGTTTGATTCTTGTAAGTTATTGTTTCTTGTTTCAACATAACATATAGAACATTAGTAAAGAATATATGTTAATAATATTTTTGATAACAATATGTTTCTTGTTTCTAGAAGGTAAAGAATATTATTCAAGACGTCCTAGAAATCATTATGTAGCAGCACCAAAAAATGAAATTGAAAACCGGAAGAAACCAGAAGGTTGGATCGTGGTTGTATTTTTCAAGCTAAAAAACACTATGGTGTGGAAACACGATTTAGATTTAAAATGTATTAAAAAATTGTATTTGTGTTGGCTAAGGTAATATATATATATATATATATATATATATATATATATATATATATATATATATATATATATATATATATATATATATATATATATATATATATATATATATATATATATATATATAACCACCGATTTACAATAAGACATGATATCATCCACTTCGAAAGAGCTAAATGGGGCCCAGTAATACCCCAAAGTATATTCAAGCTCCTTTTCATCAATATAATTCTATCCCAACAAATAAGTTCATGCGAGACGGTCGGATCCCCTAAATGGTTCTTCCTCATCTACTGCAACTTCTTGCTGCTGCTCAAATCGGGCTCCATTTTAGATGCCAATAATAATCCATTAAAACAGTGCTCTGATATTGTACAGACCAAAATCTCATAAGCGGCATCCACTTAATCACAATCTTTGCTTGTGGTGAAACTTAGTCTTAAACTTTGGAAATGTGACACTTTAGTCTTGCAATAGGAATGCATAAAATTGATATGGTGATTCGTGAATTGTTCTAAATCAAAATTTGCATGATTTAGTGAATATGAAAAGGATACATCCAAATCAATAGTTCAAATGTCTATGTAAAGATGCATTAATTCAATCCTTAATTTTCAATTATTTCTCATATTATTTCTAAAGAAATATCAACCTAATGAAGATTGAATGAGAAGAGTTCCAAAGATGACTATGGATGAATTAGGCCCTTAACATAACAATTTCTTATAGAATTAACATAAAAACATTCAAATAGCATTCAATATCTATTTATAATTAACACTAAGAAGTAAAAACACACAACTTAACATTCAAATAATATTCAATATTTATTTATAAATAACATTAAGAAGTTAAAATAAAACTAAAACACACAACTTAATATTCAAATTACATTCAATATTTATTTATAAATAACATTAAGAATTAAAAATAAAACTAAAACACACAACTTAACATTCAAATAACATTCAATATTTATTTATAAATAAAATTAAGAAGTAAAAAATAAAACTAAAACAACCACTTAACATCCAAATAACATTCCATATTTAGTAGAAAACATGAAATTTGTTGCTTTGTTTCTTCAATTGTGTATACCATTGTTTCTATATACGGGACATGCTCTCTTTTTTCTTAAACATGCGAGGATGCATTCTTTGTGAAATACGTGATCACAATTTAATTTGTTCACAACATCATTGGGTATGAAATCTTCCAAACAAACTGGACAAAAAATTTGGTCGAATGAAAAAACAAGTGACTCATCATATATAATTTCTCTCAACTCCACCACAATCACTGGTGGAGTTTGTTGTGAAGGTTATGACACTGCCACTGGAAGAAAAGTGTTTTGACCAGATTTATAGTATAAGTATATAAAAACCAGAATGATAGATATTATAAGCATAGCTAATATTAAAGCTTTAGCCACCGTAGGTGTTAAAGGATACATATTTGATTAGATGTAGAGAGAGTGAGTGAGAGAGAGAAAGTGTGAGTGAATGAGGGAGAGAAGCATGAAGTCAATATAGGCATGATTCATGGTGGAGTTTGATTCTTGTAAGTTATTGTTTCTTGTTTCAACATAACATATAGAACATTAGTAAAGAATATATGTTAATAATATTTTTGATAACAATATGTTTCTTGTTTCAAGAAGGTAAAGAATATTATTCAAGACGTCCTAGAAATCATTATATAGCAGCACCAAAAAATGAAATTGAAAACCGGAAGAAACCAGAAGGTTGGATCGTGGTTGTATTTTTGAAGCTAAAAAACACTATGGTGTGGAAACACGATTTAGATTTAAAATGTATTGAAAATATTGTATTTGTGTTGGCTAAGGTAATACCCCAAAGTATCATGATATCACCACATATTTACAATAAGACATGATATCATCCACTTCAAAAGAGCTAAATGGGGCTCAGTAATACCCCAAAGTATCTTCAAGCTCCTTTTCATCAATATAATTCTATCCCAACAAATAAGTTCATGCGAGGCGGTCGGATCCCCTAAATGGTTCTTCCTCATCTACTGCAACACCTTGTTGCTGTTGAAATCGGGCTCTATTTTAGATGCCGATAATAATCCATTAAAACAGTGCTCTGATAATGTACAAACCAAAATATCATAAGTGGGATCCACTTAATCACAATCTTTTCTTGTGGTGAAACTTAGTCTTAAACTTTTGAAATGTGACACTTTAGTCTTGCAATAGGAATGCATAAAATTGATATGGTGATTCGTGAATTGTTCTAAATCAAAATTTGCATGATTTAGTGAATATGAAAAGGATACATCCAAATCAATAATTCAAATGGCTATGTAAAGATGCATTAATTCAATCCTTAATTTTCAATTATTTCTCATATTCTTTCTAAAGAAATATCAACATAATGAAGATTGGCTGAGAAGAGTTCTAAAGATGACTATGGATGAATTAGGCCCTGAACATAACAATTTCTTATAGAATTAACATAAAAACATTCAAATAGCATTTAATATCTATTTATAAATAACACTAAGAAGTAAAAACGCACAACTTAACATTCAAATAATATTCAATATTTATTTATAAATAACATTAAGAAGTAAAAAAAAACTAAAACACACAACTTAATATTCAAGTTACATTCAATATTTATTTATAAATAACATTAAAAAGTAAAAATAAAACTAAAACACACAACTTAACATTCAAATAACATTCAATATTTATTTATAAATAAAATTAAGATGTAAAAAATAAAACTAAAACAACCACTTAACATCCAAATAACATTCCATATTTAGTAGAAAACATGAAATTTGTTGCTTTGTTTCTTCAATTGTGTATAACATTGTTTCTACATACGGGACATGCTCTCTTTCTTCTTAAACATGCGAGGATGCATTCTTTGTGAAATACGTGATCATAATTTAATTTGTTCACAACATCAATGGGTAGGAAATCTTCCAAACAAACTGGACAAAAAATTTGGTCGAATGAAAAAAAAAGTGACTCATTATATATAATTTCTATCAACTCCACCACAATCACTGGTGGAGTTTGTTGTGAAGGTTATGCCACTGTCACTGGAAGAAAAGTGTTTTGACCAGATCTATAGTATAAGTATATAAAAGCCAGAATGTCAGATATTATAAGTGTTGTACCCCAAAATTTGCCCTCGCATTTTTCCACAAGAAATCACAGCTTCAGGCGTTTCCTGATTTTTCAGATTGGCTCAAGAATCGGTCAAACAGACTTTTCTCGTCAGCCAAGCAAAATTAGGGTTTTACTGATTTTTATGGCTCTGGAATGTTTCAAACATTTGGTTTAGGGTTTTGAGCTCAACTTTGATCAAGCGAACGTTCTTTGGTATTTAATCAATAATTAGGGTTTTGTGGGCACGTTCTCAGAAGGATTTAAATTCTACGATGCTTTGCAAGTTATTCCGAGATTTGGTTTGAATTCGCATTGTTTGATTTAATCAGTAAAAAAATGCATTTGGATTGAATTCACATTTATTTGTTTGAACCAGTCAAAGGATACATTCAGTTTGGATTTGCAGTGTTGGGTAAAAATCAGTGAAAAGGGATGCGCCTGATCAGTTGTTTTGATTAACTGTTGCTTTGCTTTGGATGTTGGAAATGCCAGGTTTAACTGATCAAATTGCTAAAGCATTGTTTATTTAAATTATTTATTATTCTGAGATTAAATGATTGGAATTTATTTTTCAATTATGTTAATTCAAAGAATTTTAAATAATAAATAAACAATAAAGGAAAAAGAATTAATTGGATAATGAAAACTTTTATTTATTTTTAAATTATTCGTACAATTATTGTTTATAATTTAGTTACAGCAATGATTTTACATTAATTTAAATTTAAATAAAAAGAAAACTATCCTAAACATTTTCTATTCTTCAATTCTTCATCTGCTATCCTTTGCTCCCCTTCATTCAATTATTCATCTGCAAAAGGAAAAAAGGAAAGTCAATAGCAGATAGATAAAAGAGACAGATATAAAATTCATCATTAAGGGCCACTGATTGGGATCAGTTAACCCTCTCTGCAAATCACGGGATTTCTCCCGGTTCACAAAGAGGGACGAATTTTTATTTGCTAAAAATGAATGCACAAAAGTCAAATTGCACAATTCAAAAATTGTCAAACTGCATAGTTCAATACAAACAGAAAGTCCAAACTGGATCACAACTTTCAAACCATCCAAAAATTGTCAAAGTACAAGTTACTGTCACAAAGCTAGTCAAAAGATTTGAAAAGATACAAAGCACAAAATCTGGAAGAAGGGACAAATATGCAGAGGAAGCATGATATGCAAGCAAACTATCCCATTTTCATCATTTCCCAAGTGGCCCTTTCAGAAAGTACAAAAGCATAAACAATATTTAATGCAAACTGTACTGAGAGAGAAGAAAAAGAGAGCAAAGAAAACAGGCTTAGGCTTTAGGCAGGAAGAAAATATAAAGAACTAAACACAGTACAGTAAAGGGAAAGAGGCAAACCAATACACCACAAAGAAAGGCAAAACCTGTTGAACAAAAGGCCAAGCCTGATGAACAAAAGGCCAAGCCTACTGAACCTGTCAAGGCCATAACCTGTCAAAGGCCTAACATGAAGCCTGAGCTTCGAAGCCTCACAACCTGCTAATAACCACAAAACCTCTACCAGACCTGCATAAGCCTTATGAATAAGCATTAAGCCAGAACCAACCAGCCTCATAACTTGTCCACAAAAAGCCAGTAACATAAAGACCTGCATAAGCCTTATCCCTTTCAAAAAGAGACATAACCATCAGTACTGAAAAAACCTTCAAGCACACAAACATAACAAACATAAACCCAATACTGACCCAAGTTCATAACAAAAGCCTTCCAGCCTTAAACATCACAAGCCTAACCTGTCAAAGGCCTAACATAAATCTGTTAAAGTCTAAACCAGTATACCTGTATAAACGATAACCTGCAGTCAAGCTCAGACTGCAAAAGACTAAGCGAGCAAACCAGTAAATCCAAACCTGTCCAGCTTCAAGCCTAATCCAAATACATCCAAACAGAAACCTCAAGAGGCCATAACCAAAAACCTGTACCATTCAACTCACATACAAAGCATCCAAAGCCAAACCACAGAACCCTCAGAGGAATACTCATCATTGGGCCATAAACAAACAATAAGGCAGGCAACTCAGAGAAGGGACAAAGAAGCACATTCAGGGCAATAGAAGGAGGAGATAAAGGAATACTGCGCCAACTCAGAGCAAGGCAGCATTAACAAGTCAAAGAAGCATCAAGGCCACACAAGTGTACAAAAGGCAACTCAAAACAAGGAATCAATCTCAGCATATTCAAGCATACTCAAGCATTCAGGGTCAACCCTAAGCCCTCAGAAAGTTCATCACTGGGCATAAAAAAAAAAGCATCAACATTCACAGGCAAACGTTCAAAGGCATCTCAAGGCAACATAAACAGAAGGCAACACAAGAAGGAGAAGAAGAAAAGAAGACATGTGTATCAAAGCTTTCAGGCGAACATCATAAAGCTTAGAGAAGAGTATAGAAATACCAGGAGTCCTTGCGAAGCTGAGCTCATCGTGCAATCCCTTCACCGTCGAGCCTCAACGCCTCCAAAATCCATCTTCCTCCATCTCCAAAAGGTAGTGCTCTTATACCTCCTTACATGCATGTCAATAACGAAAGAAAACATAAGTCAAAGCCCAAATTGAAATTAAAAAATCAAAAGAGGAATGAAACCCTAATGCGTTTGAGATCGAAATCATACCTTGTAACGTGGTCTGGGTGGTCTACGGAGGGTGAAAGGTGGATGATGGCGTCTGTTGGCCTTGCGTGAAGGAGTTGTATTCAGAAATCCATGGCGAAAGTTGAACGAAGACGAAGAGGATAGAAGACGAACATCGCCGCTGCTCACAAACCCTAAGCGTATGTCAAACTGAATACAAAACAATGAACCCTAAGAAGCATTGTTTGCATTTTGGGCCTTGCCCGTTTCAACCACCAAAGGCCCATTCAAAAACTTTTACCCTTTTTTATAAAACAAACGTTATATTCTTTTTGTTAATTAATCAACTTAACCATTTTTTTTTATAAAACAAGTTATTTTGTTAATAAATTAACACAAACCCTTTTTTATATAACATATTTTTAAACAATATATTTTTTCTCTAACTTAATATATTTTATACATTAATACTAAAATACATAAAAATACATTTTTAACTTAAAACATTTAATTTAAATTTTCTTTGTACGTACATATAAAGATACATTTTTATTACACAATATAATTAAAATTGAAAAACACTTTTTTTTCTTTCTTTCAATTAAAATATCCTCTTTGTACATAATCAAGACAAAATACATTTTTATATATATATAATTAGAACTTAAAACATTTAATCAAAACATTCTTTTTTTGTACATATTAACAATATACAAGATTACAAGACTAATTAAGTAAATAAACATTTGATTCTTTAAGTTAAAACAATACTTAATAATACGCATTTAAATTCACATTGTCGCACCTGTAAATAATTACATATACAAATATACATACACGTATACACGTACACTTACACAATACATTTACATTGCCCCTATACACATTTGCTTATTTTCGTATATTCGTTACATTTACATTTGATCACAAATTCGATTTGGTTGTAACTTATTGGACATTACATTCCTAAAGTCTCATCCCCATTTGTAAATTTGTACCCCCACTCCCGGATACTATTTGTAATAGCGTAGATTTTAAATTCTTGCAATTTACCGCTTTCAATTATACCATGGTTAAACCTAGGGTTTGCATGTACATAAAATCAAACGCTAGATAACCTAATACAAGACAAATACATGAAATCAATACATAATCACACTTGCACCCTCTAGGGTAATCCCACATGTTGCCTTCCAAAATAGGCCATGTTTGCACGTCGAGTTTCTTTGGCAAAACAAATTCAAATGATCGTAAGTCCCTCGATGACGCTTTCGAAAGTTGCCTAAACGGAATGATCATAGTCCCTTCAAAGCAAATTGCCAAAGACACTTGGCACCATTGCATTCATGGTCCATACGATGACCCGCGCCCGTCCCGTTAAACATCCTAAACGCAAGATTGTCCACCAAATTCAATGGTGGAACAAAATTGTTCAAAAGGGTTGAAAACATAGAGAAAACCTTTGAGTACAATAGGGTAGATAAAACTCTTAGTTACTTGAGATCAAACTTGCAAAAAACACTTGCCTTCTTTTCAAAAAACACACTCCACAAACACTTTCAAAACAAACTCTCAAAAACATTTGAAACATCTTTTCGAAAAGATACACACCTTTGTAAAACATTCGAGTAAAGAATTGTTACAAGGGTAGCCTAAGACAAGGCATCTTCTTCCAAAACATTTTCAAAAACATACACACATACACACCATTTTCAAGCAATCGAAAATCAAGGCAAGTGATCTAAAAAACCAAGTAACTAAGAGCCCATGGATAACCATGGATGAAAAGGGTGCTAATACCTTCCCTTTTCATAATCTACCCCCCGAACCCACAAAATATCTCAAAAGGTTTTTGCTGTGCTTTTTTTAACCTTTCCTTTAGGATAAAATAAAAAGTCGGTGGCGACTCTTGCTCAACCGAACAAGTGCGAATACAAACGCAAAACTCATAGTCAGTTCTCCCACCGTATCACAGAACTGGCGACTCTGCTGGGGATAGAACTTAAAAGTGGGGTTACCTTAGGGTTTAGATCACCTTTACTTTCTTGCTTTGATTGACTTGATTGCTTTATCTTTTGGGTTCTTGTTTGGGTTTGTTGTAAATCCTACACCCGGATTTGGGGCACCTTCTTAGGTAAATAGCAACAACAAAAAACTGTGAGGGAACTGTGCGGGGTATACCGACATGGTTGAAGCAGTAAGCTATGTTAGTGTGACATATTTGTGAGTACCGGTAATCCTTGAGTAGTCAAGGAGAGTACGGGGCCGCTGAGTGATGTCGTGAAGCACTAACGAACTCTTAGAACCTTAATTGACCATCTTAGCCCTTTTAGGGGTAGTGAGATGACCGACTTTGGTGCAGTACGAAGTTGGTAGATACTCGATACTACACTCATTTGAGGGTTGTTTTCTTGGAATATTTTGGTCGCCAGTAAGTGGCTAAACCGAAACAATGAACACAAAAAACAATCCAATGATATTGAGCTCCTTAGAACCCGGTTTCTATTTTAGGACAGGATGAGCCAACTAACTTCAAGAGGGTACTTACCTAAACCTCATGCAAGCCTAAACCTAAGGACTTGTTTGCTTTGTGTGAATATGTTTGCCTGTATATACACTCACTTGCTTTTTGCATACATGTACATAACATCATGACATCATACCATAGCATTTTCCATAACCATCTCAAGGATCTCGAAGGTTCTTTTGATGCAGGGTTACGTTGAACCAAACGTCTACCAAGGGGCAAGAGGTTTCTCCTCTAACCAATGCCAACCAAAGTTTAAGTGCAACAACTTGAGTCAGTGGCTATGACCCACTCGACATGGTGAGCTTGATTCTCGTGGAAAGACATCCACCGATACAAAGTTCTCCAAACAAAGATCAAGTGCAACAACTTGAATCAGTGGCTATGACCCACTCGACATGGTGAGCTTGATTCTCGTGGAAGGACGTCCACCGGTGCAAAGTTCTCCAATCCAAGAGCAGAGTTCAACCTCTAACATTTTCTTGTGTTTACCCCGAGAGATCCTTGAGAGCATGCATCCACATATCATGCATTGCATTTTAACAGTCTTTCCTTTTTCAGGTTTCCTTACTCTCCTGCTGTTTATTTCAGGAAGAGATGGCTCTAGAAAGATCTGTCAAAGACATCCAGGACCAGACTGCTCAGCTGCAGGAGATGTTCTTGAACTTGTCTCTGGGGCAAGAGGAGATGAAAGCTCTCCTCACAAAGGGCTTGGAGAATTCCAACAATGCCAGGAGTGATCAGCTTGCAGAGATGCAGTTTGATCTGACAACATTGAGGACCCAAGTGATGGGACAGTTGGTGGGCCAGATGGCTCTCATCCAAGACCTATCTCAAAGACAAGAGGAACTCAGAGTTCTTGTCCGCCAACTGCTTCCAAATAACCAATTGGGGAAAGCATCTGAGGTTGAAGAGCAAGTCACCGCTCAGCCTCCATCCACTCAAGAAGACAAGGGGAAAGCTCCTTCGCTTGCTTCAGGGTCACAAGCCCATCAACAACCTCGCCAGCGTTAACGGGGTAATCGGCGTAAGCAAGAAACGTCGGGAAGACAGTTCACGGAGACTGAAATACCATCATTCTTCATACTGAAGCGCCTGTTGGAGGTCAACTTGCTTACCTTAATGGATCCCCCTCAGAAGCTCAATACCTCCTCTCCTAACTATCGTCCCGATGCATTTTGTGTTTACCATTCCTACAGCCCGGGACGCGACACCAACGACTGTTGGGCCTTGAAGAACAAGATTCAAGATCTGATCGACATTGGAGTGCTGGAATTCATGCCAGACGGCGAGATGAAAATCTTCCATTAAAGGGTTCTCCACTTGAAGTGACGAAGCTCAAGCTGAAAGACTTTTGCTTCTTTTTGAATTTTCAAAGTTGTAATTTCTTTTGTTGTCAAACAATTATCTGTTGATGATTAAACTCTGTTTTCACTAATGCATTGCATATGTTTGTCTTGAATTCATCCATTCGTTTCACTACTCTTATGCTTTTCTTTATGATATTTGACTCTTGCTAAAAACCTGTAAGCCTTTAGAGGGAGGATGACGAAACAATACCATAATCTCATATAGTATGCTTTTGAACAGACCTTGCTGATGATGTACAGGCATTTCTTTCAAT
The DNA here is from genome assembly GCA_948472305.1 of Vicia faba. Taxonomy (NCBI): domain Eukaryota; kingdom Viridiplantae; phylum Streptophyta; class Magnoliopsida; order Fabales; family Fabaceae; genus Vicia; species Vicia faba. Next base: position 1,183,453,900 of record OX451735.1, on the reverse strand, counting down.
TCCCAAACACTGGAGTTATAAGGAAGTTAATCCCTAGTCAACCCCTTCGAGCCAAAGAAGTAGGAGTTTTCTGTTCTAAACAATCAAAACCTTTGATATAAACCTGGGGCAGGGTAGTCTCTCAGTTTAATTCAAAAGAAAATGCGCATTGAAGTCGCAAACTCTCAGTTCGTAATACAACGAACGACGTCAAAAAAGAAAGCATTCCTTTGGAATCAAAAGACAGGGGTGGTTCCCTATCACATAGACAGTCAATCTCTCAAAAGAGAAAAGCCCACCAAGCCAAAACCTATAAAGGAGGCTTAAGAAAGCTGGGGCATCCCGCTGACTGTATCTCGAAAATGGGAACAGTCAGGCAAAAGTTAGGGATAACAAATCAAAATCAAAATAGTGAGGTCATTACAAAATCTTCAACAACATGAAAAATGTTGAAAAAGAAAAAGGAGATGATGACTGTCTCCCCAAATTCAACTGATGAACCATCGCCCGAAAGTCGTTCCAGACTCAAAACAGAGTATGACGCACAATTAACTGAGCTTAGGTTGGAGAACATCACGAAGAGCGGGTGGGTACAAATATACTTTGAGCCTATATCCTTTGTTTCTTAAACCGTGAACCAAGCCACGTTACAACCCTTCAAAAGTCCTAATTGAAGCATGGGTTAGTTCGAAAGCATACTGTTACAAAAGGTATCCTGACTCTTGTAAGGCTTTGCTCTAAATCTTGTGTTGATCTGTCTTATAAAAAGTTTTCTGCTAAAAAACGCATTTTTCAAAACTTCGAGACAAACATAAACTTTGCATTGTTTGAATATCACTGTCTGCATTTGGCTTTTTGTTTGACAGCGAAGAAATTCATACAACGAATGTTCGGAGGAACGAAAACTCTCTCAGTAAGTTAAAATCACTTCAAGAGGATGACACCTCCATTACAAATCACCTATCAGCAAGGGGCATGGCATGTCACCATCCAATTAACCTGGGGCAGTCCAGTCAAGTTTCAGTAGATCTTTCAAAGTTCGGTTAACCTGGGACAGTCCAGTCAAGGTTTCAACAGATCTCTCAAAAGTTCAGTGAACCAGGGGCAAGTCTCCATCACCATCACTTGGGGCATTCGAATGTCAAAAGTGTTTAACGACTCCTTCATCACCTGTTGGAAGATATAGTTTTACACAGACGCATCATCAGGAAACCCTACACCGGTTCCTCTTCAATCTCAAGACTTCTGAAAACAGTTTACGGATTCTTCCCAACAACGGATGTTAATCTATCACTTGTTCAGATGCAATTTTTGAAAACAGTTTACGGACGCTCCCCATCAACGGATGCTGCTCTATTGCTTATTCAACTTCAAGAATTCTGAAAACAGTTCACGGGTTCTCCAGTAACGGATGTTAACATATCACTTGTTCAGACTCTTCTCAAAATTCTGAAAACAGTTCACGAGTTCTCCAGTAACGGATGTTAACCTATCACTTGTTCAGACTCTTCTCAAAATTCTGAAAACAGTTCACGGGTTCTCCAGTAACGGATGTTAACCTATCGCTTGTTCAGACTCTTCTCAATGCTCTGAAAATAGTTTACGGATTCTCCAGTAACGGATGTCAATCTATCGCTTGTTCAGACTCAAGACTTCTGAAAACAGTTCACGGGTTCTCCAGTAACGGATGTTAACCTATCACTTGTTCAGATTCTTCTCAAGACTTCTGAAAACAGTTTTACGGATTCTTCCCAACAACGGATGTTAATCTACCAACTTGTTCAGATGCAATTTTTGAAAACAGTTTACGGACGCTTCCCAACAACGGATGCTGCTCTATTGCTTATTCAACTTCAAGACTTCTGAAAACAGTTCACGGGTTCTCCAGTAACGGATGTTAACCTATCACTTGTTCAGACTCTTCTCAAACTTCTGAAAACAGTTCACGGGTTCTCCAGTAACGGATGTTAACCTATCGCTTGTTCAGACACTTCTCAACGTTCTGAAAACAGTTTACGGATTCTCCAGTAATGGATGTCAATCTATCGCTTGTTCAGATTCCAAGCCTTCACCTGCAGCAATCAGAGGACTCTCGCAATCCCCAGCCATAGAACCTTCCAGAGGCTAACTCCCCTCAGAGTCAAGTCTCATTATCCCCAGCAAAGCTAAAACTTCCAATTATCAATCCCCAGCGGAGCCAGACTAGTGAACCTTCTCCCCACAGAGATACTTCCCGCCAAACTGAAGATTCTCAGTCTTACCTCCCCAGCATGAGTCTGTTAGATTGGAACTCCCCAGTAGAAGTCATCAGGAATTCCCCAGAAGATTGGTATGCAACCCAAGCTCCTTATTCTCCAGCAACAACCAGGAATTATTCTTCCCGGCAACAGTCAAGATACTTTTATCTTCAGCCATCTCGGATTCATCTATCCTTTGCAAGACAGCTCTCCAGCTTACATGCGCATCCATTTACGTTCATATCATATAACATACATTGTATCATGCATCATGACATTGCATATAACTAACCATTTGCCTTTTCAGGTAAGATCAGTCGACAGACAGAGATCATCTCCCAAGATTCATCCAGAAATAGTTCAGATGTGACCCGGACACGGTAACATTCTGATACTTATTCCAGATCCATCCAGATGCAGTTTTATACGAGCACATCATCAGGAAGCCCTACACCGATTCCTCTTCCACTTCAAGATTTCTGAAAACAGTTCACGGGTTCTCCAGTAACGGATGTTTACCTATTGCTTGTTCAGATTCTTCTCAAGACTTCTAAAAATAGTTTACGGATTCTTCCCAACAACGGATGTTAATCTATCAACTTGTTCAGATGCATTTTTTTGAAAACATTTTACGGACGCCTCCCAACAACGAACGCTACTCTATTGCTTATTCAATCTCAACTCCTGAAAATAGTTTACGGATTCTCCAAAACGTGGATGTCAATCTATTGCTTATTCGGACCCCCAAATTCAGAGATGTTCCAAAACATGGGTGCCTTTCTGATACTCACCAAATGGCATCTTTAAGCCCATTTCCAGATGGCATCTTTAAGCCCATCCTCCTATTAGCATCACCAAATGGCATCTTTAAGCCCATTCACCTCTACCATCACATCGCCGAGCGCAAATTTTCTGGGTACTTTAGTGTCCAATCTTCTTTTACCTTCAAGTCGCGAAAGGCAAACTTGCCAATCTAACTCTTCAGGTCCAAGAAGATTGAACAGGGGCAACTGTTGTACCCCAAAATTTGCCCTCGCATTTTTCCACAAGAAATCACAGCTTCAGGCGTTTCCTGATTTTTCAGATTGGCTCAAGAATCGGTCAAACAGATTTTTCTCGTTAGCCAAGCAAAATTAGGGTTTTACTGATTTTTATGGCTCTGGAATGTTTCAAACATTTGGTTTAGGGTTTTGAGCTCAACTTTGATCAAGCGAACGTTCTTTGGTATTTAATCAATAATTAGGGTTTTGTGGGCACGTTCTCAGAAGGATTTAAATTCTACGATGCTTTGCAAGTTATTCCGAGATTTGGTTTGAATTCACATTGTTTGATTTAATCAGTAAAAAAATGCATTTGGATTGAATTCACATTTATTTGTTTGAACCAGTCAAAGGATACATTCAGTTTGGATTTGCAGTGTTGGGTAAAAATCAGTGAAAAGGGAATGCGCCTGATCAGTTGTTTTGATTAACTGTTGCTTTGCTTTGGATGTTGGAAATGCCAGGTTTAACTGATCAAATTGCTAAAGCATTGTTTATTTAAATTATTTATTATTCTGAGATTAAATGATTGGAATTTATTTTTCAATTATGTTAATTCAAAGAATTTTAAATAATAAATAAACAATAAAGGAAAAAGAATTAATTGGATAATGAAAACTTTTATTTATTTTTAAATTATTCGTACAATTATTGTTTATAATTTAGTTACAGCAATGATTTTACATTAATTTAAATTTAAATAAAAAGAAAACTATCCTAAACATTTTCTATTCTTCAATTCTTCATCTGCTATCCTTTGCTCCCCTCCATTCAATTATTCATCTGCAAAAGGAAAAAAGGAAAGTCAATAGCAGATAGATAAAAGAGACAGATATAAAATTCATCATTAAGGGCCACTGATTGGGATCAGTTAACCCTCTCTGCAAATCACGGGATTTCTCCCGGTTCACAAAGAGGGACGAATTTTTATTTGCTAAAAATGAATGCACAAAAGTCAAATTGCACAATTCAAAAATTGTCAAACTGCATAGTTCAATACAAACAGAAAGTCCAAACTGGATCACAACTTTCAAACCATCCAAAAATTGTCAAAGTACAAGTTACTGTCACAAAGCTATTCAAAAGATTTGAAAAGATACAAAGCACAAAATCTGGAAGAAGGGACAAATATGCAGAGGAAGCATGATATGCAAGAAAACTATCCCATTTTCATCATTTCCCAAGTGGCCCTTTCAGAAAGTACAAAAGCATAAACAATATTTAATGTGTGATCGGTGGATCTGGAACTGACTGTTTAACGCTGGTTCGCAAAATGTCGCGGAAGCAAGAGTCGCCACCGTCTTTTATTTTCTCCAAATGGAAAGTACAAAAGCACAGAAAAATTCCTTATAGAGATCGCTCTCGGTTCAGGAGGTAGATTATAGAAAGGGAAGGTGTTAGCACCCTTTCTATCCATGGTTATCCATGGGCTCTTAGATACTTGCTCATTGTGTTTTCAAAAGGTTTGTTTGCTTTTCAATTGTGGGTTTTAAAAATTTTCTTTGAAAATTTCAGTTCGACTCTTGTATCGGTCCTCAAGAGTGTTTGAAAAGTTGCTTTCGAAAGCTTTTTGAAAAGGTGTCGGTGTGAAAAGTATTTTTGATTTGTTTTGAAATTAGAGCAAGTATCTAGAGTCATCTACCTACCCTAAGGAATTCGTCTGTGTAGATGTCCTTTAAAGTAGTGCCATCCCACCATTGAGAGGTAGGTAGCACCACCGTTGGAGGTATTCGGGTCAATTCGAAGGTTCGGGACATGGTGATCACCGGAGCAACAGGAAGATATCTTAGAAGCTACCCTCATGCCAGGTTCCTGGATCATGAGGACTTACTAAAACATCCTCTACTCGACGATCACCTTTCGAGGGGCAAGGCAACAATGAGGCGTACCCTAGGGGTGGTGTGTGATTTGTGTGTCGTTTTCAGATATTTTGTCTTGTCATGTATTGGTGATCTACGCGTTGCTTTTATTTTGACATTCATTCTTTCATGCAGTTTAATTAACAGTTTAAAAGTTGCGGGAAATATAAAGGTCCTACGCTATTACAAAGGCGCGGGTCCACATCACCAAATTTAATCCAGGACCCGATTTGAAAATAAAATAAAGTGCGAGAAATATAAATGTCTAATTTACATGGCTTTGGGAGAATTACATGAATATTATAAGAAAGGAAATAAATGCGTGAAACGAACTGATAATCGAAAGCGAGGGCGTTGGATCTTTTTTAATGAAATTAAATTACGATTAACAAATTAATTAAATTAAAATAAAAGAGATTTTTTGGAGTTTTTTGTATTTAATGATTTTAATGAGAGAATTAAATGAAATTAAAAAAGTTAATTAACCATAATTCTAACTATTTTTATTTATTAAGAAATATGTTAAAGTTGAACCTAAAATTAACCTAATTATTTAATACAATTTTATTTACAAAAATAAATAATTAATAATTAATATGGTGAAAAAGAAAAGATAAAAATATAAAAGTGTTTAAAACCCTAATTCTACCAATTTTTTAAGTTTATCAAGAAAACGTTAAAATTAATCCTAGAATTAAAAAACTAAATTAATTAATATCATTTATTTACAAGAAAACATTTAAATAAAATATGTTTTTATATTTTTGTGACTTTCTGATTTTTTGTTATTTTTTATGTTTTATAAAAATATTAATTTGAAGAATTAAATCAAAACTAAATTAAGCAAATAAAAATAGAAAAATAAAAAGAGTGAAAGAAAGCAAACAATGGGGGTTTGTTGTCCCAACTTGGAGGTGTTTGGCCAGCAATTAGGCCCATTTGATTCCTGGCCCTGTTGACTTCTGGAAATCACGTGTGGATTCGTTGACTGACGCACATGGTACTCCTCAGATCAAGGCTCTTGGTTGGATCTCTGAGACATGTGGCGCGCTTGGATCTAAGGTTGTATGGTAGGCTTTTGGATTGAATCTGCATGGAATCACATAGAAGCAAAATATATTAAGAGAGTGAGGGGACCTGGGAATCGAACCCAGGTCCCAGTGCCTATGAGACAACACATCAACCATCTGTGCCAGGCGTTTGCTTTGTAATATTAGTGGAAGGCAATTATTATAAGGAAAAAAAGGAGTTAGTGGCCTGAATAAATAAAACGCGCGCTAACTTTTAATTGCCCATTCATGTTATGACACCTAAGCGTCTTCTTCCTCTGTTCTACATTCGCCTGAAAAAAAGAAAACAAGATTGTGGGGGTTTTAAACCCCCACTAAACGTTGCACACAAAAATAGCGATTAGAAACCTGTTGATCATAAATTGATCGCGAGGTATGGAAACGATCCACGTGAAGCTTCTGAATCCAATAGTCTTGGTCTCGTGGTCTAATTTTTCTAGACAAGGAAACCCCTAATTTTGCAACTCTGAAACCCTAGAGAGCTTCAATGGTGATTTCTCATACGATGCACAAAAACTCAATTAAAATACATGGTTAGCTTCAGCATGATTAGATTAGTGTAACACAACAATTAAATGGTATGAAAAATGCCCAGAAATTGAAACACGATTATGCATATTTTCATGAAAAGTGAGACATGTTTCTACCAATTCTTTGCGTTAGAATCAATGGTTTTGATCCAGAAATGTTCCTTGATGCCTTAGGAATGCAATGGGATAGTTTTCTTGCCTTGAAATGCTTTGGAATCGTGTTTTCAGTTTTCAGTTTTTCCACAAAAATTGCAAAATTGTTCTTGATGATGGGGCGCAGCTTTTAGGTCCTGAGCACTAGGGTTAGGTTCAGTATATGTATGGCAATAGATTAGGGTTAAATTCTGAGCCAAAAATCCTTGCAATCATGAATCAAATATTGGATTTTAATGGCATATTTTTTCAATCTTTTTCCATGTGTTTTGATACCAATCATGTCCAAATCACCTTGGTTCTTTCCATATCAGATATTGCACGAAATCTTGAAGGTATTCTATGCATAAAAAGATTTGAAAAGCATGGATGAGTATTTTTCCCATATTTTATTTTATTAAATGAATTAATAGTAATTAAAAATTCAAATAAATAAATAAAAATGATGAATAAATCCCCTTTGGGCCAAATGGTCGTGCATATGCTTTGGATGATGAATCTTGGAAGAAAATGTGGCCCATTAGCAAATTTGAGGCATTTGAAGTAAAGTTGACTTTTCAAAATTCCCAAAAATTTCCCAACTTCCACAAGGCATATCGTGCTCAAGTTTTAAGCTTTGATCATGTTCTTGGACACTTTGGAAAGGTATTGAAGTCCGCTAACCAATGCCTTTGGTCCCATGTCATTTTGATTTACCAATCTCAAGTTATGGCCTTTGACTTAAAGTCCCTTTTTGTTGACTTTTGAAAATGACCTATAATGTTGAAATTGATAACTTTTTATGAGAGCATTTCTTGGACTTGAAATGTGAAGAGGAGTTGTAGGAAATGTGATTCTATTCAAAATGAGCTTTGGATGGAATTTTTTTGATAAACCATGTGGAAGTTATGCCCTGGTCAAGTTACAGTTGACTTTTTCAACTGTCCAAATATGGAAACTTTTGCATCTTGAGACTTTTTTGAGCCATGCCTTGGAAATCATGCTCAAGAATTGATCAAATGATGTTTGTGGCTTCAAAATAAGATGTTGACCAAAAATTTGAACTTTTGACTGTCAAATGACCATTTTGCCCCAGCAGTTGACTGTAGGGCAATTAGGGTTTTTGACTGTGCAATTTTGTGCTGTAAGTCTTGAAACTTGGTATGAGGATACTTGATAATGTTTGTAGGCATGTGGGACTTGATTGGACCCTTGGAAACTTCATTTTCTTTGTCAGAACCAAAACCCTAATTTTTGACTGTTAGGAGGCCCTTGAACTGTGCAACCCTTGGGGAGATTTTGAAGCATGCTCTTTGCAAATTCTTGAAGAATATGGGAGGGCAAATTTTGGGGTACAACAGTTGCCCCTGTTCAATCTTCTTAGACCTGAGGATGCAGATTGGCTGACGTGCCTTTCGTAATCCGAAGGTGGAAGATGATTGAACACTAGAGTGCCCAGAAATTTGCGCTCACATAGTAGTGTGATGATGGGAATGGGCTTACAGATGCCATTTGGAGATTGATGGATAGGATGATGGGCTTATAGATGCCATCTGGGTGTCGATCGCATAAGAGATTCCTTAGCGAGAAATTGCGTACCTGCAAAAGACAATGATTACCTGACCTGTTACAGGAGCTGGTCTTCAAACTCTTTGTATAGATGTGCCCTGACTGGTTACAGGAATTGGGTCTGGAGCTTCAAATAGCAATGAATGAACCAGGGATGGTTACTACCTCAACGGGACGGTGAGAGAACCTTGGACGATTACTACCTCAACAGGAACGCTGAGAGAACCTTGGATGATTACTACCTCAACAGGAACGCTGAGAGAACCTTGGGCGACTTCAACCTCAACAGTAACGCTGAGAGAATCTGGGACGATTACTACCTCAACAGGAACGCTGAGAGAACCTTGGACGATTTCAATCTCAACAGTAACGCTGAGAGAATCTTGGGCAACTTCAACCTCAACAGTAACGCTGAGAGAATCTTGGGCGACTTCAACCTCAACAGTAACGCTGAGAGAATCTTGGGCGACTTCAACCTCAACAGTAACGCTGAGAGAATCTTGGATGTCTTCTACTGAGTCTTTATCAGGAAAATCTGTTAGGGATCGATTTAACTGGACTAGAGAAGGCCTTTGACTGGATAAGAAACAGGAAAATCTTAGGATCGATTTAACTGAACCGGTCTAGGTCTTGAAATCTTCAACTGGATAAGAAACAGGGAGATCTTAGGGTCGATCTGACTGAACCAGAGAAGGCCTTTGACTGGATAAGAAACAGAAAAATCTTAGGGTCGATTTAACTGAACCGGTCAAGGTCTTGGAATCTTTAACTGGATAAGAATTAGGGAGATCTTAGGGTCGATCTGGCTGAACCAGAGAAGGCCTTTGACTGGATAAGAATCAGGAAAATCTTAGGGTCGATTTAACTGAACCGGACAAGGTCTTGAAATCTTCAACTGGGTAAGAATCAGGGAGATCTTAGGGTCGATCTGACTGAATCAGAGAAGGCCTTTGACTGGATAAGAATCAGGAAAATCTTAGGGTCGATTTAACTGAACCGGTCAAGGTCTTGGAATCTTCAACTGGATAAGAATCAGGGAGATCTTAGGGTCGATCTGACTGAACCAGAGAAGGCCCTTGACTGGATAAGAAACAGGAAAATCTTAGGGTCGATTTAACTGAACCGGTCAAGGTCTTGAATATAGCTGAGAATTTAACTGGATCTTTCCTGAAAGGTAAAGGTCAGTCATATGCAATGCATGATGTGGATCAAGCAATGATGTTCTCAACATAAATGAGATTTGGATATGACACGTATATGCATGCTGTAATGTATGAAAATGTGATGTTTATGAATGTATATTTTCGTCTTAGGAAAATAAATCCTTGACGGGTGCCGGGAAGTCACTCCTGGGCTAATGTTGAAGAATAGATTTTGTTTTCGCTGGGGATGATAGTTGCAAGAATACCAGTAGGAGAAGATAACTCCGTTGGGGAATAAACTTGGCGAATGGATTACTCTGCAGGGAGAAAAGTACTCTAACGATCTTGCTGGGAAGCAATACTCTGTGGGGAGAGAGATACTTTGCTGAAATGTTGATGGTAACTTCGCTGGGGATACCATTATTGTGTTGGAAGTGTTAATAGACTTCGCTGGGGATAAGAAGACTTCGCTGAGAACGATCTTTCCGTGGCTTTTGGCTGAGGATAACCCAGTTATATCCTGGTAAGGAAATAACTCTTTGAATAAAGCCGGGGGACGCGTTCGTGCTCTGCGAGGATAAGCTTCCAGAATCTACTGGGGATAAGCTTACTGCTTGGGGAGATGGATTCCAATTTTCCTGGGGAAACTGGATTGGACTCTCCTGGGGAAGTTTTGAACTGTATCGGGGAAGTAACTCCACTGAATGTTTGATATACTGCCGGGGAACAATCTTTAGACCAAGATTGTCGGGGATGCTTGTTAAGAATTCATATATACTGCTGGGGAATGTTGAGATCTGCGGGAGGATACCCAACTTCCTTAAGTTTGATAATAGCTTTGCTTGGGGAGAGTGCACTGACTTGCTGGCTCACTCTCTGGGGAATTAAGATATCTGGTTATGTTCTTTAGCTGAACCTACCTTGATACCTTGGAGGACAGAACAATTAGATTGCTTAGAAAACTCTTTATTGCCCCTGCTTCTAATGTTACCCGTAATTAATCCTTTGTTTCGTATGCAAATATTCATGAGTTAGCAAATTATTGTCAATGCATATATCACAAATTGAACCTTGGACGTTCTTCGCAAAACAAAACAAAAAAAGAAAAACGATTGGCAATTTTAACTGAAAAGTATATTTGTATTGATTTTTGAATTTGCCTGTAAAATAGGCGTTTATGTACAAGAGGCTGACGTCCTAGTAAGAGAACGCCGCCGAACAAAAGAGTTTATACAATTTTGTACAAGAGAAAATAAAACAGCTGTGTGAAATGAATGATCCACTGGGTTTCAACTCTGCTATCGCCTTTATGTCTTTGAGCGTCTCATCACTTGATGACCTTAGTTGAAGATGAAGCTGACTGATCGATGCCGTCTGAACTTGATGTAGATGCCGGATTTTGGATGCAAAGTGATCCAATGAGACATAGTATTACGCTTTATCCCTAACTTTTGCCTGGACCACCCTTTCGGGTTTTCAGTCCACCGGGATACCCATTTTTGCCCAAGCCGCCTTTTCAGGTTTTTGACTTGCCGGGTGTACAGATTTTTTCATTTCATCCCTTCATTTTGCCCGAACCCTTTTGGTTCGCCGGGAAGCCCTAATTTTTGCCTAGGTATGTCAACCTAGCGGGTCTTTTTCATGCGTAGTATCTTTTTACTATGTCTGCATTAGCGGGGTGAGGAAAGTCGTCACCATCCATGTTGGTTAGAATCATGGCTCCTCCTGAGAACACATGTTTAACCACAAATGGCCCTTCATACGTAGGGGTCCATTTGCCCCTTGGATCACTCTGAGGAAGGATGATTCGCTTGATTACCAGATCCCCAACTTGATATTCTTGTGGTCTGACCTTTTTGTTAAATGCCCTGATCATCCGCTTTTGATACGTCTGACCATGATAAATAGCAGCAAGTCTCTTCTCATCAATAAGGTTTAGCTGATCAAGTCGTGTCTGGATCCAATCATCTTCGTTCAGATATGCATCCTTCATTATCCGGAGAGAGGGTATCTGCACTTCGATTGGTAAGACGACCTCCATACCGTAGACCAAGGAGAAAGGAGTTGCCCCGGTTGACGTCCTGGCTGAGGTACGGTACCCATGTAGAGCGAACGGTAACATATCGTGCCAATCTTTATAAGTCACCGTCATCTTCTGCACGATTTTCTTAATGTTTTTATTTGCTGCTTCTACAGCGCCATTCATCTTCGGTCTGTAAGGAGAAGAGTTATGGTGCTGTATCTTAAACCGCTCGCAGAGCTCAGTGATCATCTTGTTATTCAGATTGGTACCGTTGTCTGTAATGATCCTTTCAGGGACTTCGTACCGACAGATCAGGTTATGTCGAATGAACCGTGCCACAACAGTCTTGGTTACCGTAGCGTAGGATGCTGCTTCAACCCACTTCGTAAAGTAATCAATCGCTACCAGGATGAAGCGATGCCCATTGGACGCTGTAGGTTTAATCTCACCGATCATATCTATGCCCCACATTGCAAACGGCCAAGGTGCAGTCAAGACATTTAGAGGAACTGGAGGAACATGCACCTTGTCTGCATATATCTGGCATTTATGGCATGTCCGAGAGTGTTGGTAATAGTCGGCTTCCATTGTGGACCAGAAATACCCTGCCCGAAGGATTTTCTTTGCCATAGTGTGTCCACTGGAATATGTTCCGAAAGTACCCTCATGTAGTTCTTCCATGATCCTTTCTGCTTCTGTCTTGTCCACACAACGCAGTAAGGTCGAATCATGGTTTCGCTTATACAGGATGTCGTTGCTAAGGAAGAACTTCGCTACGAACCTTCTCAGAAACCTTTTATCGTTGACAGACGCACCTTCAGGGTATTCCTGAGCTTCCAAATATATCTTCACCTCATGGTACCAAGGCTTCTCAGTCACCAACTCAGTCTCGAGATCACAACAGTATGCCGGTTCGTCCAATTTCCAGATGATGATCTGGGGAGCCTCATTGTCCCATTTGACCTTGAACATAGAAGACATCGTAGCTAACGCGTCCGCCAACTGATTCTCCTCTCTCGGGAAATGTTCAAAGGTTATCTCTGTGAAGTGGGGGATCAAGGTCAACACACATTCTCTGTAAGGAATAAGATTCAGATGTTTCGTATCCCACTCTCCTTTGATCTGATTGATCACGAGAGCGGAATCTCCGAAGACACTCAGAAACTTGATCCTTAAGTCAATCGCAGCTTGGAGACCCATGATGCATGCCTCATACTCCGCCATGTTGTTGGTGCAGTTGAAACATAGTCGGGCAGTGAGTGGAGTATGAGTGCCTTGAGGGGATATTATCACAGCGCTGATACCGTTACCCAAAGCATTGGAGGCTCCGTCAAAGTGCATAGACCATCGGGATCCTTCCTCAGGTCCTTCATCCGGTCCAGGTACTTCACAATCAGTCACAATCATGATGCTCTCGTCTGGAAACTCGAAGTTCATTGACTGATAGTCGTCTACTGCCTGATGTGCCAAGTGGTCTGCCAATACACTTCCCTTGATGGCTTTCTGAGTCATATATTGAATGTCGTATTCTGTCAAGATCATTTGCCATCTTGCTATTCTCCTAGACAGAGCAGGCTTTTCAAATATGTACTTTATAGGATCCATCTTTGAGATCAACAAGGTAGTGTGAGTCAGCATATACTGTCTCAGCCGGCGGGCAGCCCATACCAAAGCGCAGCAAGTTTTCTCAAGCAGTGAGTATCGGGTCTCACAGTCGGTAAACTTTTTGCTAAGGTAATAAATGGCATGCTCTTTTCGGCCAGACTCGTCATGCTGCCCCAGCACACACCCCATTGAGTTGTCAAGTACTGTCAGGTATAATATTAGAGGTCTCCCTTCAACCGGTGGCATAAGAATGGGTGGTTCTTGGAGATACTCTTTGATTCTATCAAAAGCGGCCTGACATTCATCATTCCAATGTACTACCTGATCTTTCTTCAGCAGCTTGAAGATTGGTTCACAGGTAGCGGTCAGGTGTGAGATGAACCGAGCAATGTAATTCAGGCGTCCTAAAAAGCCTCTGACCTCCTTCTCTGTCTTAGGAACTGGCATCTCTTGAATAGCTTTAACCTTGGCAGGGTCCACTTGAATACCCTTATCACTTACAACAAAGCCTAACAACTTTCCAGATCTTACCCCGAAGGTGCACTTATTCGGGTTCAACCTCAGCTCGTACAGTTTCAGACGGTCAAACAATTTCTGCAGATGATCTAGGTGTTCCTCCTCCGTTTGAGACCTTGCAATCATGTCGTCAACATACACTTCTATCTCATGATGGATCATGTCATTAAATAAAGCAACCATGGCACGTTGGTAGGTTGCCCCAGCGTTTTTCAGTCCAAAAGGCATGACCTTGTAGCAGAAGGTGCCCCACTGAGTAACAAAGGTAGTTTTTTCCATGTCTTCAGGTGCCATCTTGATCTGATTGTAACCCGAAAACCCATCCATGAAAGAGAACACCTTATGCTGAGCAGTATTATCAACAAGGACATCAATGTGAGGTAGAGGGAAATCGTCCTTGGGGCTGGCCCTGTTCAGATCCCTGTAGTCAACACACATTCTGACCTTTCCGTCTTTCTTTGGTACCGGCACCACATTAGCAACCCACTGAGGATAAGAAGTCACTGCAAGAAACCCGGCATCAAACTGTTTCATAACCTCGGCTTTGATCTTCTCAGACAACTCTGGACGCATACGGCGGACCTTTTGCTTAACCGGAGGGCAGTCTTCCTTGGTAGGCAAATGATGGACCACAATGCCGGTATCCAACCCGGGCATGTCTTCGTAGGACCAGGCAAATATCTCCATATAATCATGTAGCATCTGAGTCAACCGTTGCTTCACGCTGAGCTCTAGGTTGGCACCAATTTTTACCTCCTTTCTGTCTGTATCAGTACCCAGATTTATTGTTTCCACTGGCTCTTCATGTGGTTGAATTGCCCTCTCTTCCTGAAGTAACAGTCTTGCAAGCTCGCCAGGCACTTTGCAATCATCTTCACCTTCGTCTTCGGCTAAGTTGATCGGATTTTCGAAGTCATAACTGGCAGTAGCAGGGTCGTTACCAGTGAGATCCAGAGTGGATTGAAACCTGTATGAGTGAGTGTGTGTAAATACAGCTGTTTTGCAATATATAAAGGAAGGAAAGAAAGAAAAGGAGCATAAGATTTGAAATGCGAGAAAACGTCCAAGATCTTTATTCATGATATATGAAATGACAATCAATATGCCCTCACAAATGAAGCCATAGTGCCCCGGGTAAGACACCGGGCCATAGAGTTTTAATTGTTTATTACAAATAACAAAAAGAATTCATTACTCAGTAACAAGAGAAACAAGTAGGTTGTCCTTTGCAATCCAATTGCTAGGTTCACTGTCGGTTGCCGGGTAAATCCAGCTGTCGAACTCGGCTTCATCCACTTCATCATCCTCCCTGATAGCATTCACCCCATGGTTAGGCATGGGAGCTGTCACTACATTGGGTTTCTCAGGTGCCTCAAACTGTACCTCCTTGGCGTCAATAAGATCCTGCACTTTATTCCTTAAGGCCCAACAGTCATCAGTGGAATGCCCCGGGCTATCGGAGTGATAAGCACAACGGGCATTTGGATTGTATTTCGGAGAGGCAGTATTCACAACTTTCGGGGCCTCTCTAACAGTCACTAGGTTGGTGGACAGCAACTGCGGCAAGATTTGTGATAGAGTCATACTTAGCCGGGTAAACTCTCTTCTGGGTCTTTCAGCCCTTTGAGGATTGGTTTGCCGAGGAGCGGCAGCAGGTTTAGCAATCATCACCGCGTTGACAGATTGGCGGCGCTCAGGTTTCTCTTGTCTTCTAGACCCATATACAGCACTGGCCTCCTTCTTAAAGGGTTTCTTCTCAGAGCTTGCAGATGCACCCTTCTGAATTTTACCAGATTTCATCCCAGCCTCTATTCTTTCTCCAGTCAGAATAAGATCAGTAAACCCTGCAGATGAGTTACCGATAAGATGATTGAAAAATGGCCCAGATAGGGTCCCCAGGAACATGTCTACCAACTCCCGGTCAGTCAACGGAGGCTGCACCCTGCCAGCCAGATCCCTCCACTTCTGCGCATACTCTTTAAAACCTTCGCTTGACCCTAGCGACATACCCTGGAGTTGGGTACGTGTAGGGGCAAGGTCGGCATTATATTGATACTGCTTATAAAAAGCAGTAGCCAACTCCTCCCAGTTACGAACCTTGGTCCCATCCAGCTGATAGAACCATTCGAGATGAGTCCCTGAAAGACTCTCCTGGAAGAAGTGGATCCACAAGTTCTTGTCCACTGAGTACGGTTGAATCTTCCGCACATAAGACCTGAGGTGTAGCTTGGGACAAGACGCCCCGTCATACTTGGTGAAAGATGGTGCCTTAAACTTGTGAGGAATAATCACACCAGTAGACAAACCCAAATCTCCGAAATCTAGCCCAGGCACTTGTTGGATCTCCATAGCATTCAGTCTGTCTTCCAACTGCTTATACCAGTCTTCAGCCGGAGGATACTGTTCCTCATCAAAAACAGTCTCGTTGTCAGAGACTACCGGACTAGGACCTTTTCCCCCTTGGGGACTGCTCTTGCCTATAGAAGAACCAGCCTCTTCATTCTGCAGAGTGTTGCCAAACCTTCGGCCCGAGTTGAAAAGAACAGTTCTCTTCTTCTTCTTCTTCTCCTTCTTCAGGAGCAAAGCTTTCAGCTCTTCTTGGCCCTGAGCTAAACCCATGATTAGTTCCTGAAATTGCGCATTCTGCGCCTGAAGAGCCTTGATAGACATCTCGGTTGATGATGAGTCAGGATTCATGATGCTGAAATAAACAGCGAAGAACAGTAAGCAACCTGAAAAGAAGAAAACCTGCTATGCACATGATGAATGATATGTGTTTATGCAATGCATTCAAGGGTTCGAAAGTTCAAATTTGTTGTAGACAAAAAGGAACACACGTTATCATTAAGGAAATAATTGTTCAGTACATCAAAGCCTCATGGGCACAAATTACAAAGCAAATCAATCCCAAAAGACACTACGCATCCTCTTTGGGGCTATGTAGGTGTTGAGATTCCTCTCCTCATGCAATAGGTGGGTGAGCTCCAAGACCTTCTTTTCACTAGCATGTAGGCTGGTCTCAAGAGAATTCCGTTCTCCCTTAAGCTGGATCCAGCTCTTCTGCATCTCTTCCCAGGACGTGGGCATGTCAGGATGCTGAATGGTGTATGACACTTCTCCTTCCAAGACTGGCTCTTTGATCACAGGGAGCACATGAGGATAAGGCATTACTAACTTCTGGGAGCGGGCACGTACCCACTTGAGATAAGGTTCCAACGGGATGGAGTTCCTGTGCCCCAGTGTCTTACTGTCTATCCTGCTTGGCATCCTCCAAGCTCTGATAAATCTCTGGCGAAGTCCTTGTGCATCGTTGTCGAAGTCAAAAACTATGTCAGGAATTAACATATCATGAGGGCCATCCCTCCGAGCATAACCAAACTGTCTCCAAGCCAGGCATGGGCTGTAAGTAATACCCCCTCTGATTCCAAGTAAAGGAACATTAGGGTACTCCCTGCAACGATCAATGATAGTGACATCCTCTCTGGACCGAGGGCACCAATGTATATCTGCATGTGTAAGAGTCATCAACCGTTGTGACCATCTCAAACCCCGTTCGTTCTTTAAAACTGATTGTGGAAGGTGCGAAATAAACCACCTTCCCAGGAGAGGAGTGCAACACATAAGGACACCTCTTTTTCTCATGGTTCGAGTGTAACATGAGTGAAGGATGTCCCCCAGCAACGTAGGTATAGGATTCCTGGACATGAAGATCTGGACAGCACTGATATCTATAAGCTGATCTGGGTTAGGGAACAACACCAAACCATAGACAAGGAGGGCCACAACTTCTTCAAAAGCTTGTAAGTCAATGGAGTTCCAACATTCATGGGCCTTTTCAAACAGAAACCTGGCTAAGAACCCTTTGATACCACTTCTAACTTCCCAATGTCCCTTGAGGTCAGATGATTGTAGGTGCAAGGCTTTAGCAATCTCTTCAAGCGTGGGTTCCTTTTCTGTACCGTTGTGGGGTAGTTGATCAAGGATAGGGATCTTCAGGAGCCGGGAGAACTCCTCCAATGTAGGTACCAGCTGATAATCCAAGAAAGTGAAACAATGATGCAGAGGGTCAAAGAACTGGAACATGACCTTTATCATATCTTCCTCAATGTTGGTATTGACCAAGCTGATGAGTCTTCCATGTCTTTCACTGAATGAAGAGCTCTCGGGAATCCTGGATATAAGCTCCTTAAGCTGAGGAGGGATCCTTACAAGGCTGATTTGGATTGTCTTTCTGCGAACAGTTTCCATGTCCTACAAAACAAGAACAAAAATGAAGATTCGAACCCCTGAAATGGTTAGTCAATGCATATGATGCTGGATGATGTCATGATGCTATGATTAAACACACCACAGATATTTACAAAGGCAAACATGTAAGGCACACAAGTCACACAAGACAAGCCCTTAGAGTTTAGGCCAGCATGGGGTCTGGGTATTACCCTCTTGAAGTTGGTGGGCTCAACCTGTCCTATCAGAAGTAACCGGGTTCTAAGGGTCCCAATATCACCGGATTGCTTTCATTGTTCATCGTTTCGATTTAGCCACTGAACTGGCGACTGAAATATTCCAGGAAAGCAACCCTCAATTGAGTGTAGTATCGAGTATCAACCAACCTCGGACTGCACCAAAGTCAGTTATCTCACTACCTTAAAGAGGCCAAGATGGTTCAATTAAGGTTCCTAAGGTCAGTTGATGTTTCACGACACCACGCGGCGGCCCCGTACTCTCCTTGACTGAACTCAAGGGTTATCGGTACTCACCAAAGTGCCACATCAACGTAGCAGACTGCTTCAACCATGTCGGTATACCCCGCACAGTTCCCTCACAGCCTTGTTGCTACTTTCTAAGAAGGTATCCCCAGATCCAGGTTAGGATCTATAGAACTCCCGAGACAGTCCCACAATAATAAAGCAAATCCTAAGGTACACCTCACTTTATTAGTATCCCCAGCAGAGTCGCCAGTTCTATGATCGGTGGATCTGGAACTGACTGTTTAACGCTGGTTCGCGAAATGTCGCGGAAGCAAGAGTCGCCACCGTCTTTTATTTTCTCCAAATGGAAAGGACAAAAGCACAGAAAAATTCCTTATAGAGATCGCTCTCGGTTCGGGAGGTAGATTATAGAAAGGGAAGGTGTTAGCACCCTTTCTATCCATGGTTATCCATGGTGTGATCGGTGGATCTGGAACTGACTGTTTAACGCTGGTTCGCGAAATGTCGCGGAAGCAAGAGTCGCCACCGTCTTTTATTTTCTCCAAATGGAAAGGACAAAAGCACAGAAAAATTCCTTATAGAGATTGCTCTCGGTTCGGGAGGTAGGTTATAGAAAGGGGAGGTGTTAGCACCCTTTCTATCCATGGTTATCCATGGGCTCTTAGATACTTGCTCATTTGTGTTTTCAAAAATGTTTGTTTGCTTTTCAACTGTGGGTTTTAAAAAGTTTCTTTGAAAATTTCAGTTCGACTCTTGTATCGGTCCTCAAGAGTGTTTGAAAAGTTGCTTTCGAAAGCTTTTTGAAAAGGTGTCGGTGTGAAAAGTATTTTTAGTTTGTTTTGAAATTAGAGCAAGTATCTTGAGTCGTCTACCTACCCTAAGGAATTCGTCTGTATAAATGTCCTTAAAGTAGTGCCATCCCACCATTGAGAGGTAGGTAGCACCACTATTGGAGGTGTTCGGGTCAATTCGAGGTTCGGGACATGGTGATCACCAGAGCAATGGGAAGACACCTTAGAAGCTACCCTCATGCCAGGTTCCCGGATCATGAGGACTTACTAAGACACCCTCTACTCGACGATCACCTTTCGAGGCAAGGCAACAGTGAGGCGTACCCTAGGGGTGGTGTGTGATTTGTGTGTCATGTTCATTTATTTTTATGTTGTCATGTCATTGGTGTTCTACGCTTGTTTTTTATTTTGTCCATTCATTCTTTCATGCCTTGATTAACAGTTAAAAGTATTGCGAGAAATAAAAAGATTCTAAGCTATTACAAAAGGCGCAGGTCCACATCGCCAAAATAAACCAGGACCCGATTTGACATAAAATAAAGAAATAAAATGCGGGAAATATAAAATGTCCGAGTTACATGGCTTGAGCAATTACATAATATTTGAAAGAAAATAAATGTGCGAAAGAAATAAAAATAGAACGTTCGGGGGCGTTGGACCCTTTAAAGAAATTAAATGAAATTAAAAATTAATTAATTATTTATTGAAATAAAAGAAGTGTTTTTTAGGTTTTTTTTTGTATTTATGAAATAAGAAAATTAAAATTAAAATTAAAAGAAACCCTAATTCTAAGTTATTTTTAATTATTTGAGAAAAATGTTAAAGTTTAACTTAATTTACTAAAGAATTTATGTACATGTTTATTTACAAAATAAATTAGTAGTTAATAATAATAATAATGATGAGAAAATTATTTATTAAAAAAAATGATGAAAAAGTTAAAAACCCTAATTTCTACATATTTAATTTATTAAGAAAAATATTAAAGTTTTGAAACCTAAATTAATCTAATTAATTATTTAAAGTTTATTTACAAAAATAATAATAGTAGAATTAATATTAATAAAATAAACATTTTTTGATTTTTCTGTATTTTATATTTATTATGAAAATTATTTTATGGAATTAAAAGAAAACAATTAAAAAACGATTAAAAGAATAAAAAGGAAAAACAAATAAAAATTAAAAATTGAGCAAACCATAGGGGGTGTCTGGCCCAAGGGGAGGTTTTTTGAAGTATTGACTCCTGAGTACCGTGGTCTGCATTCTTTGGCCATTGGATTGAGTTTCATGCATAAGTTGTTCTACTTTGGCCAATTGGCTTTTGGCTTTTGGCTTTTGGCTTTTGGCCATTTGTGTTCTGGCTTCAACGTTCCCTTAATGTCTGGCTTAATGTCTGCCTCGCCATGTATTGGTGTCATGCATAAAATGTTCTACTTTGGCCATTTGGCTTTTGGCCTTTTGGCCATTTGGCTTTTGGCCTCAACGTTCCTTAATAAACCTGCTGCATGGGATCCTGTCTAAATCTGCAGTGTTGAACCTCATGAGCACATTAAATAAAATCATAAAAATTCAAATAAAACCAACATATGAAGAAATTTAATGTTTAGGCACAATATGGCATGTATGAATGATTATACCCTTTTGATCATGGAGATCAAATCAATCTTACCCTTACTGGAAGATTAGTGACCTGAATGCTTTTATGCCTTAATGGAAAATTAGGATCATGGAGATCAAGTCAGCCTTATCCTTACTGAAGAAGTAGTGAGGTATTGGTTTATAACTGTGATGGCTTGTTTGTAGTGAGAGAGGGATTTGTAATAAGGATTTCAAGGTTTTAGGGTTCTTGAAAGAGTTTGATATTCCAACAGTGTTGTGGCAAGGTTTTTTCTCTCTTTTTCTCTTCCCCTCTTTTTTTCCTCCTTTTCTCCCCGGTTTGTGTGAAAAGAAGGTGATTATATAATGAAAATTAGGGTAAAGCAAATGGGTTTTGAATGTGCAATTGGGCCTCCAATATTCACTTGAATTCGTCACTTTCTAGGCTAAATCGCAGGGACTTAAGTGCATTTTTTGAAGTTGAAATGTGAAAACAAAATGTAGCCGGCATCGAGAACTAACTCCTGTCCGAAAATCGACTCAATCGGATAAACGGTGAATTAGTTATGAATTTTTGAAGTTTCAGCTCAGACAAACTTATTTTGGGCTCCAGTGTCGACTTTGACACGTTCTTCAATAAAAAACTGGTATTGATCGGTGCATAATTTGATCTCGACTTTTGAAGCAAAGTTGTAGATCTATGAGTCAGTGACCTTGTGTAAAAATATGAGTTCAATCCGATAAAAATTGACCGAGTTATGAATTTTCGAAGTTTCGGCCCAGATGAAATAATATTCAGCATTCAGGATTTTCAGCGTGTCACGCACTCTGAGCAAAAAACAAAGGTCTTTTGAATACCGTTTGAACTCAATACCTTCTGTGAAAATGTAGCCAACTCAATTTGTGAAATTTTGGCACCGGAACCAGCTCGATACGATGAAAGTCGACCAAGTTATGATTTTTTGAACATGACGCAAATAAACTTCTATCACAAATTTCTGCACGAAAATACTTGATAAATCCACATTTTTGAAGACCTTCTGATCGAAATTGGCTTCCAGCCGTGAGAGATGAAAACGTAGATAATGTCAAGACGGAATTTTGGCCACCGGAACGGGTTCAAAACGAGTCACGATCTTCAAGTTATGAATTTTTTAGCGCGTAAAAACTGCACTTTCAGCATACTTTTTCACTATATTTCTTCAAGAAAACTCACACATTCGGATACCTTCTTTAAAGAATTGACTCTTGAGCCGAACCTGAATTTGAGAATACGTTATCAGAGATATCTTGGCGAAAGAATACCTGAATATGACGCGCCAGGTTGGACTTGTGAATTTTTCTTGAAATGTTTTTTTGAGAAATATGGGAGGGCAAATTTTGGGGTACAACAATTGCCCCTGTTCAATCTTCTTAAACCTGAGGATGCAGATTGGCTGACGTGCCTTTCGTAATCCGAGGGTGGAAGATGATTGAACACTAGAGTGCCCAGAAATTTGCGCTCACATAGTAGCAGTGCGATGATGGAATGGGCTTATAGATGCCATTGAGGTTGCTGGATAGGATGATGGGCTTATAGATGCCATCTGGATATTGATCGCGTAAGAGATTCCTTAGCGAGAACTTGCGTACCTGCAAAACAGAAAATGATTACCTGACATGTTGCAGGAGCTGTTTTCAGATGCTTGATATAGATGTGTCCTGACTGGTTACAGGAGCTGGATCTAGAGCTTCAAACGGTGATGAATGAACCAGGGGTGGTTACTACCTCAGCATGAACGGTGAGAGAACCTTGGGTGACTTTAACCTTACAGCAATCGTTGAGAAAGTCTTGGTGGGAATTACCATCTTCGCAGGATCGGGAAGAGAACCAAAGGCAATTATAGTCTCAAAGAAGAACCTAAAATGGAAATCTCGTGCACCGTCGGAGAGAGAACCAATAGGAAAATATAATCTGGAAAGGAATTATCACCTCACTCACCGTCGGAGAGGGAACCATCTGAAAAGGAATTATCACCTCACTCACCGTCAGAGAGGGAACCATAGGAAAATGAGTTATCACCTCACTCACCGTCGGAGAGGGAACCATCTGAAAAGGAATTATCACCTCACTCACCGTCGGAGAGGGAACCATAAGGAAAAGGAATTATCACCTCACTCACCGTCGGAGAGGGAACCATCTGAAAAGGAATTATCACCTCACTCACCGTCGGAGAGGGAACCATAAGGAAAGGAATTACCACCTCACTCACCGTCGGAGAGGGGACCATAGGAGATTATCACCTCACTCACCGTCGGAGAGGGAACCATCTGAAAAGGAATTACCACCTCACTCACCGTCGGAGAGGGGACCATAGGAGATTATCACCTCACTCACCGTCGGAGAGGGAACCATCTGAAAAGGAATTACCACCTCACTCACCGTCGGAGAGGGGACCATAGGAGATTATCACCTCACTCACCGTCGGAGAGGGAACCATCTGAAAAGGAATTACCACCTCACTCACCGTCGGAGAGGGGACCATAGGAGATTATCACCTCACTCACCGTCGGAGAGGGAACCATCTGAAAAGGAATTACCACCTCACTCACCGTCGGAGAGGGGACCATAGGAGATTATCACCTCACTCACCGTCGGAGAGGGAACCATCTGAAAAGGAATTACCACCTCACTCACCGTCGGAGAGGGGACCATAGGAGATTATCACCTCACTCACCGTCGGAGAGGGAACCATCTGAAAAGGAATTATCGCCTCACTCACCGTCGGAGAGGGAACCATAAGGAAATTATCACCTCACTCACCGTCGGAGAGGGAACCATCTGAAAAGGAATTACCACCTCACTCACCGTCGGAGAGGGAACCATAGGAGATTATCACCTCACTCACCGTCGGAGAGGGAACCATCTGAAAAGGAATTACCACCTCACTCACCGTCGGAGAGGGGACCATAGGAGATTATAACCTAAAAGGAATAACTTCTACTGAGTCTTTATCAGAAAAATCTGTTGGGAGTCGATTTAGCTGGACTAGAGAAGGCCTGGGACTGGATAAGGAATCTTCGAAGTCGATTAACTGAACCAGTCTAGGTCTTGAAATATGATTGAGAATTTCAACTGCATCTTTCCTGAAAGGTAAAGGTCAGTCATATGCAATGCATGATATGGATCGAGCAATGATGTTCTCAACATAAATGAGATTTGTATAATGCGTCTATGCATGTTATAATGATGTGTGTGATGTTTTATGAATGTATGTTTTCGTCTAGGAAATTAAATCCTTGACGGGTGCCGGGAAGTCGTATCCTGGGCTGATGTTGAAGAATAGATTTTGCTTCCGCTGGGGATGATAACTGCAAGAATACCGGTAGGAGAAGATGACTCCGTTGCGGAATAAACTTGGCAAATGGAAGATTCTGCGGGGAGAAAAGATACTCTAGCGACCGTGCTGGGGAGTGATACTCTGTGGGGAGAGAGGTACTTTGCTGAATTGTTGATAAGCATTGCTGGGGATATCTTTGTTGTGTTGGAAGTGCTAATAGACTTCGCTGGGGATAAGAAAGGACTGTGTCGAGGACGCTCTTTCCGTGGCTTTTTGGCTGAGGATAACCCAGTTATATCCTGGTAGGGAAATAACTCT
The DNA here is from genome assembly GCA_948472305.1 of Vicia faba. Classification (NCBI taxonomy): domain Eukaryota; kingdom Viridiplantae; phylum Streptophyta; class Magnoliopsida; order Fabales; family Fabaceae; genus Vicia; species Vicia faba. The sequence continues at coordinate 1,183,429,458 of OX451735.1, read as the reverse complement.
TTGAATAAAGTCGGGAGACGCGTTCGTGTTCTGCGAAGGATAAGCTTCCAGAATCTACTGAGGATAAGCTTACTGCTGGGGAGATGATTCCAACTTTCCTGGGGAACTAGATTGGACTCTCTTGGGGAAGTTTTGAGATGCATCGGGGAATTGATTCCTTTGAATGTTGATATACCGCCGGGGAACAATCTTTAGACCAAGACTGCTGGGGATGCTTGTTATGAGTGTATATGCTGCTGGGGAGTGTTGAGACCTACTGGAGGATGCCCGACTTCCTTGAGATTTGATAACTCTGCTTGGAGAAGAATGCACTGACTTGCTGACTTACTCTCTGGGGAATTAAGATATGCTGGTCATGTTCTTTAGCTGAACCTACCTTGGTACCTTGGAGGACAGAACAATTAGATTGCTTAGACACTCTTTATTGCCCCTGTTTCCAATGTTACCTGTGGAGGTGCTTGGTGATTGCCGATTGACAAATCTTCTTTTGGTAGGCGAGTGACAAGATGCTGGGACATAGTCGTACGCTTTTGATCCCTAACTTTTGCCTGGACCGCCCCTTCGGGTTTTCAGTCCACCGGGATACCCATTTTTGCCCAAGCCGCCTTTTCAGGTTTTCTACTTGCCGGGTGTACAGATTTTTCATTTCATCCCTCATTTTGCCCGAACCCTTTTGGTTCGCCGGGAAGCCCTTATTTTTGCCTAGGTATGTCAACCTAGCGGGTCTTTGATTATGCATAGTATTTTTCCGACTATGTCTGTTCTCAGAAAGTAGGGAGTTGCCCCTGTTAGAAGTGTTTTGTCGTGCCACCAGAAGATTTTCGACCAGGCAAGATTCATTGTTGAAATGCCCCAGGTGGCTCATGCGGAGATTTGCCCCAGGCTATTTGACTTTTGAGAGATTCTCCGAATCTTGATTGGATTGCCTCAGATGATGGATCATGGTCATGCCATGCCCCTTGATTGGAAGTACTTCTGTTCATTAGACTTTCATTATGCGAATTTCTATGTTGTTCAAACAAAAAGTCATATGCAAACAAAGTTATGTTAAAAATGCAAAGCCTATGTCTGTCTTGAAGATTTTGAAAGTGCATTCTTTTTTCATAAAACAAATGAATGTTTGTAAAACGTGATGTCAACTCCGTATTTACCGTAAGCCTTAAGGAGTCAGGATACCTTTCGTAACAGTATGCTTTCGAACTAACCCATGCTTCAGCTAGGACTTTTGAGGGTTATAACGTGGCCTGGTTCACGGTTTAAGAAACAAAGGATAAAGGCTCAAATTATTTGTACCCACCCACTCTTCGTGATGTTCTTCGATCCTAAACTCAGTTGATCATACGTTAGACCTTGTTTTGAGTCTTTGCTCTGATTTTCCAATGATGGTTCAGATATTGATGATTTATTCTGAATAGGCAGTCATTCCCTTTTTTTTTTGTTGAGGGTTTGTAAGACCTCTTTCTTTTTGATTTTATCATCCCTATCCTCTTTTTGCCTGAACTGTTTCCTTTTTTGGAATTACAGTCAGCGGGATGCCCCAGTTTTGTAAGTCTCCTTCATGGGTTTTGACTTAATGGGTTTTTTTATTTTTTTGAGATAATGACTGCCTTCCTTTATTGATTATTCGGAACCATCACTGTCTTTCTTCGTTTTGTAAGGACCTCTTTGGTTTCATTCGTTATGCACTTGGATCAACTGAGAGACTACCCTGCCCCAGGTTATGATTAAGGGTTTTTAAATTTCGAAAAGAAAAACTCCTACTTCTTTGGCTCAGAGGGGTTGACGAGGGATTATCTTCCTTATAACTCCAGTGTTTAGGGATTGAAACAATGCCTGTACCTCATCAGCGGGGTCTGTTCAAAAGCATACTGTAATTGTCGTGGTATCGTTTTCGTCATCCTCCCTCAAGAGGCTTTAGAATTATTATTTAAGAGTTGATCATCAGAAAAAATATGAAAATAATTTGCATTTAGTGAATACGAATATATTGTTTCAGAACAGACATATGCGATGCATTAATGAAATAACAATGTTTAACATGAGTAAATGTTTGAACAAAAGAGAATTGCAACTTGAACATTCGAACGAACAAAAGTTTCTCAATCCTAGCCATGTTTTGGCAAGGGAGCAGTGATCACATTGGGAGTCTCGGCGGGCTCGAACTCGATCTCTTTAGCATCGATCATGTTCTGAATCTTGTACTTTAGTGCCCAACAATCCTCAGTATCGTGCCCCGGGCTACCAGAATGGTAAGCGCACCTAGCTTCTGGGTTGTAATTTGGAGAGGAAGTCTTTGGATTTGCAGGAGGGTTGATCACCGCAATCAGGTTCATCCTTAACATGTGCTGCAAAGCTCGTGACCATGACATGTTGATGTAGGTGAATTGTCTCTTAGGCTCGTCCGACCTGTTCTGATCAACCCGCTGTTCTTGGCGCGGTCGTTGTTGGACCTGAGAAATAGTAGCAACTCGGAGAGGTCTATTCATTGGACCCGACCTTTGCCTTCTTGGAAGCTGTTCTATGACCTGGTCCCTGATTTGGGCTGGTTGCTTCATGCCTTGAGGAAGTTGGCTGATCATGGCTCTCAGCTCTCCTTGCTCCTGAGCTAAACCTTGAATGAGGGCCCTTTTCCCCAGCATCTGGGTTTTCAATGTGTCTACCTCAGCTTGTAGACGTTTCAGCTGTTCACCCTCAGCACTGTTTCTAACAAAGGTCTCCATGAGAAGTGTCCTTAGCTCCTCCTGCCCCTTGGATAGATTCAGGAGGATTTCCCCGAACCGAGTCTCTTGAGCAAGAAGGTCCTGGTTATCTGGTTGGAAGGCCATTGCTGAAATAAACAGCGAGAGATGGTAAGTGACCTGCAACAAAGATACCTGTTATGTAATGATGTGTATGACATGCATGCAATGTTTTCAAGGATCCCGCGGGGTAAACAAGAAAATTTGTTAGAATTTGGGTCCGGTAGCTTGATGGAAGGAACTCCATATTTGTTGAGAGTCTTTCTTCCAAGGGTCAAAGGCTCACCATATCAAGTGGGTCATAGCCCCTGACAACCTTGGCTAGGGCAACCTTCTTCAAGTGTCAAAGCTCACCATATCGAGTGGGTCATAGCCCCTGACAACTTTGGCTAGAAGAAAATAAATCATCTTTGCCCCTTGCTAGATGCTTGGTTCATCATGACCTGCATCACAAGCCCTTGAGATCCTTGAAATGGGTCAGGATGTATGCAATGGTATGATGTTATGCTATGCATAGAATGATGTGGGTAACTCTGTTACAAGCCCCTATTAAGGACTATAAACCAAAACCTGCAAGAAACTCAAGTAAAACCTGTCATGAGCCCTAATTAAGGACTATAAACAAACCCTGCAAGAAACTTAGTAAACCCTGTTATGAGTCCTAATTAAGGACTATAAACAAAACCTGCAAGTAGTTCATGTGTCAGATAACAAGCATGCAAGTAGTCAAGTACGAAGGCACACAAGTCACACAAGAGAAACCCTTAGAGTTTAGGCCAGCATGGGGTCTAGGTATTACCCTCTTGAAGTTGGTGGGTTCAACCTGTCCTATCAAAGTAACCGGGTTCTTAGAGGATCCCAATATCATTGACTACCCTCAATCGGTCATAACTCCAGCATCGCAATCTTTTCTTGCGGCCAGAACCATCACGAGAGTTTAGCCTCAATGGGCGTAGCATACTGCTACTGTTCTAATGGCCAAGTTGTGTCATTTAAGGTTCTAAGGTTGTTGGTGCTTAATGACTCCTCAGAAGACCCATATTCTCCTCGTTGCAACATAAGGGATATCGGTACAGACCAAGGTGCCACACCAATGTAGCCACTGTTTCACCCGTGTCGGTCTATACCGGACAGGTCCCTCACAGCTTATGCTACCTAAACAGGGTATCCCCAGATCCGGGTTAGGATCTATGTAACTCCCATGCAACCCACAAATTTAAAGCAGACAAGTCAATACAATTGAAAACACAGTTATGAACTAACCCTAAGGTACACCTCACTTTATAAAGGTATCCCCAGCAGAGTCGCCAGTTCTGTGATCGGTGGATCTGGAACTGACTGTTTAACGCTGGTTCGCGAAATGTCGCGGAAGCAAGAGTCGCCACCGTCTTTTATTTTCTCCAAATGGAAAGGACAAAAGCACAGAAAAATTCCTTATAGAGATTGCTCTCGGTTCGGGAGGTAGGTTATAGAAAGGGAAGGTGTTAGCACCCTTTCTATCCATGGTTATCCATGGGCTCTTAGATACTTGCTCATTTGTGTTTTCAAAAATGTTTGTTTGCTTTTCAACTGTGGGTTTTAAAAAGTTTCTTTGAAAATTTCAGTTCGACTCTTGTATCGGTCCTCAAGAGTGTTTGAAAAGTTGCTTTCGAAAGCTTTTTGAAAAGGTGTCGGTGTGAAAAGTATTTTTAGTTTGTTTTGAAATTAGAGCAAGTATCTTGAGTCGTCTACCTACCCTAAGGAATTCGTCTGTGTAAATGTCCTTAAAGTAGTGCCATCCCACCATTGAGAGGTAGGTAGCACCACTATTGGAGGTGTTCGGGTCAATTCGAGGTTCGGGACATGGTGATCACCAGAGCAATGGGAAGACACCTTAGAAGCTACCCTCATGCCAGGTTCCCGGATCATGAGGACTTACTAAGACACCCTCTACTCGACGATCACCTTTCGAGGCAAGGCAACAGTGAGGCGTACCCTAGGGGTGGTGTGTGATTTGTGTGTCATGTTCATTTATTTTTATCTTGTCATGTCATTGGTGTTCTACGCTTGTTTTTTATTTTGTCCATTCATTCTTTCATGCCTTGATTAACAGTTAAAAGTATTGCGAGAAATAAAAAGATTCTAAGCTATTACAAAAGGCGCGGGTCCACATCGCCAAAATAAACCAGGACCCGATTTGACATAAAATAAAGAAATAAAATACGGGAAATATAAAATGTCCGAGTTACATGGCTTGAGCAATTACATAATATTTGAAAGAAAATAAATGTGCGAAAGAAATAAAAATAGAACGTTCGGGGGCGTTGGACCCTTTAAAGAAATTAAATGAAATTAAAAATTAATTAATTATTTATTGAAATAAAAGAAGTGTTTTTTAGGTTTTTTTTTGTATTTATGAAATAAGAAAATTAAAATTAAAATTAAAAGAAACCCTAATTCTAAGTTATTTTTAATTATTTGAGAAAAATGTTAAAGTTTAACTTAATTTACTAAAGAATTTATGTACATGTTTATTTACAAAATAAATTAGTAGTTAATAATAATAATAATGAGAAAATTATTTATTAAAAAAAATGATGAAAAAGTTAAAAACCCTAATTTCTACATATTTAATTTATTAAGAAAAATATTAAAGTTTTGAAACCTAAATTAATCTAATTAATTGTTTAAAGTTTATTTACAAAAATAATAATAGTAAAATTAATATTAATAAAATAAACATTTTTTGATTTTTCTGTATTTTATATTTATTATGAAAATTATTTTATGGAATTAAAAGAAAACAATTAAAAAACAATTAAAAGAATAAAAAGGAAAAACAAATAAAAATTAAAAATTGAGCAAACCATAGGAGGTGTCTGGCCCAAGGGGAGGTTTTTTGAAGTATTGACTCCTGAGTACCGTGGTCTGCATTCTTTGGCCATTGGATTGAGTTTCATGCATAAGTTGTTCTACTTTGGCCAATTGGCTTTTGGCTTTTGGCTTTTGGCTTTTGGCTTTTGGCCATTTGTGTTCTGGCTTCAACGTTCCCTTAATGTCTGGCTTAATGTCTGCCTCGCCATGTATTGGTGTCATGCATAAAATGTTCTACTTTGGCCATTTGGCTTTTGGCCTTTTGGCCATTTGGCTTTTGGCCTCAACGTTCCTTAATAAACCTGCTGCATGGGATCCTGTCTAAATCTGCAGTGTTGAACCTCATGAACACATTAAATAAAATCATAAAAATTCAAATAAAACCAACATATGAAGAAATTTAATGTTTAGGCACAATATGGCATGTATGAATGATTATACCCTTTTGATCATGGAGATCAAATCAATCTTACCCTTACTGGAAGATTAGTGACCTGAATGCTTTTATGCCTTACTGGAAAATTAGGATCATGGAGATCAAGTCAGCCTTATCCTTACTGAAGAAGTAGTGAGGTATTGGTTTATAACTGTGATGGCTTGTTTGTAGTGAGAGAGGGATTTGTAATAAGGATTTCAAGGTTTTAGGGTTCTTGAAAGAGTTTGATATTCCAACAGTGTTGTGGCAAGGTTTTTTCTCTCTTTTTCTCTTCCCCTCTTTTTTTCCTCCCTTTCTCCCCGGTTTGTGTGAAAAGAAGGTGATTATATAATGAAAATTAGGGTAAAGCAAATGGGTTTTGAATGTGCAATTGGGCCTCCAATATTCACTTGAATTCGTCACTTTCTAGGCTAAATCGCAGGGACTTAAGTGCATTTTTTGAAGTTGAAATGTGAAAACAAAATGTAGCCGGCATCGAGAACTAACTCCTGTCCGAAAATCGACTCAATCGGATAAACGGTGAATTAGTTATGAATTTTTGAAGTTTCAGCTCAGACAAACTTATTTTGGGCTCCAGTGTCGACTCTGACACGTTCTTCAATAAAAAACTGGTATTGATCGGTGCATAATTTGATCTCGACTTTTGAAGCAAAGTTGTAGATCTATGAGTCAGTGACCTTGTGTAAAAATATGAGTCCAATCCGATAAAAATTGACCGAGTTATGAATTTTCGAAGTTTCGGCCCAGATGAAATAATATTCAGCATTCAGGATTTTCAGCGTGTCACGCACTCTGAGCAAAAAACAAAGGCCTTTTGAATACTGTTTGAACTCAATACCTTCTGTGAAAATGTAGCCAACTCAATTTGTGAAATTTTGGCACCGGAACCAGCTCGATATGATGAAAGTCGACCAAGTTATGATTTTTTGAACATGACGCAAATAAACTTCTGTCACAAATTTCTGCACGAAAATACTTGATAAATCCACATTTTTGAAGACCTTCTGATCGAAATTGGCTTCCAGCCGTGAGAGATGAAAACGTAGATAATGTCAAGACGGAATTTTGGCCACCGGAACGGGTTCAAAACGAGTCACGATCTTCAAGTTATGAATTTTTTAGCGCGTAAAAACTGCACTTTCAGCATACTTTTTCACTATATTTCTTCAAGAAAACTCACACATTCGGATACCTTCTTTAAAGAATTGACTCTTGAGCCGAACCTGAATTTGAGAATACGTTATCAGAGATATCTTGGCGAAAGAATACCTGAATATGACGCGCCAGGTTGGACTTGTGAATTTTTCTTGAAATGTTTTTTTGAGAAATATGGGAGGGCAAATTTTGGGGTACAACACATGGGCTCTTAGATACTTGCTCATTGTGTTTTCAAAAGGTTTGTTTGCTTTTCAATTGTGGGTTTTAAAAAGTTTCTTTGAAAATTTCAGTTCGACTCTTGTATCGGTCCTCAAGAGTGTTTGAAAAGTTGCTTTCGAAAGCTTTTTGAAAAGGTGTCGGTGTGAAAAGTATTTTTGATTTGTTTTGAAATTAGAGCAAGTATCTAGAGTCGTCTACCTACCCTAAGGAATTCGTCTGTGTAGATGTCCTTTAAAGTAGTGCCATCCCACCATTGAGAGGTAGGTAGCACCACCGTTGGAGGTATTCGGGTCAATTCGAAGGTTCGGGACATGGTGATCACCGGAGCAACAGGAAGACATCTTAGAAGCTACCCTCATGCCAGGTTCATGGATCATGAGGACTTACTAAAACATCCTCTACTCGACGATCACCTTTCGAGGGGCAAGGCAACAATGAGGCGTACCCTAGGGGTGGTGTGTGATTTGTGTGTCGTTTTCAGATATTTTGTCTTGTCATGTAGGTGTGATCTACGCGTTGCTTTTATTTTGACATTCATTCTTTCATGCAGTTTAATTAACAGTTTAAAAGTTGCGGGAAATATAAAGGTCCTACGCTATTACAAAGGCGCGGGTCCACATCGCCAAATTTAATCCAGGACCCGATTTGAAAATAAAATAAAGTGCGAGAAATATAAATGTCTAATTTACATGGCTTTGGGAGAATTACATGAATATTATAAGAAAGGAAATAAATGCGCGAAACGAACTGATAATCGAAAGCGAGGGCGTTGGACCTTTTTTAATGAAATTAAATTACGATTAACAAATTAATTAAATTAAAATAAAAGAGATTTTTTGGAGTTTTTTGTATTTAAAGATTTTAATGAGAGAATTAAATGAAATTAAAAAAGTTAATTAACCCTAATTCTAACTATTTTTATTTATTAAGAAATATGTTAAAGTTGAACCTAAAATTAACCTAATTATTTAATACAATTTTATTTACAAAAATAAATAATTAATAATTAATATGGTGAAAAAGAAAAGATAAAAATATAAAAGTGTTTAAAACCTTAATTCTACCAATTTTTTAAGTTTATCAAGAAAACGTTAAAATTAATCCTAGAATTAAAAAACTAAATTAATTAATATCATTTATTTATAAGAAAACATTTAAATAAAATATGTTTTTATATTTTTGTGACTTTCTGATTTTTTGTTATTTTTTATGTTTTATAAAAATATTAATTTGAAGAATTAAATCAAAACTAAATTAAGCAAATAAAAATAGAAAAATAAAAAGAGTGAAAGAAAGCAAACAATGGGGGTTTGTTGTCCCAACTTGGAGGTGTCTGGCCAGCAATTAGGCCCATTTGATTCCTGGCCCTGTTGACTTCTGGCAATCACGTGTGGATTCGTTGACTGACGCACATGGTACTCCTCAGATCAAGGCTCTTGGTTGGATCTCTGAGACATGTGGCGCGCTTGGATCTAAGGTTGTATGGTAGGCTTTTGGATTGAATCTGTATGGAATCACATAGAAGCAAAATATATTAAGAGAGTGAGGGGACCTGGGAATCGAACCCAGGTCCCAGTGCCTATGAGACAACACATCAACCATCTGTGCCAGGCGTTTGCTTTGTAATATTAGTGGAAGGCAATTATTATAAGGAAAAAAAGGAGTTAATGGCCTGAATAAATAAAACGCGCGCTAACTTTGAATTGCCCATTCATGTTATGACACCTAAGCGTCTTCTTCCTCTGTTCTACATTCGCCTGAAAAAAAGAAAACAAGATTGCGGGGGTTTTAAACCCCCACTAAACGTTGCACACAAAAATAGCGATTAGAAACCTGTTGATCATAAATTGATCGCGAGGTATGGAAATGATCCACGTGAAGCTTCTGAATCCAATAGTCTTGGTCTCGTGGTCTAATTTTTCTGGACAAGGAAACCCCTAATTTTGCAACTCTGAAACCCTAGAGAGCTTCAATGGTGATTTCTCATACGATGCACAAAAACTCAATTAAAATACATGGTTAGCTTCAGCATGATTAGATTAGTGTAACACAACAATTAAATGGTATGAAAAATGCCCAGAAATTGAAACACGATTATGCATATTTTCATGAAAAGTGAGACATGTTTCTACCAATTATTTGCGTTAGAATCAATGGTTTTGATCCAGAAATGTTCCTTGATGCCTTAGGAATGCAATGGGATAGTTTTCTTGCCTTCAAATGCTTTGGAATCGTGTTTTCAGTTTTCACTTTTTCCACAAAAATTGCAAAATTGTTCTTGATGATGGGGCGCAGCTTTTAGGTCCTGAGCACTAGGGTTAGGTTCAGTATATGTATGGCAATAGATTAGGGTTAAATTCTGAGCCAAAAATCCTTGCAATCATGAATCAAATATTGGATTTTAATGGCATATTTTTTCAATCTTTTTCCATGTGTTTTGATACCAATCATGTCCAAATCACCTTGATTCTTTCCATATCAGATAGTGCACGAAATCTTGAAGGTATTCTATGCATAAAAAGATTTGAAAAGCATGGATGAGTATTTTTCCCATATTTTATTTTATTAAATGAATTAATAGTAATTAAAAATTCAAATAAATAAATAAAAATGATGAATAAATACCCTTTGGGCCAAATGGTCGTGCATATGCTTTGGATGATGAATCTTGGAAGAAAATGTGGCCCATTAGCAAATTTGAGGCATTTGAAGTAAAGTTGACTTTTCAAAATTCCCAAACATTTCCCAACTTCCACAAGGCATATCTTGCTCAATGTTTAAGATTTGATAATGTTCTTGGACACTTTGGAAAGGTCTTGAAGTCCTCTAACCAATGCCTTTTGTCCCATGTCATTTTGATTTACCAATCTCAAGTTATGGCCTTTGACTTAAAGTCCCTTTTTGTTGACTTTTGAAAATGACCTATAATGTTGAAATTGATAACTTTTTGTGAGAGCATTTCTTGGACTTGAAATGTGAAGAGGAGTTGTAGGAAATGTGATTCTCTTCAAAATGAGATTTGGATGGAATTTTTCTGATAAACCATGTGGAAGTTATGCCCTGGTCAAGTTACAGTTGACTTTTTCAACTGTCCAAATATGGAAACTTTTGCATCTTGAGACTTTTTTGAGCCATGCCTTGGAAATCATGCTCAAGAATTGATCAAATGATGTTTGTGGCTTCAAAATAAGATGTTGACCAAAAATTTGAACTTTTGACTGTCAAATGACCATTTTGCCCCTGCAGTTGACTGTAGGGCAATTAGGGTTTTTGACTGTGCAATTTTGTGCTGTAAGTCTTGAAACTTGGTATGAGGATACTTGACAATGTTTGTAGGCATGTGGGACTTGATTGGACCCTTGGAAACTTCATTTTCTTTGTCAGAACCAAAACCCTAATTTTTGACTGTTAGGAGGCCCTTGAACTGTGCAACCCTTGGGGAGATTTTGAAGCATGCTCTTTGCAAATTCTTGAAGAATATGGGAGGGAAAATTTTGGGGTACAACATAATGCAAACTGTACTGAGAGAGAAGAAAAAGAGAGCAAAGAAAACAGGCTTAGGCTTTAGGCAGGAAGAAAATATAAAGAACTAAACACAGTACAGTAAAGGGAAAGAGGCAAACCAATACACCACAAAGAAAGGCAAAACCTGCTGAACAAAAGGCCAAGCCTGATGAACAAAAGGCCAAGCCTGCTGAACCTGTCAAGGCCATAACCTGTCAAAGGCCTAACATGAAGCCTGAGCCTCAAAGCCTCACAACCTGCTAATAACCACAAAACCTCTACCAGACCTGCATAAGCCTTATGAATAAGCATTAAGCCAGAACCAACCAGCCTCATAACTTGTCCACAAAAAGCCAGTAACATAAATACCTGCATAAGCCTTATCCCTTTCAAAAAGAGACATAACCATCAGTACTGAAAAAACCTTCAAGCACACAAACATAACAAACATAAACCCAATACTGACCCAAGTTCATAACAAAAGCCTTCCAGCCTTAAACATCACAAGCATAACCTGTCAAAAGCCTAACATAAATCTGTTAAAGTCTAAACCAGTATACCTGCATAAACGATAACCTGCAGTCAAGCTCAGACTGCAAAATACTAAGCGAGCAAACCAGTAAATCCAAACCTGTCCAGCTTCAAGCCTAATCCAAATACATCCAAACAGAAACCTCAAGAGGCCATAACCAAAAACCTGTACCATTCAACTCACATACAAAGCATCCAAAGCCAAACCACAGAACCCTCAGAGGAATACTCATCATTGGGCCATAAACAAGTCAAAGAAGCATGTCAATATTGCGCCAACTCAGAGCAAGGCAGCATTAACAAATCAAAGAAGCATCAAGGCCACACAGGTGTACAGAAGGCAACTCAAAACAAGGCATCAATCTCAGCATATTCAAGCATACTCAAGCATTCAGGGTCAACCCTAAGCCCTCAGAAAGTTCATCACTGGGCATAAAAAAAAAGCATCAACATTCACAGGCAAACGTTCAAAGGCATCTCAAGGCAACATAAACAGAAGGCAACACAAGAAGGAGAAGAAGAAAAGAAGACATATGTATCAAAGCTTTCAGGCGAACATCATAAAGCTTAGAGAAGAGTATAGAAATACCAGGAGTCCTTGCGAAGCTGAGCTTATCGTGCAATCCCTTCACCGTCGAGCCTCAACGCCTCCAAAATCCCTCTTCCTCCATCTCCAAAAGGTAGTTCTCTTATACCTCCTTACATGCATGTCAATAACGAAAGAAAACATAAGTCAAAGCCCAAATTGAAATTAAAAAATCAAAAGAGGAATGAAACCCTAATGCGTTTGAGATCGAAATCATACCTTGTAACGTGGTCTGGGTGGTCTACGGAGGGTGAAAGGGGGATGATGGCGTCTGTTGGCCTTGCGTGAAGGAGTTGTATTCAGAAATCCATGGCGAAAGTTGAACGAAGACGAAGAGGATAGAAGACGAACGCTGCCGCTACTCACAAACCCTAAGCGTATGTCAAACTGAATACAAAACAATGAACCCTAAGAAGCATTGTTTGCATTTTGGGCCTTGCCCGTTTCAACCACCAAAGGCCCATTCAAAAACTTTTACCCTTTTTTATAAAACAAACGTTATATTATTTTTGTTAATTAATCAACTTAACCATTTTTTTTATAAAACAAGTTATTTTGTTAATAAATTAACACAAACCCTTTTTTATATAACATATTTTTAAACAATATATTTTTTCTCTAACTTAATATATTTTATACATTAATACTAAAATACATAAAAATACATTTTTAACTTAAAACATTTAATTTAAATTTTCTTTGTACGTACATATAAAGATACATTTTTATTACACAATATAATTAAAATTGAAAAACACTTTTTTTTCTTTCTTTCAATTAAAATATCCTCTTTTTACATAATCAAGACAAAATACATTTATATATATATAATTAGAACTTAAAACATTTAATCAAAACATTCTTTTTTTGTACATATTAACAATATACAAGATTACAAGACTAATTAAGTAAATAAACATTTGATTCTTTAAGTTAAAACAATACTTAATAATACGCATTTAAATTCACATTGTCGCACCTGTAAATAATTATATATACAAATATACATACACGTATACACGTACACTTACACAATACATTTACATTGCCCCTATACACATTTGCTTATTTTCGTATATTCGTTACATTTACATTTGATCACAAATTCGATTTGGTTGTAACTTATTGGACATTACATTCCTAAAGTCTCATCCCCATTTGTAAATTTGTACCCCCACTCCCGGATACTATTTGTAATAGCGTAGACTTTAAATTCTTGCAATTTACCGCTTTCAATTATACCATGGTTAAACCTAGGGTTTGCATGTACATAAAATCAAACGCTAGATAACCTAATACAAGACAAATACATGAAATCAATACACAATCACACTTGCACCCTCTAGGGTAATCCCACATGTTGCCTTCTGTTGTACCCCAAAATTTTCCCTCCCATATTCTTCAAGATTTGCCAAGTCAAAGCTTCAAAATCTCCCCAAGGGTTGCACAGTTCAAGGGCCTCCTAACAGTCAAAAATTAGGGTTTTGGTTCTGGAAAAGTAATTGAAGTTTCCAAGGGTCTAATCAAGTCCCACATGCCTACAAACATGGTCAAGTATCCTCATGCAAAGTTTCAAAACTTACAGCACAAAATTGCACAATCAAAAACCCTAATTGCACTACAGTCAACTGCAGGGGCAAAATGGTCATTTGACAGTCAAAAGTTCAAATTTTTGGTCAATATCTCATTTTGAAGCCACAAACATCATTTGATCAATGCTTGATCATGATTCTCAAGGCTTGGCTTAAAAAGTCTCAAGATGCAAAAGTTTCCATATTTGGACAGTTGAAAAAGTCAACTGTAACTTGACCAAGGCATAACTTCCACATGGATTATCAAAAAAATTCCATCCAAAGCTCATTTTGAAGAGAAAGACATTTCCTACAACTCCTCTTCACACTTCAAGTCCAAGAAATTCTCTCACAAAAAGTTATCAATTTCAACATTATAGGTCATTTTCAAAAGTCAACAAAAAGGGACTTTAAGTCAAAGGCCATAACTTGAGATTGGTAAATCCAAATGACATGGGACCAAAGAAATTGGTTAGAGGACTTCAATACCTTTCCAAAATGTCCAAGAACATGAGCAAAGCTTAAAAATTGAGCAAGATATGCCTTGTGGAAGTTGGGAAATTTTTGGGTATTTTGAAAAGTCAACTTTGCTTCAAATGCCTTAAAATTGCTAATGGGCCACATTTTCTTCCAAGATTGATCATCCAAAGCATGTTCACGACCATTTGGCCCAAAGGGAAGTTTTTCATCATTTTTATTTATTTATTTGAATTTTTAATTGCTAATAATTCATTTAATTAATTAAAATATGGAAAAAATACCAAGGCAAACTTTTTAAATCTTTTTATGCATGGAATAACTCAAGGATTTCGTGCATGATCAGATATAGAAAGAATCAATGTAATTGGACATGATGGGTATCAAATATACATGAAAAGATTGAAAAATTATATGCATGAAAATCCAATATTCTCTACATCAATGCAAGGATTCTTTGGACCAAATTTTCAACCCTAATCATTCACATACTTATACTCATGCAAACCCTAGTGCTCATAACCTCTAAGCTGCGCAGAAACACCATAATCAAGTTTGCATTTTTTGGCTAAAATTTCAAAACTGAAAACAGGATTCCAAGAGGTTTCAAGGCGAAATAACCATTCTATCACCTTCCTGAGACATCAAGGGAAGTTCCTGGATCAAAATCATAGCTTCTAACCTTAAGAATTGGTAACACGAAACAACCCTGTTCATCATATTTTTTGTATTCGTGCATCAATTTATACGCATCATTCTTGCACTTCTTTGATTGATTTATACTAATGAGACCTTTCAGAAGCTAACCATGTAGTTTGATTGAATTTTTGTACACCATACGCGATTTCACCATGGGCGATTATTAGGGTTACCAAGCTGTAAAATTGGGCGTTTATGCATATTGTAAAATTAGGACACCTCAATGCCATGGTTGAAATCAGGAAGCTTGGACGAATATAATACACCCCTCGCGCCTAATTTATGTGGCAATATGGTCTAATCGCTATTTCTAAAAAGGTTGCATTTTGGGGGGGGGGGGGGGGGGGGGGGGGGGGGGGGGGGTTCAAAAGCCCCGCTAACTCCTTTTATGTTTCAGGAAAATACAAACGAGGAAGAAGAAGACCCTGTGGCAAGCTGTAATTGGTTGATTTGAAACTAGCGCGCGTTTTTTTTGTGTCTAACCACTAACATCAATTTTCGCTTATATTATTTAGGCTTTGTTTTACATACAGCGCGTTGAAGTAGCTCAGTTGGTGGGATGTTGTGTTGGCAAGCGTTGGGACCTGGGTTCGATCCCCAGGTCCCCCTTCTTATTCTATATTTTTATTCTAAGCATGTTTCTATGTAGCACAATCCCTGAAGACCACCATGCACTCAACATCCTGGCACGCCACATGGCTTCAGAGACCAATCAAATGGCCAGATCATGCAGATCACCATACCCCCAGTCAACGTCCACACACGTGAATACTGAAAAGTCAACCAGGCCAAAGGCTATTGGGCCTGAATTGCTAAGTTATACCTCCAAATTGGGGACAGAACCCCCCATGGTTTGTTTTTATTCTTTTTTTCATATTTTGCTATTTTATTTGTTTTTTGTTTAATTTTCATTTAAAACTTTGAATTAATATTTTCATAAAAATATAAAAAATGATAAAAATCAGAAAAAGGACAAAAATAAATATATTTTAGTTAAATGTTATTTTGTAAATAAATAATATCATTTAATTAGTTTTCAATTCTAGGCTTAATTTTAATATCTTTTCTTAATAAATTAAAAATTTGTAGAATTAGGTTTTAATTACTTTAATTACTTTTTCTTTTATTTTCTCATCTCTAATAATTAATTATTTATTTTTATAAATCAAATTGCATTAATTAATTAGGTTTAATTTTAGGTTTAATTTTTTCATATTTTCTTAATAAATTAAAAAATAGCTAGAATTAGGTTTTAGTTTCATTTAATTCTCATTAAAATTCATAAATACAAAAAACCTCAAAAATAATTTCCTTTTATTTTATTTTAATTAATTTGTTCATAATAATTTAATTTCATTAAAAAGGGTCCAACACCCTCGCTTTCAATTTTAATCCAATTCGCGCATTTATTTCTTTTCTTTTAAATATTCACGTAATTCTCCCAAAGCCGTGTAAATTTATATTTCTCGCACTTTCCTTTATTTTATGTCAAATCGGGTCCTGGATTTTAATTTGGCGATGTGGACCCGCGCCTTTGTAATAGTTTAGGAACTTTTAATTTCCGCAACCTTTTAACTGCTAAATAAATTGCATGCAAGAATGAATGATTAAATAAAAACAAAAGCGTAGATCACCCATGACATGAACAAGACAAAATAACTGAACATGACACACAAATCACACACACCACCCCTAGGGTACGCCTCACTGTTGCCTTGCCTCGAAAGGTGATCGTCGAGTAGAGGATGTCTTAGTAAGTCCTCATGATCCGGGAACCTGGCATGAGGGTAGCTTCTAAGGTATCTTCCCATTGCTCCGGTGATCACCATGTCCCGAACCCTCGAATTGACCCGAACACCTCCAACGGTGGTGCTACCTACCTCTCAATGGTGGGATGGCACTACTTTAAAGGACATTTACACAGACGAATTCCTTAGGGTAGGTAGACGACTCTAGATACTTGCTCTAATTTCAAAACAAATCAAAAATACTTTTCACACCGACACCTTTTCAAAAAGCTTTCGAAAGCAATTTTTCAAACACTCTTGAGGACTGATACAAGAGTCGAACTGAAATTTTCAAAGAATCTTTTAAAAAACCCACAGTTGAAAAGCAAACAAACCATTTTGAAAACACAAATGAGCAAGTATCTAAGAGCCCATGGATAACCATGGATAGAAAGGGTGCTAACACCTTCCCTTTCTATAATCTACCTCCCGAACCGAGAGCAATCTCTTTAAGGAATTTTTCTGTGCTTTTGTCCTTTCCATTTGGAGAAAATAAAAGACGGTGGCGACTCTTGCTTCCGCGACATTTCGCGAACCAGCGTTAAACAGTCAGTTCCAGATCCACCGATCACAGAACTGGCGACTCTGTTGGGGACTTAAAACTTAAAGTGAGGTGTACCTTAGGGTTAGTTCATAACTGTGTTTTTAATTGTATTGACTTGTCTGCTTTAAATTTGTGGGTTGCATGGGAGTTACATAGATCCTAACCCGGATCTGGGGATACCCTGTTTAGGTAGCATAAGCTGTGAGGGACCTGTCCGGCGTAGACCGACACGGGTGAAGCAGTAGCTACGTTGGTGTGGCACCTTGGTCTGTACCGATATCCCTTGTGTTGCAACGAGGAGAATATGGGTCTTCTGAGGAGTCATTAAGCACCAACAACCTTATAACCTTAAATGAAACAACTTGGCCATTAGAACAGTAGCAGTATGCTACGCCCGTTGAGGCTAAACTCTCGTGATGGTTCTGGCTGCAAGAAAAGATTGCGATGCTGGAGTTATGACCGATTGAGGGTAGTCAATGATATTGGGATCCCCTAAGAACCCGGTTACTTTGATAGGACAGGTATGAACCAACAAACTGAAAGAGGGTAATACCTAGACCTCATGCTGGCCTAAACTTTAAGGGTCTTCCTTGTGTGACTTGTGTGCCTTACCATGTTTGCCTTTGTATCTATTTATGGTGTGCTTTATCATAACATCATAACATCATGAGCATTGCATGCATCCTGCATAAGGACTGACCATTTCAAAGACAAGAGGGTTTCACCTTTGCTCTGTTTTGTAGGACATCATGATGCCTGTGCGAAGGAATACTATCCGGTTCAACTTTGTTCACTCACCTGAGTTGCTTGAAGAGTTGGTTAGCAGAATTCCAAATACCACTTCCTTCATTCAGAGGCATGGTTCTCTTCTCAGTTTAGTCACTACAAAGCGGGATCAACAGTTGATGAGTGTTCTGACCCAGTTCTATGACCCTCTGTACCAGTGCTTCACCTTTCAAGACTTCCAGCTGGTCCCTACCCTGGAAGAGTTCTCTGATTTGCTTGGTATCCCTATCTTGGATCAGACTCCCTTTACTGGTTGGGAAAAGACCCTCAGGCTTGAGGAGGTTGCTGCAACTCTTCCCTTGACACATCAATAAGTAATGGACAACTGGGTGACTAGAAGCGGAGTTAAAGGTTTCTTGGCCAAGTTTCTGATTGGTAAAGCTAACAGTTTCTGGAATGACCTGGACTTTAGGGCATATGAAGACATCTTGGCTCTCTTAATCTATGGGTTAGTCTTGTTTCCTAATCCTGACAACTTCATCAATGTCACTGCCATAAGGATCTTTATGTCTCAGAATCCTGTACCCACTCTCTTGGGTGACATCCTGCAACAACTTCATGCTCGTACTGCCCGAAGACGAGGAACCCTGTGGTGTTGTATCCCTTTGTTGGTGAGGTGGTTTATTTCGCACCTCCCTAAGTTCGTACTGAAGAACCAAGAAGGAAAAGGTTGGGCTCACAGGTTAATGTCTCTCACTGATAAAGACATCATTTGGACTTTCAGGGGTTTGGATGAGATAGCCATTATTGATCGATGCGGGGAATACCCTAATGTTCCTCTGATTGGTACCCAAGGAGGAATCTCTTACAATCCATGCCTAGCACTCCGTCAGTTTGGAAGAGCCAGAAGAGCAGGCCCCCATGAGATGTTGGTGCCTCACATCAGTTTTGAGTTTCAGGTGGATAGTGATGAGCTGCGTCGTAGGTTCATCAAGGCTTGGGACAAAGTTCATAAAGCTGACCCACAAGAGTTGGGGCCAAAGAATTCTTTACCTATGGAAGCCTACTACAAATGGGTTCGCATCCGTGCTCAGAAGTTAGGTATGCCATACGAAGCCATCAGACCTATCATTCTTGAGTATCCTGACAAAGATGGTGTTCCTCCAACAGTCCTTCCTCCTCAGATACCTACTGATTATGAGACATTAAAGAGGTCTTGGTCGCAACTGCGAGAAGAGCGGGATTCTTACCGGGAAAAGTTTAACGAGCAGGAGTTGAAGATCCAGAAGCTGACGAAGCAATTGGAGAATGAGCGAGCTCTAAATGATTACATCCGTACTGAGAAGAGGAGACCATGGGATCAATAAGGAGCTCTGGATGTTCTTTTACAGTTTTATTTCCCTTTTCAGTATTTCCTTTCATGTAACGCCTAAGGGCAACCTGTTGAATAATTTAAGTTTCAAAGTTGAATCTAATGAAGTGCGTTCCTTTTTGTTTACAAAGTTGATTCCCGATTGTCTTTGAAAACATAAATCATACGCATTCCATTCATCATGTGCATAGCAGGTTTTCTTCTTTTCAGGTTGCTTACTGTTCTTCGTTGTTTATTTCAGCATCATGAATCCTGACTCATCATCAACTGAGATGTCCATCAAGGCTCTTCAGGCGCAGAATGCGCAATTTCAGGAATTAATCATGGGTTTGGCTCAGGGCCAAGAAGAGCTGAAGGCTCTGCTCCTGAAGAAGGAGAAGAAGAAGAAGAGAAGAACTGTTCTTTTTAACTCGGGCCAAAGGTTTGGCAACACTCTGCAAAATGAAGAGGCTGGTTCTTCTATAGGCAAGGGTAGTCCCCAAGGGGGAAAAGCTCCTAGTCCGGTAGTCTCTGACAACGAGACTGATTTTGATGAGGAACAGTATCCTCCTGCAGAAGACAGATACAAGCAGTTGGAGGACAGACTGAATGCAATGGAGATCCAACAGGTGCCTGGGCTGGATTTTGGAGATTTGGGTTTGTCTACTGGTGTGATCATTCCTCATAAGTTCAAAGCACCATCTTTTACCAAGTATGACGGGGCGTCTTGTCCCAAGCTACATCTCAGATCCTACGTGCGGAAGATTCAACCGTACTCAGTGGACAAGAACTTGTGGATCCACTTCTTCCAGGAGAGTCTTTCAGGGACTCATCTCGAATGGTTCTATCAGCTGGATGGGACCAAGGTTCGTAACTGGGAGGAGTTGGCTACTGCTTTCTATAAGTAGTATCAATATAATGCCGACCTTGCCTCTACACGTACCCAACTCCAGGGTATGTCGCTAGGTTCAAGTGAAGGTTTTAAAGAGTATGCACAGAAGTGGAGGGATCTGGCTGGTAGGGTGCAGCCTCCGTTAACTGACCGGGAGTTGATAGATATGTTCTTGGGGACCCTCTCTGGGCCATTTTTCAACCATCTTATCGGTAACTCATCTGCAGGGTTTACTGATCTTATTCTGAATGGAGAGAGAATAGAGGCTGGGTTGAAGTCTGGTAAAATTCAGAAGGGTGCATCGTCAAGTTCTGAGAAGAAACCCTTCAAAAAAGAGGCCAGTGCTGTATACGGGTCCAGAAGACAAGAGAAACCTGAGCGCCGCCAATCTGTCAACGCGGTGATGATTGCCAAGCCTGCTGCCACTCCTCGGCAAACCAATCCACCAAGGGCTGAAAGACCCCGGAGAGAGTTTACCCGTTTGAGTATGACCCTATCGCAGATCTTGCCGCAGTTGCTGTCCACCAACCTAGTGACTGTCAGAGAAGCCCCAAAGGTTGTGAATATTGCCTCTCCGAAATACAATCCAAATGCTCGTTGTGCTTACCACTCCGATAGCCCGGGGCATTCCACTGATGACTGTTGGGCATTAAGGAATAAGGTACAAGACCTTATTGATGCAAAAGAGATACAGTTTGAAGCGCCGGAGAGGCCAAATGTGGTGACTGCTCCTATGCCCCAGCATGGAGTAAATGCCGTTGATGAAGATGTATACGCTGTTTCTGTGAATGATGTAGCTACTCCCTTAATGACTGTCAAGAGGAACCTACTGCTGGCCGGTTTATTTCCGGGTTGCAGTAAGGGTTGCCTTTTCTGTGCTGTTTCTCTCTCTGGTTGTCCTTTGCTGAAGTTGGGCATCCAAAGCCTAATGGACAGCAAGGAGATTCTGTTCAAGAAGTCCGCTGTTCAGTTTGTTCCAGTAGAAGAAGTTTATGTTATTACAATCTTTAATAATCCAATCAAGGCTCTCCCAAGGAAGCATGTTCAAATCATGACTGTCGCACCTGTTGTTATCACTGTTCTGGGGCCTCTCCCCTACGAATCTGATAAGGCTGTCCCCTGGCACTATGGGGCAGATGTGTATGTGAATGGAATTAAGCAAGAGTTCAACACTGGCACCAGTATCAGCAATATTACTGGTCTATCCAAGGTTACCCGCAGTGGCAGGCTCTTCTCGCCTGACATTGCACCGCCCGCTATTCGAAGACCCCTCACTATAACACCTACAAGTGTACCTGTTCCTGTTTCTGATCAAGTTGTTTCCCCTGCTGCCGAGTCATCCAATGCTCGGGGTAAAGGGATTGAAGATGAGCCTGCCCGGATGGAGGCACCAAGACCTGTAACTGCTGAGGCCTCCCAACAAGAGATGGAGGAAATCCTGAAAATAATCAAGAAGAGTGACTTTAATGTTGTCGAGCAGCTGGGGCATACGCCCTCCAAGATCTCAATGCTCTCCTTATTACTATGCTCCGAGGCCCATGCTAAGGCCTTGATTTCATTTCTCAAGACGGCCCATGTGCCACAGGAGACATCTGCAGTTCAGTTTACTGATTGCGTAGCAAATCTGACAGCGGACAATGGTTTGGGCTTCTCAGATGCTGACCTTACTGCCAAGGGAAGGGATCACAATGATGCCCTGCATGTCTCTATCGAATGCAGGGGCACTACTCTGGCGCACGTGTTGGTGGACACTGGTTCTTCCTTAAATGTGCTACCTAAGAAAGCCTTAGACCGTTTGGATTGTGAAGGCCTGGAGCTGAAGCCTAGCAATATCATCGTCAGAGCCTTCGACGGTTCCAAGAGGATGGTTCATGGAGAGGTTTACATTGCTATTCGTGTGGGTTCTCAAGTATTCGACTCTACCTTCTATGTGATGGATATCCGTCCATCTTATTCTTTTCTACTGGGTCGACCTTGGATCCACAAAGCTGGGGCAGTGACCTCTACCTTGCACCAGAAGCTCAAGTACCCTGTCAGAGGGAAGATTGTCATTGTGCAGGGAGAGGAGGAGTATATGGTGAGCCATTTGAATTCCTTCAGGTATATTGAGATGGACGGGGAGTTTACTGAAACCCCCTTTCAGCATTTCGAGGAGGTACTTCCAACTTTAGCAGCAACAGAAACAGCGGTCGAAGAGGATGTTCCTTTGAAGATGGCTTCCTTGAAGGATGCTCGGGCTGTGATTCAGAAAGGTGAATATGCTAACTGGGGCAGGCTCCCTGACTTTACACAGAAAACTGACAGATTCGGACTGGGTTTTACTGCAGAGGGTCAGAAAGCTATGCGGAAGGCAAAGACCAGAAGACCTCCTGTGCTCATCACCAATCCAGGAGTGAATGCTGTTGGGGAGGATAATGAAGTGGATGAAGCTGAGTTCAATAGCTGGATCTACCCGACAACTGATAGCGGATTGACCAATTGGATTGCCAAAGACCATACTCCTGTTACTTTTGTTACGCAGTAATAAACTTCTTTGTTTTGTTATTTGTAATAAACAATAAATTGAACTCTATGGCCCGGTGTCTTACCCGGGGCACCGTGGCTTCATTTGTGAGGGCATATAAATTGTCATTTCATATATCATGAATAAAAATCTTGGAAGTTTTCTCGCATTTCAAATCTTATGCTCCTTTTCTGTCTTTCCTTCCCTTATATATTTCAAAACAGCTGTATTTACACACACTCACTCATACAGGTTTCAATCCACTCTGGATCTCACTGGTAACGACTCTGCTACTGCCAGTTATGACTTCGAAAATCCGATCAACTTAGCCGAAGACGAAAGTGAAGATGATTGCGAAGTGCCTGGCGAGCTTGCAAGACTGTTACTCCAGGAAGAGAGGGTAATTCAACCACACGAAGAGCCGGTGGAAACAATAAATCTGGGTACTGAGGCCGACAGGAAGGAAGTTAAGATTGGTGCCAACCTAGAGCTCAGCGTGAAGCAACGGTTGACTCAGATGCTACATGATTATATGGAGATCTTTGCCTGGTCCTACGAAGACATGCCTGGGTTGGATACCGATATTGTGGTTCATCACTTGCCTACTAAGGAAGACTGCCCTCCGGTTAAGCAAAAGGTCCGCCGTATGCGTCCAGAGATGTCTGAGAAGATCAAAGCCGAGGTTATGAAACAGTTTGATGCCGGGTTCCTTGCAGTGACTTCTTACCCTCAGTGGGTTGCTAATGTGGTGCCGGTACCAAAGAAAGACGGAAAGGTCAGAATGTGTGTTGACTACAGGGATCTGAACAGGGCCAGCCCCAAGGATGACTTCCCTTTACCTCACATTGATGTCCTTGTTGACAATACAGCTCAGCATAAGGTGTTCTCTTTCATGGATGGTTTTTCAGGCTACAATCAGATCAAGATGGCTCCTGAAGACATGGAAAAAACTACCTTTGTTACTCAGTGGGGCACCTTCTGCTACAAGGTCATGCCTTTCGGACTGAAGAACGCTGGGGCAACCTACCAACGTGCCATGGTTGCTTTATTTCATGACATGATCCATCATGAGATAGAAGTGTATGTTGACGACATGATCGCAAGGTCCCAGACTGAGGAAGAGCACCTAGATCATCTGCAGAAATTGTTTGACCGTCTGAAGTTGTACAAACTGAGGTTGAACCCGAACAAGTGCACCTTCGGGGTAAGATCTGGAAAGTTGCTAGGCTTCGTTGTAAGTGATAAGGGTATTCAAGTGGATCCTGCCAAGGTCAAGGATATTCAAGAGATGCCTATTCCTAAGACAGAGAAAGAGATCAGAGG
This sequence comes from Vicia faba, assembly GCA_948472305.1. Classification (NCBI taxonomy): domain Eukaryota; kingdom Viridiplantae; phylum Streptophyta; class Magnoliopsida; order Fabales; family Fabaceae; genus Vicia; species Vicia faba. The sequence continues at coordinate 1,183,405,560 of OX451735.1, read as the reverse complement.
CTTTTTAGGACGCCTGAATTACATTGCTCGGTTCATCTCACATCTAACCGCTACCTGTGAGCCAATCTTCAAGCTACTGAAGAAAGATCAGGTAGTACGTTGGAATGATGAATGTCAGGCTGCTTTTGACAAAATCAAAGAGTATCTCCAAGAACCACCCATCCTTATGCCACCGGTTGAAGGGAGACCTCTGATACTGTACCTGACAGTGCTTGACAACTCAATGGGGTGTGTGCTGGGGCAGCATGACGAGTCTGGCCGAAAAGAGCATGCCATTTATTACCTTAGCAAAAAGTTTACCGACTGTGAGACCCGATACTCACTGCTTGAGAAAACTTGCTGCGCTTTGGTATGGGCTGCTCGCTGGCTGAGACAGTATATGCTGACTCACACTACCTTGTTGATCTCAAAAATGGATCCTATAAAGTACATATTTGAAAAGCCTGCTCTGTCTGGGAGAATAGCAAGATGGCAGATGATCTTGACAGAATACGACATTCAGTACACGACCGAGAAAGTCATCAAAGGAAGTGTATTGGCAGACCACTTGGCACATCAGGCCGTAGACGACTATCAGTCAATGAACTTCGAGTTTCTGGACGAGAGCATCATGATAGTGACTGATTGTGAAGTAACTGGACCGGATGAAGGACCTGAGGAAGGATCCCGATGGTCTATGCACTTTGACGGAGCCTCCAATGCTTTGGGTAACGGCATCGGCGCTGTAATCATATCCCCTCAAGGCACTCATACTCCACTCACTGCCCGGCTATGTTTTAACTGTACCAACAACATGGCGGAGTATGAGGCATGCATCATGGGTCTTCAAGCTGCGATCGACTTAAGGATCAAGTTTCTGAGTGTCTTCGGAGATTCCGCTCTCGTGATCAATCAGATCAAAGGAGAGTGGGATACGAAACATCCGAACCTTATTCCTTACAGAGAATGTGTGTTGACATTAATCCCCCACTTCACGAAGATAACCTTTGAACATTTCCCGAGAGAGGAGAATCAGTTGGCGGACGCGTTAGCTACAATGTCTTCTATGTTCAAGGTCAAATGGGATAATGAGGCTCCCCGGATCATCATCTGGAAACTGGACGAACCGGCATACTGTTGTGATCTTGAGACTGAATTGGTGACTGAGAAGCCTTGGTACCATGAAGTGAAGAGATATTTGGAAGCTCAGGAATACCCTGAAGGTGCATCTGTCAATGATAAGAAGTTTCTGAGAAGATTCACAGCAAAGTTCTTCCTTAGCAACGACATCATGTACAAGCGAAACCATGATTCGACCTTACTGCATTGTGTGGATAAGACTGAAGCAGAGAGGATCATGGAAGAGCTACATGAAGGGACCTTCGGAACACATTCCAGCGGACACACTATGGCTAAAAAGATCCTTCGGGCAGGGTATTTCTGGTCCACAATGGAAGCTGACTGCTATCAACATTCTCGGACATGTCATAAATGCCAGATATATGCAGACAAGGTGCATGTCCCTCCAGTTCCTCTAAATGTTCTGACTGTGCCTTGGCCATTTGCAATGTGGGGCATAGACATGATCGGTGAGATTAAACCTACGGCATCTAATGGGCATCGCTTCATCCTGGTAGCGATCGATTACTTCACGAAGTGGGTGGAAGCGGCTTCCTACGCTACGGTAACCAAGACTGTTGTGGCACGGTTCATTCGGCATAATCTGATCTGTCGATACGGCGTCCCTGAGAGGATCATTACAGACAACGGTACCAATCTTAATAACAAGATGATCACTGAGCTCTGCGAGCAGTTTAAGATACAGCACCACAATTCTTCTCCTTACCGGCCGAAGATGAATGGGGCTGTAGAAGCAGCAAATAAGAACATTAAGAAAATCGTGCAGAAGATGACAGTGACTTATAAGGATTGGCACGATATGTTACGGTTCGCTCTACATGGGTACCGTACCTCAGCCAGGACGTCAACCGGGGCAACTCCTTTCTCCTTGGTTTATGGTATGGAGGCAGTCTTACCGATCGAAGTGCAAATACCTTCTCTCCGGATAATGAAGGATGCAAATCTGAACGAAGATGATTGGATCCAGACACGACTTGATCAGTTAAACCTTATTGATGAAAAGAGACTTGCTGCTATCTGTCATGGTCAGACGTATCAGAAACGGATGATCAGGGCATTTAACAAAAAGGTCAGACCACAAGAATATCAAGTTGGGGATCTGGTAATCAAGCGAATCATCCTTCCTCAGAGTGATCCAAGGGGCAAATGGACCCCTACGTACGAAGGGCCATTTGTGGTTAAACATGTGTTCTCAGGAGGAGCCATGATTCTGACCAACATGGATGGTGACGACCTTCCTCACCCCGCCAATGCAGACATAGTAAAAAGATACTACGCATGAAAAAAAGACCCGCTAGGTTGACATACCTAGGCAAAAATTAGGGCTTCCCGGCGAACCAAAAGGGTTCGGGCAAAATGAAGGGATGAAATGAAAAATCTGTACACCCGGCAAGTCGAAAACCTGAAAAGGCGGCTTGGGCAAAAATGGGTATCCCGGTGGACTGAAAACCCGAAAGGGCGGTCCAGGCAAAAGTTAGGGATAAAAGCGTAATACTATGTCTCATTGGATCACTTTGCATCCAGAATCCGGTATTTACATCAAGTTCAGACGGCATCGATCAGTTAGCTTCATCTTCAACTAAGGTCATCAAGTGATGAGACTCTCGGAGATATAAAGGCAATAGCAGAGTTGAAACCCAGTGGGATCATTCATTTCACATAGCTGTTTTATTTTCTCTTGTACAAATTTGTGTAAAACTCTTTTGTTCGGAGGCGTCCTCTTACTAGGATGTCAGCCTCTTGTACATAAACGCTTATTTTACAGGCAAATTCAAAAATCAATATAAATCACTTTTCAGTTAAAATTGCCAATTGTTTTTCCTTTTCTGTTTTGTTTTGCGAAGAACGTCCAAGGTTCAATTTGTGATATATGCATTGACAATAATTTGCTAACTCGTGAATATTTGCATACGAAACAAAGGATTAACTACAGGTAACACTAGAAACAGGGGCAATAAAGAGTTGTCTAAACAATCTAATTGTTCTATCCCCCAAGGTACCAAGGTAGGTTCAGCTGAAGAACATAACCAGATATCTTAATTCCCCAGAGAGTGAGTCAGCAAGTCAGTGCACTCTCCCCAAGCAAAGCTATTATCAAACCATAAGGAAGTTGGGTATCCTCCCGCAAATCTCAACATTCTCCAGCAATATATATGCATTCTTAACAAGCATCCCCGATAATCTTGGTCTAAAGATTGTTCCCCGGCGGTATACCAGACATTCATTGGAGTCATTTCCCCGATACAGCTCAAAACTTCCCCAAGAGAGTCCAATCCAGTTTCCCCAGGAAAGTTGGAATCCGTCTCCCCAAGCAGTAAGCTTATCCCCAGTAGATTCTGGAAGCTTATCCTCGCAAAGCACGAACGCGTCTCCCGGCTTTATTCAAAGAGTTATTTCCCTACCAGGATATAACTGGGTTATCCTCAGCCAAAAGCCACGGAAAGAGCGTCCTCGATGAAGTCTTTTTATCCCCAACAAAGTCTATTAACACTTCCAACACAACAAGGGTATCCCCAGCAAGTTATTATCAATATTTCAGCAAAGTATCTCTCTCCCCACAGAGTATTGCTTCCCAGCAAGATTGCTAGAGTACTTTTCTCCCCGCAGAGTAATCCATTCGCCAAGTTTATTCCCCAACGGAGTTATCTTCTCCTACCGGTATTCTTGCAACTATCATCCCCAGCGGAAGCAAAATCTATTCTTCAACATCAGCCCAGGAGTGACTTCCCGGCACCCGTCAAGGATTTATTTTCCTAAGACGAAAAGATACACTCATAAACATCACATTTTCATACATTATAGCATGCATAAACGCATCATACCTTACAATCTCATTTATGTTGAGAGCATCATTGCTTGATCCATATCATGCATTGCATATGACTGACCTTCACCTTTCAGGAAAGATCCAGTTAAGTGCTCAGCTATATTTCAAGACCTTGACCGGTTCAGTTAAATCGACCCTAAGATTTCTCTGTTTCTTATCCAGTCAAAGGCCTTCTCTGGTTCAGTCAGATCGACCCTAAGATCTCCCTGTTTCTTATCCAGTTGAAGACATTTCAAGACCTAGACCGGTTCAGTTAAATCGACCCTAAGATTTCTCTGTTTCTTATCCAGTCAAAGGCCTTCTCTGGTTCAGTCAGATCGACCCTAAGATCTCCCTGTTTCTTATCCAGTTGAAGATATTTCAAGACCTAGACCGGTTCAGTTAAATCGACCCTAAGATTTCTCTGTTTCTTATCCAGTCAAAGGCCTTCTCTGGTTCAGTCAGATCGACCCTAAGATCTCCCTGTTTCTTATCCAATTGAAGACATTTCAAGACCTAGACCGGTTCAGTTAAATCGACCCTAATATTTTTCTGTTTCTTATCCAGTTCAAGGCCTTCTCTAGTCTAGTTAAATCGACCCCTAACAGATTTTTCTGATGAAGACTCAGTAGGAGACGTCCAAGATTCTCTCAATGATTATTGTTGAGGTTGAAGTCGCCTATGGTTCTCTCCCCATTATTGTGGAGGTAGTAATCGTCCCCAGATTCTCTCAGCGTTACTGTTGAGGTAGAAGTCACCCAAGATTCTCTCAGCGTTACTGTTGAGGTTGAAGTCGTCCAAGATTCTCTCAGCATTACTGTTGAGGTTGAAGTCGCCCCAGATTCTCTCCCCGTTACTGTGGAGGTAGTAATCGTCCAAGGTTCTCTCAGCGTTCCTGTCGAGGTAGTAACCATCCCTGGTTCATTCATCACCGTTTGAAGCTCCAGATTCAGCTCCTGTAACCAGTCAGGACACATCTATACACAAAATTTAAAGACCAGCTCCTGTAACAGGTCAGGTAATCATTTTTCTTTTTTAGGTACGCAAGCTCTCGCTAAGGAATCTCTTACGCGATCAACATCCAGATGGAATCTATAAGCCCATCATCTTATCCATCAATCTCCAAATGGCATCTATAAGGCCATTCCCCACATCACACTACTATGTGAGCGCAAATTTCTGGGCACTCTAGTGTTCAATCATCTTCCACCTTCGGATTACAAAAGGCACGTCAGCCAATCTGCATCCTCAGGTCTAAGAAGATTGAACAGGGGCAACTGTTGTACCCCAAAATTTTCCCTCCCATATTCTTCAAGATTTGCCAAGTCAAAGCTTCAAAATCTCCCCAAGGGTTGCACAGTTCAAGGGCCTCCTAACTGTCAAAAATTAGGGTTTTGGTTCTGGCAAAGTAATTGAAGTTTCCAAGGGTCTAATCAAGTCCCACATGCCTACAAACATGGTCAAGTATCCTCATGCAAAGTTTCAAAACTTACAGCACAAAATTGCACAGTCAAAAACCCTAATTGCACTACAATCAACTGCAGGGGCAAAATGGTCATTTGACAGTCAAAAGTTCAAATTTTTGGTCAATATCTCATTTTGAAGCCACAAACATCATTTGATCAATGCTTGATCATGATTCTCAAGGCTTGGCTCAAAAAGTCTCAAGATGCAAAAGTTTCCATATTTGGACAGTTGAAAAAGTCAACTGTAACTTGACCAAGGCATAACTTCCACATGGATTATCAGAAAAATTCCATCCAAAGCTCATTTTGAAGAGAAAGACATTTCCTACAACTCCTCTTCACACTTCAAGTCCAAGAAATGCTCTCACAAAAAGTTATCAATTTCAACATTATAGGTCATTTTCAAAAGTCAACAAAAAGGGACTTTAAGTCAAAGGCCATAACTTGAGATTGGTAAATCAAAATGACATGGGACCAAAGACATTGGTTAGAGGACTTCAAGAACTTTCCAAAATGTCTAAGAACATGAGCAAAGCTTAAAAATTGAGCAAGATATGCCTTGTGGAAGTTGGGAAAATTTTTGGGTATTTTGAAAAGTCAACTTTGCTTCAAATGCCTTAAAATTGCTAATGGGCCACATTTTCTTCCAAGATTGATCATCCAAAGCATGTGCACGACCATTTGGCCCAAAGGGAAGTTTTTCATCATTTTTATTTATTTATTTGAATTTTTAATTGCTAATAATTCATTTAATTAATTAAAATATGGAAAAAATACCAAGGCAAACTTTTTAAATCTTTTTATGCATGGAATAACTCAAGGATTTCGTGCATGATCAGATATAGAAAGAATCAATGTAATTGGACATGATGGGTATCAAATATGCATGAAAAGATTGAAAAATTATATGCATGAAAATCCAATATTCTCTACATCAATGCAAGGATTCTTTGGACCAAATTTTCAACCCTAATCATTCACATACTTATACTCATGCAAACCCTAGTGCTCATAACCTCTAAGCTGCGCAGAAACACCATAATCAAGTTTGCATTTTTTGGCTAAAATTTCAAAACTGAAAACAGGATTCCAAGAGGTTTCAAGGCGAAATAACCATTCTATCACCTTCCTGAGACATCAAGGGAAGTTCCTGGATCAAAATCATAGCTTCTAACCTTAAGAATTGGTAACACGAAACAACCTTGTTCATCATATTTTTTGTATTCGTGCATCAATTTATACGCATCATTCTTGCACTTCTTTGATTGATTTATACTAATGAGACCTTTCTGAAGCTAACCATGTAGTTTGATTGAATTTTTGTACACCATACGCGATTTCACCTTGGGAGATTATTAGGGTTACCAAGCTGTAAAATTGGGCGTTTATGCATATTGTAAAATTAGGACACCTCAATGCCATGGTTGAAATCAGGAAGCTTGGACGAATATAATACACCCCTCGCGCCTAATTTATGTGGCAATATGGGCTAATCGCTATTTCTAAAAAGGTTGCATTTTGGGGGGGTTCAAAACCCCCGCTAACTCCTTTTATGTTTCAGGAAAATACAAACGAGGAAGAAGAAGACCCTGTGGCAAGCTGTAATTGGTTGATTTGAAACTAGCGCGCGTTTTTTTTGTGTCTAACCACTAACATCAATTTTCGCTTATATTATTTAGGCTTTGTTTTACATACAGCGTGTTGAAGTAGCTCAGTTGGTGGGATGTTGTGTTGGCAAGCGTTGGGACCTGGGTTCGATCCCCAGGTCCCCCTTCTTATTCTATATTTTTCTTCTAAGCATGTTTCTATGTAGCACAATCCCTGAAGACCACCATGCACTCAACATCCTGGCACGCCACATGGCTTCAGAGACCAATCAAATGGCCAGATCATGCAGATCACCATACCCCCAGTCAACGTCCACACACGTGAATACTGAAAAGTCAACCAGGCCAAAGGCTATTGGGCCTGAATTGCTAAGTTATACCTCCAAATTGGGGACAGAACCCCCCATGGTTTGTTTTTATTCTTTTTTTCATATTTTGCTATTTTATTTGTTTTTTGTTTAATTTTCATTTAAAACTTTGAATTAATATTTTCATAAAAATATAAAAAATGATAAAAATCAGAAAAAGGACAAAAATAAATATATTTTAGTTAAATGTTATTTTGTAAATAAATAATATCATTTAATTAGTTTTCAATTCTAGGCTTAATTTTAATATATTTTCTTAATAAATTAAAAATTTGTAGAATTAGGTTTTAATTACTTTAATTACTTTTTCTTTTATTTTCTCATCTCTAATAATTAATTATTTATTTTTATAAATCAAATTGCATTAATTAATTAGGTTTAATTTTAGGTTTAATTTTTTCATATTTTCTTAATAAATTAAAAAATAGCTAGAATTAGGTTTTAGTTTCATTTAATTCTCATTAAAATTCATAAATGCAAAAAACCTCAAAAATAATTTCCTTTTATTTTATTTTAATTAATTTGTTCATAATAATTTAATTTCATTAAAAAGGGTCCAACGCCCTCGCTTTCAATTTTAATCCAATTCGCGCATTTATTTCTTTTCTTTTAAATATTCACGTAATTCTCCCAAAGCCGTGTAAATTTATATTTCTCGCGCTTTCCTTTATTTTATGTCAAATCGGGTCCTGGATTTTAATTTGGCGATGTGGACCCGCGTCTTTGTAATAGTTTAGGAACTTTTAATTTCCGCAACCTTTTAACTGCTAAATAAATTGCATGCAAGAATGAATGATTAAATAAAAACAAAAGCGTAGATCACCCATGACATGAACAAGACAAAATAACTGAACATGACACACAAATCACACACACCACCCCTAGGGTACGCCTCACTGTTGCCTTGCCTCGAAAGGTGATCGTCGAGTAGAGGATGTCTTAGTAAGTCCTCATGATCCGGGAACCTGGCATGAGGGTAGCTTCTAAGGTATCTTCCCATTGCTCCGGTGATCACCATGTCCCGAACCCTCGAATTGACCTGAACACCTCCAACGGTGGTGCTACCTACCTCTCAATGGTGGGATGGCACTACTTTAAAGGACATTTACACAGACGAATTCCTTAGGGTAGGTAGACGACTCTAGATACTTGCTCTAATTTCAAAACAAATTAAAAATACTTTTCACACCGACACCTTTTCAAAAAGCTTTCGAAAGCAATTTTTCAAACACTCTTGAGGACTGATACAAGAGTCGAACTGAAATTTTCAAAGAATCTTTTAAAAAACCCACAGTTGAAAAGCAAACAAACCATTTTGAAAACACAAATGAGGAAGTATCTAAGAGCCTATGGATAACCATGGATAGAAAGGGTGCTAACACCTTCCCTTTCTATAATCTACCTCCCGAACCGAGAGCAATCTCTTTAAGGAATTTTGCTGTGCTTTTGTCCTTTCCATTTGGAGAAAATAAAAGACGGTAGCGACTCTTGCTTCTGCGACATTTCGCAAACCAGCGTTAAACAGTCAGTTCCAGATCCACCGATCACACCTTCCAAAATAGGCCATGTTTGCACGTCGAGTTTCTTTGGCAAAACAAATTCAAATGATCGTAAGTCCCTCGATGACGCTTTCGAAAGTTGCCTAAATGGAATGATCATAGTCCCTTCAAAGCAAATTGCCAAAGACACTTGGCACCATTGCATTCATGGTCCATACGATGACCCACGCCCGTCCCGTTAAACATCCTAAACGCAAGATTGTCCACCAAATTCAATGGTGGAACAAAATTGTTCAAAAGGGTTGAAAACATAGAGAAAACCTTTGAGTACAATAGGGTAGATAAAACTCTTAGTTACTTGAGATCAAACTTGCAAAAAACACTTGCCTTCTTTTCAAAAAACACACTCCACAAACACTTTCAAAACAAACTCTCAAAAACATTTGAAACATCTTTTCGAAAAGATACACACCTTTGTAAAACATTCGAGTAAAGAATTGTTACAAGGGTAGCCTAAGACAAGGCATCTTCTTCCAAAACATTTTCAAAAACATACACACATACACACCATTTTCAAGCAATCGAAAATCAAGGCAAGTGATCTAAAAAACCTAGTAACTAAGAGCCCATGGATAACCATGGATGAAAAGGGTGCTAATACCTTCCCTTTTCATAATCTACCCCCCGAACCCACGAAATATCTCAAAAGGTTTTTGCTGTGCTTTTTTTAACCTTTCCTTTAGGATAAAATAAAAAGTCGGTGGCGACTCTTGCTCAACCGAACAAGTGCGAATACAAACGCAAAACTCATAGTCAGTTCTCCCACCGTATCACAGAACTGGCGACTCTGTTGGGGATAGAACTTAAAAGTGGGGTTACCTTAGGGTTTAGATCACCTTTACTTTCTTTCTTTGATTGACTTGATTGCTTTATCTTTTGGGTTCTTGTTTGGGTTTGTTGTAAATCCTACACCCGGATTTGGGGCACCTTCTTAGGTAAATAGCAACAAAAAAAAACTGTGAGGGAACTGTGCGGGGTATACCGACATGGTTGAAGCAGTAAGCTATGTTAGTGTGACATATTTGTGAGTACCGGTAACCCTTGAGTAGTCAAGGAGAGTACGGGGCCGCTGAGTGATGTCGTGAAGCACTAACAAACTCTTAGAACCTTAATTGACCATCTTAGCCTTTTTAGGGGTAGTGAGATGACCGACTTTGGTGCAGTCCGAAGTTGGTAGATACTCGATACTACACTCATTTGAGGGTTGTTTTCTTGGAATATTTTGGTCGCCAGTAAGTGGCTAAACCGAAACAATGAACACAGAAAACAATCCAATGATATTGAGCTCCTTAGAACCCGGTTTCTATTTTAGGACAGGATGAGCCAACTAACTTCAAGAGGGTACTTACCTAAACCTCATGCAAGCCTAAACCTAAGGACTTGTTTGCTTTGTGTGAATATGGTTGCCTGTATATACACTCACTTGCTTTTTGCATACATGTACATAACATCATGACATCATACCATAGCATTTTCCATAACCATCTCAAGGATCTCGAAGGTTCTTTTGATGCAGGGTTACGTTGAACCAAACGTCTATCAAGGGGCAAGAGGTTTCTACTCTAACCAATGCCAACCAAAGTTCAAGTGCAACAACTTGAGTCAGTGGCTATGACCCACTCGACATGGTGAGCTTGATTCTCGTGGAAAGACATCCACCGATACAAAGTTCTCCAAACAAAGATCAAGTGCAACAACTTGAATCAGTGGCTATGACCCACTCGACATGGTGAGCTTGATTCTCGTGGAAGGACGTCCACCGGTGCAAAGTTCTCCAATCCAAGAGCAGAGTTCAACCTCTAACATTTTCTTGTGTTTACCCCGAGAGATCCTTGAGAGCATGCATCCACATATCATGCATTGCATTTTGACAGTCTTTCCTTTTTCAGGTTTCCTTACTCTCCTGCTGTTTATTTCAGTAAGAGATGGCTCTAGAAAGATCTGTCAAAGACATCCAAGACCAGACTGCTCAGCTGCAGGAGATGTTCCTGAACTTATCTCTGGGGCAAGAGGAGATGAAAGCTCTCCTCACAAAGGGCTTGGAGAATTCCAACAATGCCAGGAGTGATCAGCTTGCAGAGATGCAGTTTGATCTGACAACATTGAGGACCCAAGTGATGGGATAGTTGGTGGGCCAGATGGCTCTCATCCAAGACCTATCTCAAAGACAAGAGGAACTCAGAGTTCTTGTCCGCCATCTGCTTCCAAATAACCAATTGGGGCAAGCATCTGAGGTTGAAGAGCAAGTCACTTCTCAGCCTCCATCCACTCAAGAAGACAAGGGGAAAGCTCATTCGCTTGCTTCAGGGTCACAAGCCCATCAACAACCTCGCCAGCGTCAACGAGGTAATCGGCATAAGCAAGAAACGTCGGGAAGACAGTTCACGGAGACTGAAATACCATCATTCTTCATACTGAAGCGCCTGTTGGAGGTCAACTTGCTTACCTTAACGGATCCCCCTCAGAAGCTCAATACCTCCTCTCCTAACTATCGTCCCGATGCATTTTGTGTTTACCATTCCTACAGCCCGTGACACGACACCAACGACTGTTGGGCCTTGTAGAACAAGATTCAAGATCTGATCGACATTGGAGTGCTGGAATTCATGCCAGACGGCGAGATGAAAATCTTCCGTTAAAGGGTTCTCCACTTGAAGTGACGAAGCTCAAGCTGAAAGACTTTTGCTTCTTTTTGAATTTTCAAAGTTGTAATTTCTTTTGCTGTCAAACAATTATCTGTTGATGATTAAACTCTATTTTCACTAATGCATTGCATATGTTTGTCTTGAATTCATCCATTCGTTTCACTACTCTTATGCTTTTCTTTATGATATTTGACTCTTGATAAAAAGTTGTAAGCCTTTAGAGGGAGGATGACGAAACAATACCATAATATCATATAGTATGCTTTTGAACAGACCTTGCTGATGATGTACAGGCATTTCTTTCAATTCCCAAACACTGGAGTTATAAGGAAGTTAATCCCTAGTCAACCCCTTCGAGCCAAAGAAGTAGGAGTTTTCTGTTCTAAATAATCAAAACCTTTGATATAAACCTGGGGCAGGGTAGTCTCTCAGTTTAATTCAAAAGAAAATGCGCATTGAAGTCGCAAACTCTCAGTTCGTAATACAATGAACGACGTCAAAAAAGAAAGCATTCCTTTGGAATCAAAAGACAGGGGTGGTTCCCTATCACATAGACAGTCAATCTCTCAAAAGAGAAAAGCCCACCAAGCCAAAACCTATAAAGGAGGCTTAAGAAAGCTGGGGCATCCCGCTGACTTTAATCTCGAAAATGGGAACAGTCAGGCAAAAGTTAGGGATAACAAATCAAAATCAAAATAGTGAGGTCATTACAAAATCTTCAACAACATGAAAAATGTTGAAAAAGAAAAAGGAGATGATGACTGTCTCCCCAAATTTAACTGATGAACCATCGCCCGAAAGTCGTTCCAGACTCAAAACAGAGTATGACGCACAATTAACTGAGCTTAGGTTGGAGAACATCACGAAGAGCGGGTGGGTACAAATATACTTTGAGCCTATATCCTTTGTTTCTTAAACCGTGAACCAAGCCACATTACAACCCTTCAAAAGTCCTAATTGAAGCATGGGTTAGTTCGAAAGCATACTGTTACAAAAGGTATCCTGACTCTTGTAAGGCTTTGCTCTAAATCTTGTGTTGATCTGTCTTATAAAAAGTTTTCTGCTAAAAAACGCATTTTTCAAAACTTCGAGACAAACATAAACTTTGCATTGTTTGAATATCACTGTCTGCATTTGGCTTTTTGTTTGACATCGAAGAAATTCATACAGCGAATGTTCGGAGGAACGAAAACTCTCTCAGTAAGTTAAAATCACTTCAAGAGGATGACACCTCCATTACAAATCACCTATCAGCAAGGGGCATGGCATGTCACCATCCAATTAACCTGGGGCAGTCCAGTCAAGTTTCAGTAGATCTTTCAAAGTTCGGTTAACCTGGGACAGTCCAGTCAAGGTTTCAACAGATCTCTCAAAAGTTCAGTGAACCAGGGGCAAGTCTCCGTCACCATCACTTGGGGCATTCGAATGTCAAAAGTGTTCAACAACTCCTTCATCACCTGTTGGAAGATATAGTTTTACACAGACGCATCATCAGGAAACCCTACACCGGTTCCTCTTCAATCTCAAGACTTCTGAAAACAATTTACGGATTCTTCCCAACAACGGATGTTAATCTATCACTTGTTCAGATGCAATTTTTGAAAATAGTTTACGGACGCTCCCCATCAACGGATGCTGCTCTATTGCTTATTCAACTTCAAGAATTCTGAAAACAGTTCACGGGTTCTCCAGTAACGGATGTTAACCTATCACTTGTTCAGACTCTTCTCAAAATTCTGAAAACAGTTCACGGGTTCTCCAGTAACGGATGTTAACATATCACTTGTTCAGACTCTTCTCAAAATTCTGAAAACAGTTCACGGGTTCTCCAGTAACGGATGTTAACCTATCGCTTGTTCAGACTCTTCTCAACGCTCTGAAAACAGTTTACGGATTCTCCAGTAACGGATGTCAATCTATCGCTTGTTCAGACTCAAGACTTCTGAAAACAGTTCACGGGTTCTCCAGTAACGGATGTTAACCTATCACTTGTTCAGATTCTTCTCAAGACTTCTGAAAACAGTTTTACGGATTCTTCCCAACAACGGATGTTAATCTACCAACTTGTTCAGATGCAATTTTTGAAAACAGTTTACGGACGCTTCCCAACAACGGATGCTGCTCTATTGCTTATTCAACTTCAAGACTTCTGAAAACAGTTCACGGGTTCTCCAGTAACGGATGTTAACCTATCACTTGTTCAGACTCTTCTCAAACTTCTGAAAACAGTTCACGGGTTCTCCAGTAACGGATGTTAACCTATCGCTTGTTCAGACACTTCTCAACGTTCTGAAAACAGTTTACAGATTCTCCAGTAACGGATGTCAATTTATCGCTTGTTCAGATTCCAAGCCTTCACCTGCAGCAATCAGAGGACTCTCGCAATCCCCAGCCATAGAACCTTCCAGAGGCTAACTCCCCTCAGAGTCAAGTCTCATTATCCCCAGCAAAGCTAAAACTTCCAATTATCAATCCCCAGCGGAGCCAGACTAGTGAACCTTCTCCCCACAGAGATACTTCCCGCCAAACTGAAGATTCTCAGTCTTACCTCCCCAGCATGAGTCTATTAGATTGGAACTCCCCAGTAGAAGTCATCAGGAATTCCCCAGAAGATTGGTATGCAACCCAAGCTCCTTATTCTCCAGCAACAACCAGGAATTATTCTTCCTGGCAACAGTCAAGATACTTTTATCTTCAGCCATCTCGGATTCATCTATCCTTTGCAAGACAGCTCTCCAGCTTACATGCACATCCATTTACGTTCATATCATATAACATACATTGTATCATGCATCATGACATTGCATATAACTAACCCTTTACCTTTTCAGGTAAGATCAGTCGACAGACAAAGATCATCTCCCAAGATTCATCCAGAAATAGTTCAGATGTGACCCGGACACGGCAACATTCTGATACTTATTCCAGATCCATCCAGATGCAGTTTTATACGAGCACATCATCAGGAAGCCCTACACCGATTCCTCTTCCACTTCAAGATTTCTGAAAACAGTTCACAGGTTCTCCAGTAATGGATGTTTACCTATTGCTTGTTCAGATTCTTCTCAAGACTTCTGAAAACAGTTTACGGATTCTTCCCAACAATGGATGTTAATCTATCAACTTGTTCAGATGCATTTTTTTGAAAACAGTTTACGGACGCCTCCCAACAATGGACGCTGCTCTATTGCTTATTCAATCTCAACTCCTGAAAATAGTTTACGGATTCTCCAAAACGTGGATGTCAATCTATTGCTTATTCGGACCCCCAAATTTAGAGATGTTCCAAAACATGGGTGCCTTTCTGATACTCACCAAATGGCATCTTTAAGCCCATTTCCAGATGGCATCTTTAAGCCCATCCTCCTATCAGCATCACCAAATGGCATCTTTAAGCCCATTCACCTCTACCATCACATCGCCGAGCGCAAATTTTCTGGGTACTTTAGTGTCCAATCTTCTTTTACCTTCAAGTCGCGAAAGGCAAACTTGCCAATCTAACTCTTCAGGTCCAAGAAGATTGAACAGGGGCAACTGTTGTACCCCAAAATTTGCCCTCGCATTTTTCCACAAGAAATCACAGCTTCAGGCGTTTCCTGATTTTTCAGATTGGCTCAAGAATCGGTCAAACAGACTTTTCTCGTCAGCCAAGCAAAATTAGGGTTTTACTGATTTTTATGGCTCTGGAATGTTTCAAACATTTGGTTTAGGGTTTTGAGCTCAACTTTGATCAAGCGAACGTTCTTTGGTATTTAATCAAGAATTAGGGTTTTGTGGGCACGTTCTCAGAAGGATTTAAATTCTATGATGCTTTGCAAGTTATTCCTAGATTTGGTTTGAATTCACATTGTTTGATTTAATCAGTAAAAAAATGCATTTGGATTGAATTCACATTTATTTGTTTGAACCAGTCAAAGGATACATTCAGTTTGGATTTGCAGTGTTGGGTAAAAATCAGTGAAAAGGGAATGCGCCTGATCAGTTGTTTTGATTAACTGTTGCTTTGCTTTGGATGTTGGAAATGCCAGGTTTAACTGATCAAATTGCTAAAGCATTGTTTATTTAAATTATTTATTATTCTGAGATTAAATGATTGGAATTTATTTTTCAATTATGTTAATTCAAAGAATTTTAAATAATAAATAAACAATAAAGGAAAAAGAATTAATTGGATAATGAAAACTTTTAGTTATTTTTAAATTATTCGTACAATTATTGTTTATAATTTAGTTACAGCAATGATTTTACATTAATTTAAATTTAAATAAAAAGAAAACTATCCTAAACATTTTCTATTCTTCAATTCTTCATTTGCTATCCTTTGCTCCCCTCCATTCAATTATTCATCTGCAAAAGGAAAAAAGGAAAGTCAATAGCAGATAGATAAAAGAGACAGATATAAAATTCATCATTAAGGGCCACTGATTGGGATCAGTTAACCCTCTCTGCAAATCACGGGATTTCTCCCGGTTCACAAAGAGGGACGAATTTTTATTTGCTAAAAATGAATGCACAAAAGTCAAATTGCACAATTCAAAAATTGTCAAACTGCATAGTTCAATACAAACAGAAAGTCCAAACTGGATCACAACTTTCAAACCATCCAAAAATTGTCAAAGTACAAGTTACTGTCACAAAGCTATTCAAAAGATTTGAAAAGATACAAAGCACAAAATCTGGATGAAGGGACAAATATGCAGAGGAAGCATGATATGCAAGCAAACTATCCCATTTTCATCATTTCCCAAGTGGCCCTTTCAGAAAGTACAAAAGCATAAACAATATTTAATGCAAACTGTACTGAGAGAGAAGAAAAAGAGAGCAAAGAAAACAGGCTTAGGCTTTAGGCAGGAAGAAAATATAAAGAACTAAACACAGTACAGTAAAGGGAAAGAGGCAAACTAATACACCACAAAGAAAGGCGAAACCTGTTGAACAAAAGGCCAAGCCTGATGAACAAAAGGCCAAGCCTGCTGAACCTGTCAAGGCCATAACCTATCAAAGGCCTAACATGAAGCCTGAGCCTCAAAGCCTCACAACCTGCTAATAACCACAAAACCTCTACCAGACCTGCATAAGCCTTATGAATAAGCATTAAGCTAGAACCAACCAGCCTCATAACTTGTCCACAAAAAGCCAGTAACATAAAGACCTGCATAAGCCTTATCCCTTTCAAAAAGAGACATAACCATCAGTACTGAAAAAACCTTCAAGCACACAAACATAACAAACATAAACCCAATACTGACCCAAGTTCATAACAAAAGCCTTCCAGCCTTAAACATCACAAGCCTAACCTGTCAAAGGCCTAACATAAATCTGTTAATGTCTAAACCAGTATACCTGCATAAACGATAACCTGCAGTCAAGCTCAGACTGTAGAAGACTAAGCGAGCAAACCAGTAAATCCAAACCTGTCCAGCTTCAAGCCTAATCCAAATACATCCAAACAGAAACCTCAAGAGGCCATAACCAAAAACCTGTACCATTCAACTCACATACAAAGCATCCAAAGCCAAACCACAGAACCCTCAAAGGAATACTCATCATTGGGCCATAAACAAACAATAAGGCAGGCAACTCAGAGAAGGGACAAAGAAGCACATTCAGGGCAATAGAAGGAGGAGATAAAGGAATACTGCGCCAACTCAGAGCAAGGCAGCATTAACAAGTCAAAGAAGCATCAAGGCCACACAGGTGTACAGAAGGCAACTCAAAACAAGGCATCAATCTTAGCATATTCAAGCATACTCAAGCATTCAGGGTCAACCCTAAGCCCTCAGAAAGTTCATCATTGGGCATAAAAAAAAAGCATCAACATTCACAGGCAAACGTTCAAAGGCATCTCAAGGCAACATAAACAGAAGGCAACACAAGAAGGAGAAGAAGAAAAGAAGACATGTGTATCAAAGCTTTCAGGAGAACATCATAAAGCTTAGAGAAGAGTATAGAAATACCAGGAGTCCTTGCGAAGCTGAGCTCATCGTGCAATCCCTTCACCGTCGAGCCTCAACGCCTCCAAAATCCCTCTTCCTCCATCTCCAAAAGGTAGTGCTCTTATACCTCCTTACATGCATGTCAATAACGAAAGAAAACATAAGTCAAAGCCCAAATTGAAATTAAAAAATCAAAAGAGGAATGAAATCCTAATGCGTTTGAGATCGAAATCATACCTTGTAACGTGGTCTGGGTGGTCTACGGAGGGTGAAAGGGGGATGATGGCGTCTGTTGGCCTTGCGTGAAGGAGTTGTATTCAGAAATCCATGGCGAAAGTTGAACGAAGATGAAGAGGATAGAAGACGAATGCCGCCGCTGCTCACAAACCCTAAGCGTATGTCAAACTGAATACAAAACAATGAACCCTAAGAAGCATTGTTTGCATTTTGGGCCTTGCCCGTTTCAACCACCAAAGGCCCATTCAAAAACTTTTACCCTTTTTTATAAAACAAACGTTATATTCTTTTTGTTAATTAATCAACTTAACCATTTTTTTTATAAAACAAGTTATTTTGTTAATAAATTAACACAAACCCTTTTTTATATAACATATTTTTAAACAATATATTTTTTCTCTAACTTAATATATTTTATACATTAATACTAAAATACATAAAAATACATTTTTAACTTAAAACATTTGATTTAAATTTTCTTTGTACGTACATATAAAGATACATTTTTATTACACAATATAAATTAAAATTGAAAAACACTTTTTTTTCTTTCTTTCAATTAAAATATCCTCTTTGTACATAATCAAGACAAAATACATTTTTATATATATATAATTAGAACTTAAAACATTTAATCAAAACATTCTTTTTTTGTACATATTAACAATATACAAGATTACAAGACTAATTAAGTAAATAAACATTTGATTCTTTAAGTTAAAACAATACTTAATAATACGCATTTAAATTCACATTGTCGCACCTGTAAATAATTACATATACAAATATACATACACGTATACACGTACACTTACACAATACATTTACATTGCCCCTATACACATTTGCTTATTTTCGTATATTCGTTACATTTACATTGGATCACAAATTCGATTTGGTTGTAACTTATTGGACATTACATTCCTAAAGTCTCATCCCCATTTGTAAATTTGTACCCCCACTCCCGGATACTATTTGTAATAGCGTAGACTTTAAATTCTTGCAATTTACCGCTTTCAATTATACCATGGTTAAACCTAGGGTTTGCATGTACATAAAATCAAACGCTAGATAACCTAATACAAGACAAATACATGAAATCAATACACAATCACACTTGCACCCTCTAGGGTAATCCCACATGTTGCCTTCCAAAATAGGCCATGTTTGCACGTCGAGTTTCTTTGGCAAAACAAATTCAAATGATCGTAAGTCCCTCGATGACGCTTTCGAAAGTTGCCTAAACGGAATGATCATAGTCCCTTCAAAGCAAATTGCCAAAGACACTTGGCACCATTGCATTCATGGTCCATACGATGACCCGCGCCCGTCCCGTTAAACATCCTAAACGCAAGATTGTCCACCAAATTCAATGGTGGAACAAAATTGTTCAAAAGGGTTGAAAACATAGAGAAAACCTTTGAGTACAATAGGGTAGATAAAACTCTTAGTTACTTGAGATCAAACTTGCAAAAAACACTTGCCTTCTTTTCAAAAAACACACTCCACAAACACTTTCAAAACAAACTCTCAAAAACATTTGAAACATCTTTTCGAAAAGATACACACCTTTGTAAAACATTCGAGTAAAGAATTGTTACAAGGGTAGCCTAAGACAAGGCATCTTCTTCCAAAACATTTTCAAAAACATACACACATACACACCATTTTCAAGCAATCGAAAATCAAGGCAAGTGATCTAAAAAACCAAGTAACTAAGAGCCCATGGATAACCATGGATGAAAAGGGTGCTAATACCTTCCCTTTTCATAATCTACCCCCCGAACCCACGAAATATCTCAAAAGGTTTTTGCTGTGCTTTTTTTAACCTTTCCTTTAGGATAAAATAAAAAGTCGGTGGCGACTCTTGCTCAACCGAACAAGTGCGAATACAAACGCAAAACTCATAGTCAGTTCTCCCACCGTATCACAGAACTGGCGACTCTGCTGGGGATAGAACTTAAAAGTGGGGTTACCTTAGGGTTTAGATCACCTTTACTTTCTTGCTTTGATTGACTTGATTGCTTTATCTTTTGGGTTCTTGTTTGGGTTTGTTGTAAATCCTACACCCGGATTTGGGGCACCTTCTTAGGTAAATAGCAACAAAAAAAAACTGTGAGGGAACTGTGCGGGGTATACCGACATGGTTGAAGCAGTAAGCTATGTTAGTGTGACATATTTGTGAGTACCGGTAACCCTTGAGTAGTCAAGGAGAGTACGGGGCCGCTGAGTGATGTCGTGAAGCACTAACGAACTCTTAGAACCTTAATTAACCATCTTAGCCTTTTTAGGGGTAGTGAGATGACCGACTTTGGTGTAGTCCGAAGTTGGTAGATACTCGATACTACAGTCATTTGAGGGTTGTTTTCTTGGAATATTTTGGTCGCCAGTAAGTGGCTAAACCGAAACAATGAACACAGAAAACAATCCAATGATATTGAGCTCCTTAGAACCCGGTTTCTATTTTAGGACAGGATGAGCTAACTAGCTTGGTAAAAGCGCTGTCTATTCCCCCCCCCCCTTTAGCAGCGCTTTTCCTTATTATTTTTTAATTTTTTTTTCAATCACTTTAGACAGCGCTTTCATTAAAAGCGTTGTCTATTCCCCCCCCCCCCCCCCCCCCCCCTTTAGCAGCGCTTTTCCTTATTATTTTTTTAATATAATTTTTTTCTAACACTTTAGACAACGCTTTTATTAAAAGTGTTGTCTATCCCCCCCCCCCCTTTAGCAGCGCTTTTCCTTATTATTTTTTTAATATTATTTTTTTCTAACACTTTAGACAGCGCTTCTCATTAAAAGCGTTGTCTATTCCCCCCCTTTAGCAGCGCTTTTCCTTATTATTTTTTTAAATATAATTTTTTTTCATTTAAAACAAAACGTTGCCTATCAAAATTAATCTCACCATTTTTGCACCAGAATTTATAGCTTCATTATAACATTTTAAACAACAACAACATCAATATACCACAATGAAACAATATTATAACAACGTCAATATTCATCTCTTCAATTCTTTTTGCACAATATACACAACAACAACATTAGTATATACAACAATGAATTACAAAATAACTATATCTTCTACATCGAGCTGCACCTATATAACCTAAAACAAAATCAAAAAATCAAAATTCATACAAGTTACCAAATAACAACAACAAAAATAATAATATTGTAACACAACTATAACGACATATATTATATTCTCAAAACTCAAAGTTATACCTTATAATAAAACTCTCAACTCCATAACAAATTGGCATCAATCCTCCATAAGTTCATCCAATTGATCTTTTGAGTATGAAGCACACTTGAATTCATCAAAGTACTACATAATAATATAACATAGTATGATTTAATTAAAATACTAAGTCATTTTATGAGAAATATGAAAATAATTCCTAAGTTAGAAATTCATACCGTGGATGGAATCTCTAATCGGTCCAAAAGAATAGTTTCTTTCATAAACTTCAACATAAAATAACCGCAATCTACACCATTACGCTGACGAGGACACTACACATGGAAAGAAAATACGGATATACATCAAGATATACACCTTAACTTGTTTTATCAAGTATCATCGCTATATAATCAAAATTGTGAAAATCTATACCTCCACTTTGATCCAAGAAATATTGTTGACTCTACTCCTTGATACTTGAATATCTCTTTGTGCTCGAAAACTTTGTAGAATGCTATAATAAAATAATAACGAATATTTAGAATTATCGCACATAAATAATTAAATATACACAGTAATATTTTGGAACAATCTCACTTACGTGTCAATCGTCTTCTTCATATCTGGGTATGTTGTCCAATCATTTCCCAATGAATCCAGATAATATACAATTTCTCTCACAGGATTAATTGCAACCAATAACCAGTGTCCACTGGAATATTAAACAAAGGTTAGATGGAAATTTTTTGCACAACGTTAAAAAACAAAAAATTATAATAGAGGAAATTTAGAATGAAAATCTTACTTGGGGCCAGTATTATATGGTAAAAAGAACAATTTTTCTGTATCTTTGTTGGCCATAAATAAACTGAGCACATATGTTATTACTTCATCTGGTTTTGAGATGATTGACTCTGTGGACAATGTTGGGATTTATGAAAGCGAATATGGACTCCAATCCACGCGGGCGAATCAACTTGTCATACAGAAACCTTAAATAAAAACATCATTAACATTAATTATTCATTGAAATGAGTAAATAAATTCTGCAATTAATTAAACAAAGTTGATTGGAGTATACCTGATGTATGTATTGATAACAGCCATGCCTAATGTCAAGTGTCCAAAAACTTCTTCCAAATCCTCCTTACCAATTGCTGCCATGCCTTCAGAACCATAAATCCCTTCATCCAGGGGTATAAGAGAAGTACCACCTTGCGAAATAGTTGTGAAGCTTATAAATGTCTGAAGGCACGACCTATATTGTGAAGTAGTTTTCTTTCTAGCCCCGGTCCTCTTAGCAACACTCTTTGTTTCTGTGGAAATGTTGCTAATTACAGGCTCCTTACCCCTACTTACAGCTTCAATCTATTTAGCAGGAATAATCTAAATATCATAAAATTAGAGTGGTCAAGTATAGGATGACAAATTAACATTATCTAAGCATAAATATCATATAATTATGTTGTACCTGTTTTTTTGCTGTCACTGACTCCTTTAGCCGCGTAATCCCTTTATCTTTTGGTTTGGGTTTTGTAGCAGTCTAACATTACCATGCAAAAAAAATGTAAGTAAAACGAACGTAAAAAATTTGAGTACTAAAAGGTTCATAACGGTTTTAATTATACCTCATCATCTATGCGAACGAGTCTTGACGGCCATGCAACAAACGCTCATATTGCCTGTCCCACCAATGTTGCATCTGAAACTTCATCTGGGATTGGTAATAATGCACCCTCCTCTAAAGCAATATCAATCGACACTTTCAAATATCCAGAAGGGAGCAGTTTATGATGAAGTACTTCTCCCAGAGTGTTATGGACTTTTCCCTTGCCAACCATGCGATAAGTTGGTGTCTCTAAAAAGAGTTGACAAGGTGAAATGCCCTAAAATCAATAATAAATATGACATCGTTAATGTGTATATATGTTAGTTAAATAAATTACACTAATTTAATTTCATAATAATATATGTAAGTACCTCGGGAATACTTGGTTGAGCTGCAAAATTGACACTAGCTATGTCACTAGTTTCTTTAACACCTGAAGCTTCCCTTTCTGATTGGTACTGTCTTGCTTTTTCCTTCCTCAATTCAAGAACTTCAGCTTCTAATGCATCCAACCTTGCCTGCAGTTCTTTATTGCTAGAAGATTTTGTCTTTGGGTTGTTCTTTTTCAAGGAGCTTGGAGTAACCCCATGTCCTTTACCCCTCACCCGACCAGAATACTCACGAACATCTAATGCTCGACTAAGTATGCTCCTGCAATCATCTGGTGGAGATATAGACTGAGACAGACTCTCCTGAAATTCATATGAATATTGGAAAAACATGAATACTATATGTTAATAAAATTTTGATTTAATTAGAATTAATGTTATACTTACGCATTTTTCAAAAATTTGTTGTACATCTTCTTTAAGAACTCCATCCTTACCCACACGGGCAGCCTTCCACAAAACATGCTCCGGAAGAGATCTTTCAGAACTACTCTCCTCTTTTAACTACACATTAACACAAAAAACAAGCTCAGTTATAACTCTTGATGAACAAGTATATCATTGCAATTTGTAAATACTTACTATTTTTTGTTCTAATCGTGCATATCCCAAACGCCCTTTTTTGTATGGATATGCGGGAGATGATGCTCTTTGACGATTTATGTCACTTACACGCTGAAATTTTGGGGTTTTCTGTTTGGCTTTAAAAACATCCCATTCTTTAACTGAAATCACATCTGCATATTCTGCTGGACGCTCTGCATCAACAAATTTTTTTCCGGCATCTCTAATATATTTTCTGTTTAAATGTGTTCTAAACCCTCTTAGTATTTTGCCGGCCAATCCAAGACAATAATCTTTTCTTTTGTCATCAATATTGAAAGACCTCTACAAAAAACATACACAAAGTGCATTAGTATAATTAATTTAAAGACATAATTTAAAGTACATAATCGTAATTTAAAGACATAATTTAAAGTACCTGTATCTCACTCCAGATTTTGTTTTTAGCATCATCCAGCTTATCATCTCTCCACTCATCACAAGTTATTGGAATTTCTCTCCTTACAAGTGTACCAATGTAACTTGTCAATTTAGAACCGTTAGGCTCAATTAATTGGTCATTTGGACTCTAATGCATATCGTATTTTATACCTCTATCTCTATCACGAATGATATTCTTCATAATAGTTTTTCCTCTTTTAATTTCTTTTTCCACTCCCTTACTGGATTTTCCTCCATCGTTGTCTCCATCATTAATAAAATCATCTTGTGGGTGCTCCTCGTTACTAGCCATCTAACCTGTAATAAATAAAAACATTAGTATCTAATGACAAATATTTAATTCCAAATATATAATTCCAAATATCTATTCAGTATATAAAATGACAAATATCAATTGAGTATATAAAATGATAAATATATAATTTATTAGAAGTTTGCTAAGTGTTAACAGGTATGGAGGAATATATATTACCTCTTTCACTAACATCTCTTTCTTTTCTTGGTTGGATTCCGAATTACTTGTCTCTTAAGAACGCGGATGGAGGGATTGATCTGAATTCCCTCATCATGATCTTTTCTGATATATGATTCATCCGCTGTAGTATTTTCATCTCGATTGTTTCTAATATACGACTCATTTTCAACATCAACATCACCTTGATCCACACTTTTATCATCAATCACTTTGTTAGATAAAATCACTATAGACCATTTCGTACTCTTCGGGTCTGTGACATAGAACACTTGTTTAGCTTGAGAGGCTAGAATAAAAGGCTCATCTTTGTACCCCACCCTACTAAGATCCACTTGCAAAAACCCCGACTTATCCATTCGTATGCCACTAGTATGTACCCACTTGCAACCAAAGATAGGAATCTGAAACTTCTCGTAATCAAACACCCATATGTGGTTGATAACCCCAAAATATGACAAATTTTCATATTTGGGGTTTAAGTCCTTCATACTAGAAATGTGAATTGCTTCACATACCACCGTGACACCACTATTTTGCATAGTACTTTTCTCATCTTGTTCTTTGGTATAAAATGTGTTTCCATTAATTCTGTATCCTCTATAAGAGAACACAATCGAACTTGGACCATATGCCAAACATCGCAACCTGTCTGATATTGAAGCGGGATCTGAATGAAACTTTGAACATATATGATCCTTAAACCACTGTATAAAACTTTGATTGTGCTCTCGTACTATCCAATTTTCATTTCTACTTTGATTCTCACCTTGGAGTATAGCCTTGTGCATTTCAACAAACGGCTCAACCTCAGTGTCATTGTGCAGAACATACAAATGCACTTGATCCCGTTCATCCCTTGATACTGTCACAATTTCATTTCCAATTAATTTTTTACCTTCTTTTTTTTCAAAAAAAATGAGATTTGGGGAGTCCAATGGATTGCACATTGGACAAAAAATCAGTACAAAACTCAACCGCTTCTTCAATAACGTATCGCTCAACGATACAACCCTCTGGACGACTTCGGTTTTTCACGTACCCTTTTAATATTTTCATATAACGTTTAACAGGGTACATCCATCTCATATAAGCTGGTCCACACAACTGTGTCTCTTTCACAAGATGAACAATAAGATGTACCATAATGTCAAAAAATGATGGAGGAAAATACATTTCAAGGTCACACAGAGTAATAACGATTTCTTTTTGTAATACTGGTAAGATCTCAGGATCGATCACCTTACTACAAATTGACCTGGAAAAAAAACACAATTTAGTTATAGCGCTTCTTACTTTTTCTGGCAAAATAGAACGTATACCTATTGGTAGAAAATGTTCCATTATGACATGGCAATCATGTGTCTTCAGACTCTTTAACTTGAGGTCTTTCATGGACACGAGTCTTCTAATGTCTGAGGAGTAACCTTCTGGAACTTTAACTTCACTCAGAAACTTACACAATATTTTCTTTTCCTTTCTAGATAGAGTATAAGCAGCAGGTGGTAGATATGTTCGTCTTCCTTTCTTCACGGGTCCTAATTCAGTTCTTATTCCCATCTCTACCATGTCCTCTCTTGCTTTAAGGCCATCCTTATACTTTCCTTTTATATTGAGTAACGTACCAATAACACTTTCAAATACATTTTTTCAATATGCATAACATCAAGAAAATGTCTTACGTACAAAGATTTCTAATATGGAAATTCAAAAAAAATTGACCTCTTCTTCCACCCACCTGTGATAACTTTATGTGCAAAAGGCTTGCCAAACTGAATACTCACATCTTTCACCTTTTCACAAATTTGATCACCTGTCAATCCAGGTGGAGCTCTACGTTGTTCGGTATTTCCATTGAACGCTTTTCTCCATCCACGATATTGATGTTTTAAATTTAAGAATCTACGATGACCGAGAAAGACATTCTTCTGACAAAGTTTCAATCGTGTCGTATCGGTTCCATCTTCACAGACAGGACACGCTTTTTCACCTTTAATGTTATACCCAGATATATTTCCATATGCTGGAAAATCGTTAATTGTGCCAAACAACATCGCCCTCAAATTGAAACTTTCTTTCCTATATCCATCATAAACCTCCACACCGTTCTCCCACAAAATCTTCAAATCTTCGATTAAAGGTTTCAAGTATACATCTATGTCATTCCCTGGTTGTTTAGGCCCAGAAATTAACATAGATAACATCATGTACTTGCGCTTCATACATAGCCATGGAGGTAGGTTATAAATCATAAGAATCATAGGCCATGTGGAATGTGAGATACTTTGAAGACCATGCGGGTTCATTCCATCCGTAGATAATGCCAAGCGAAGGTTTCTTGTTTCTCCTCTAAAATCAGGATAATCATTATCAATTTTCTTCCACTGTGGTGCATCTGCCGGATGTCGAAACTTTCCATCGATAATTATTTCATCTGCATGCCAAGTCAAGTGTCTAGCATTGGTTTCACTACGAAACATGCATCTAAATCTCGGAATAATAGGAAAATACCATAAGACTTTCGCTGGAGATAATTTTTTCTTATATCGAGATAAACCTCACTTTGGGCACTCATTCAACGATGCATATTCGTTTCGAAACAAAATACAATCATTTAGACATGCATGTATCTTATCATAGCTCATGCCAATAGAGCACAACATTTTTTTGGCCTCGTAGGTTCGATTAGGAAGAAAATTATCTTCAGGAAGCATATCTCTCAAAAGGGCTAATAACTGTGTGAAACTTTTATCCGACCATCCATTGCGCGCCTTTAAGTTGTACAATTTTAATACCGCAGACAATCTTGTGAATTTGGGGAAATCTTTATACAACGGTTTCTCCGCATCGCTTACTGTTGTACCCTAAAATTTGCCCTCCCATTTCTCATTGATTTCTCATCACAAAGCCCTTGGAGATCAAGATCCAATTAGGGTTTCATCTGCTCAAAAATTCTCCTTGCACTGTTGACTCAAATTAGGGTTTATGTCTGCACATAGATGTTTTGACCTAAATTGCCTAAGATGACTTTCATGCTTCATATTGGACTCCCAAGTTTATCCACATCAAGTTTCAAGTCTTGATTCCAAGTTTTGCCCAGTCAATTGGACAGTTGACCTAGAAATCAGCTGTATTGGGGAAAAAGTCAACTGTGGCCAATTGACAGTCAAACCTCATGCAAATTGACCCACATCAACATCATGAACTCAAATGGATCATTTGATCAAGTTTGGATCACAATTCCACAAGAAATTTGATCAGATCACCAAAAGGGCAAAATGGTCATTTTTAGGGTTTTGACTGCACAAAGGCAACTTTTGACTGTTTGACCTAGCCAATGGAAAACCAAGCTCACATACGGACTCAAGGACCCCATGGAATTGTCTTGACATGCTCAACAAGTTCAAAAGATCTCAAGTACACAAGATTGACAGTTGAATTTCCCAGTCAATTGATCAATTTTGACTGTATACTGAAAAGTCAAACTTTGACTTTTTGGTCAAAATCAAGAGTCAAGATTCATTTTTCATCAAAACATGCCAAATCATGAAACTTGTTCACCAAGAAATCAAAAAAATGCAAATTAGGGTTTGAAATGAGAATTTTTCATAACTTAGAATTTTTCTAAGTTATGAAAAACCCTAATTTTTCCCAACTTTGCCCCACTTTCTCACCAAGATTCATTTGGATTCAAGCAAAAGTCAAAACATGAAAGTTGTAGCTTATTTCATAATATAAAACTTTGATTCACAAAGTTTTCCCAAAAGAAGCTTGTATCTCAAGTTACAATTTTTGGAATAAGGGTACTAAACCATTCTTAACTTAGTGAAATTTTGACCTTTTTAGGCAAGGTTTTTACCTAACTTCAAGACCATTTTTCACATACTTCCCCTTGGAATTTCAATTTTCATTTCAAAGATGGATTGTAGTACACATTCCAAGCTTTACAAAATGTCCAAGAACTCATCAAACAACCTCATGACTTGAGAGAATCTAATTTTGCAATATGGCAAAAACTCACTTTTGAATTGGCCAATTTCCATGTTCATAACTTGTGCAAATTTTTCAAATCAGCATGCAACTTGATTACAGGCCTCTAAACCATCCAACACTCATAAATTTAATGCAAACTCTTTATGCCAAGACCATGTTCTATGTGTTCAAGCATTGCATGATGGATTAATCCCAAAATAGATAAAGCACTTTAACCATTTTTGCAAAAGTAAGCTTTATGTCAAAATGAAAATCCAAGAAGTACAGATCAAATCCCCTTGGCACAAGTTTAGGGACTAATCACACTGATTAATGCCAAGGTTTGCAGCATCTTATGGGGGCCTCTACCTGTCTAAACACCAACTTGGCTTTTGGTTGCTTAAAGGTTAAGAAATATGGCATAACTGAACACAACTTTCATCTCAGCAATAGAACCTTTAAGCAAATATTTTGTACACATTCAAGACATCCTAACTGAGCTAGCACACGACTCCAACACCTCCATTGCCCTCTAGAATACAGAACCACCCTCAAACTGCCCAAACAGAGCTCCTACTGCAGTTTGAGTGCCAACTCTCATCCCTTTCATGCATTCTTGCTAAAAGCTCATCAAACACATTCCCTAGCATCACTTGAAGCTAACCAAAGTCTCAAACACGACCTGTAACTCCTCTAATCAGTTCCACCATTTTCACTTTCTTGTTTTGCAGTTGAAGGTCCATAGCTCGATTCAAGGTGTTTCAAAGCAAAGTAAGCATTGGAATAGCATCACTACACTTCAGGCGAGCTGTACAGATCATCATCTTGCCCTGAAAGCTCCCCCATTGCCAGATACAATTCCAACTGAGAAGGTATATTCATGAACTTCTAACTCTTAGTGTAGGCATTGTTAGTTCTAGGTTTGTGAATAAAAAGTGTTCTACTCATGCCCCTGAGTCTGTACATACCTTCACTTTCCATTTATTTTGCCTGAGCCATGAGAATTTAAGGTCTGAATGTGGAAGAAAAACTAGGCCAAGATTTGGGAACGATAAAATTCTCTCTCATTTCTGAGAGTTAGGATGAGTTCTTTACATATTTAGAATCGTGGCTTGATGATTAACATTTCTTATGTTGAAAGTTTGTGCAAAAAATCAAGGAATCAGGATGTTTGAATTCATGAATAAGGCGCGTGTTTTTGAACAAAAGCTGTCTTAAGGTTGAAGAAAGGTCTTCATGGGCTGGGCCTGTTGTGTCATTTCTCTTCACACCCTATTTTTGTTTTCATACCCCCTGAGCCCATTTTGTTTGTTTTAATGATTTTTTGACTTTTCTTTTTTTATTCTGACTTATTTATTTTTCCTAATAATATTAAAAACATAAAAAAAACATTTTTTACACCATTTTTATATTTTTTAGGCATTTATTTGTTTATATGAACCATTTGTACATAAATAATATATATATACTATTATTTGGAAAAACTAGAAAAAATAATGCAAATATATTTTATTTCTGATTTTTATTTCTTTTTTTCTTTTAAAAATATTTTATACAAAATATACTTTTTTTATAAATATTAAATATTATTATTCTTGTATATATAATATCTATTTAGTAAATAATATATATATATATATATATATATATATATATATATATATATATATATATATATATATATATATATATATATATATATATATATATATATATATATATATATATATATATATATATATATATATATATATATATATATATATATATATATATATATATATATATATATATATATATATATATATATATATATATATATATATATATATATATATATATATATATATATATATTAGTATATTTAGGTTAAAATACACAAATATATACATTTTTTTATTCTATTAATATTTGACATAAAAATACTCTTTTATAAATATACTTCATTTTTTTATTTTATTTTTGTATATAATTATTAATTGTGGTACATATTGAATAAATAGTATTTTTTACCTAATAAATTAGGGTTTTACCCTAAACATTAAAAAGCTCCAAAAATAATATTTTTTTTTATTTTGTTTATTTGACATAAAAAATACTTTTTTTTCATACATATAAAAAACCCTTTTTGCATCTTGCATATTTATTTTATTTCTATTTAATTTGTGCAAATTAATTATCTTGTAAATAAATTCCAAATTGATGTAATAGCTAGGTTTAAATTCCTTGCCAAAACCCCCATTTGAACATTTGTACCCCCCTTCCCATATTGTGTTGTAATAGTGTAGGAATTTTATTTTTCGCACTTTAACGCTTTCTAAATATACCATGCTAGAATTAGGGTTTGTATGCAAATAAAACAAACAAAAATAGTTTGACCTAATTTCAAGATAAACAAGCATGAATATGGACTACACATATCACATTTGCACCCCTAGGGTATTCCACTTGTTGCCTTCAATAATGGGCCATATTGTATGTTAGGTTTCTTTGGGTAAAACAAACAATCAAATGATCATAGTCCCTCGATGACGCTTTCGAAAAGTTGCCTAAAATGATCAAGTCCCTTTCAAAGAAAAATTGCCCAAAGATACTTAGCCCTATTGCAATTATGGTCTAAACGATGACCCGCGCCCGTCCCTTTCACCTCCTAACACAAGATTGTCCACCAAATGCAATGGTGGAACAAAATTGTTAAAAGGGTTAAAACATAACAAAAATCTTTGAGAACTTTAGGGTAGATAGCTCTTAAGTACTTGTCAACTTGCAAAACAAAACACTTGCCTATTTTTCAAACCACACTTCACAAACACTTTCAAAACAAACTTTCAAAGAAACCTTGAAACATCTTTTCAAAAAGACAAACACCTTTTGTAAAACATTCGAGTAAAGAATTGTTACAAGGTTAGCCTAGACAAGGCATCTTTTTCAAAACATTTTCAAAACCATACACAAAGCACCATTTCAAACAATTGAAAACCAAGGCAAGTTGATCTAAGCAATTACCTAAGAGCCCATGGATAACCATGGATAGAAAGGGTGCTAATACCTTCCCTTTCTATAATCTACTCCCGAACTCAAGAAAATATCTCAAAGGTTTTTGCTGTGCTTTTTAAACCTTTCCTTAGGATAAAATAAAAAGTCGGTGGCGACTCTTGCTCAACCGAAACATTTGCGAAAACAAACACAAAACCATAGTCAGTTCTCCCACCGTACCACAGAATTAGCGACTCTGCTGGGGATATTTTAAAAGTGGAGTAACCTTAGGGCTTAGATCACCCTCTTGCATGACTAATTGTTTGATTTGATTGCTTTATATTTTGGCTCTCTTGTTTGGGTTTGCAAATCCTACACCCGGATTTTGGGAAACATTTCATAGATAGCAATACGTTGTGGAAACTGTGCGGGGTATACCGACACGGTCGAAGCAATAGCTATATTAGTGCGACATATTTGTGAGTACCAGTAACCCTTGAGTTCAATCAAGGAGAGTACGGGGCCGCTGAGTGATATCACTAAGCACTAATGACCTAGAACCTTACTTGACCATCTTGGCCTTTTATTAGGGGTAGTGAGATGACCGGTTTTGGTGCAGTCCGAAGTTGGTAGATACTCGATACTACACTCATTGAGGGTTGTTTTCTTGGAATATTTTGGTCGCTAGTTAAGTGGCTAAACCGAAACAATGAACAATGAAAACAATCCAATGATATTGAGCTCCTTAGAACCCGGTTACTATTTATAGGACAGGTTTTTAAGCCAACTACACTCAAGAGGGTACTTACCTATGAAACCC
Source organism: Vicia faba (assembly GCA_948472305.1). Classification (NCBI taxonomy): domain Eukaryota; kingdom Viridiplantae; phylum Streptophyta; class Magnoliopsida; order Fabales; family Fabaceae; genus Vicia; species Vicia faba. The sequence continues at coordinate 1,183,373,390 of OX451735.1, read as the reverse complement.
CATGCAAGCCTGAAACTAGGGTTTGGTGTGATTTGCTTCTACATATGTTTTGTGCATACATCATAAACATCATAAAACATCATATGCATTCACTAACCATTTCAAGGGTTTGGATCTTCATCTTTGTTCTTGTTTTGTAGGTCATGGAAATTCCTCGCAGAAACACCATCCAAGTCAACCTTGTGAGAATCTCTCCTCAACTCAAGGAACTCACCTCAAGAATTCCGGAAAGCTCATCCTTCAGTGAAAGACATGGCAGACTGCTCAGCCTAGTCAACACCAACATTGAAGAAGACATGATGAAAGTGCTATTCCAGTTCTTTGACCCTCTTCACCACTGTTTCACTTTCCCTGATTACCAGTTGGTGCCCACTTTGGAGGAGTTTTCTCAACTCCTGAGAATTCCTATCCTTAATCAACTACCCTTCAACGGTATGGAAAAGGAACCAAAGCCTGAAGATGTTGCTCGAGCATTACATCTACAGCCTTCTGACATCAAGGGGCATTGGGAAACTAGAAGTGGCGTCAAAGGTTTCTTAGCAAAATTCTTGTTCGAAAAGGCACAAGAATGTTGGAATTCATTGGACCTTCAAGCCTTTGAAGAAATTGTGGCACTCCTTATCTATGGGTTAGTCTTGTTCCCAAATCCTGACCAATTGGTAGATGTCAACGCCGTCAAAATCTTCTTGTCCAGAAATCCAATACCAACATTGCTTGGGGACATTCTTCACTCATTTTACACACGAACAATGAGAAAGAGGGGTGTTCTCATGTGTTGTACTCCTCTCCTTGCAAGATGGTTTATTTCGCACCTTCCACAATCTGTCTTGAAGAATGACCAAGGCTCAAGGTGGTCCCAACGGTTGATGACTCTTACTCACTCTGATGTACATTGGTGTTCTCGGTCCAGAGAAAATGTTATCATCGTCGATCGTTGTGGAGAGTTTCCTAATGTTCCTTTACTTGGAATCAGAGGAGGTATCACCTACAACCCTTGCCTGGCTTTGAGGCAATTTGGATACGCACGGAGGGATGGCCCTCATGACATGTTGATTCCTGACCTAGTTTTTGACTTCGACAACGATGCGCAAGGACTTCGCCAAAGATTCATCAGAGCTTGGGGAAGGCCCAACAAGGTTGATAGCAAGACACTGGGACACAAGAACTCCATCCCTCTTGAGCCTTATCTCAAGTGGGTACGAGCCCGATCCCAGAGTCTAATGATGCCTTATCCTCATGTTCTCCCTGTGATTAAAGAGCCTGTCAAGGAAGGAGAGGTTCCCTACACCATCCTACATCCTGACATGCCTACATCGTGGGAGGAAATGCAGAAAAGTTGGATTCAGCTCAAGGAGGAACGGAACACTTTTGAAGCCAGCTTCTACGCTAGTGAGAAGAAGGTTTTAGAGCTTACTCGCCGACTCCATGAGCAAGAGGCCCTCAACACCTACATTGCGCCAAAGAGGATGCGCAATGTCTTTTTACCTTAAGAAGTTTTTGTAATATTTGGCCCATGGGGCATTTATGTACTACCAAATTTCTTCTTATTAATATGACGTGCGTTCTTCTTTGTCTGAAACAATTTTGAATGTCCTAAATCCTTGAATGCATTACATACATAAGCATACCATTCATCATGTGCATAAGCAGGTCTCACTCCAGGTTTCCTTATCTGTCTGCTGTTTATTTCAGTAGGATGGATCTCGAGCAAACAGTCAAAGACCTACAAGCTCAAAATGCACAGTTTCAGCAACTCCTGACAACCTTGGCTAAAGGTCAGGAGGATCTCAAGACCTTGCTGGGGAATAAATACCCAGTGAAAAAGAAGAAAAAGAGACTCGGGGTGGCTACTCTGGGGAGAAGATTTGACGGAGAAGCTCGGAGAGTGCTTGAATTTCCTCCTACTTATGATGAAGGAACCAGCAAAGGAGGTGGGGCTGCGGTACCTTTCGAGTCCGATGTGGAAGAAGAAGAGGTCGAAGAGGATGAAGATTATTCTGATCAACAATACCCTCCAGCTGATGATAAATACAAGGGTTTAGAAGACAGGTTGGCCGCCATGGAGCTACAAAGAGTACCGGGTTTGGACTTTGAAGACTTGGGTTTGGTTGCCGGGATTGTGATTCCCCCAAAGTTCAAGGTGCCAGTGTTTGTGAGGTATGATGGGCTGTCCTGTCCAAAAATGCATCTCAGATCCTACGTGAGAAAGATCCAACCCTATACGGCAGATAAAAACCTTTGGATTCATTTCTTTCAAGACAGTCTTTCTGGGGCTCAATTGGAGTGGTTTTATCAGCTAGAGGGAACTAGCGTCCGAAATTGGGAAGACTTGGCCACCGCCTTCTACAAACAATATCAGTACAATTCTGACCTTGCCCCTACTCGTACCCAACTTCAGGGTATGTCATTGGGAACAGGCGAAGGATTCAAAGAATATGCACAAAAATGGAGGGATTTGGCTGGCAGGGTGCAGCCTCCTTTAACCGACTGCGAACTTGTTAATATGTTTCTTGGGACCCTATCTGGGCCATTTTTCAATCATCTGATTGGTAACTCTTCCGCGGGGTTTACCGATTTGATCTTAACAGGCGAAAGAATAGAAGCTGGCATCAAGTCAGGAAAGATTCAGAAGGGTGTTGCTGCAAGTGTTGAGAAGAAGCCTTTTAAGAAGGAAACGACTGTGGTATATTCTCAGAGAAGAGCAGGGAAGACTGAGCGCCGACCGACAGTGGGGGCCGTAATGATTCAAAACCCTTCAAGTGAGCAGCCTCGCTATAACCAGTCCAGACCAAATCAGCAACGGGTGGAACGGCCACAACGGCAGTTCACCCGCATTAATATGACTCCAGCGCAAGTGCTTCCCCATCTGTTAAAGTTGAATCTCGCCACTATCAAGGAGGCACCAAAAAATGTGAATACGTCCTCTCCGCATTATCATCCTAATGCTAAATGCGCCTACCATTCTGACAGTGTCGGGCACGACACTAACGATTGTTGGGCACTCAAGCATAAAATCCAAGACCTGATAGAGGCGAAGGAGGTGGAGTTCGACGCTCCGGAGAAGCCTAATGTGATATCTGCTCCAATGCCGAAGCACGGCCGAAATGTCAATGCCATTGAAGAAGATTTGTATGTTGTTGATGTTAATGATCTGATAACTCCTTTGTTAACCATTAAGTTGAATCTGTTAAGGGCCGGGATCTTCCCGGGATGTAAAGAAGACTGCTATTGTTGTTACTCTCTGCCGTTTGACTGTCCGTTACTGAAGAAAGGCATCGAAGGCCTAATGGACAGTCGACAAATTTTGTTTGAAAAAGTTTCTGCTGTTCTAACCCATACTGAAGATGTCTCAATCATAACCATTCACGCCAATCTTTCCAATGCCGTCAAAAAGCCTGTTAAGATTACACCAGCTACGAAATCTGTTCCTTTGAAGATAACAATGCCAGGGCCTGTCCCCTATGTTTCTGAGAAGTCAATACCATGGAACTATGGCGGTGACGTCTACTACCATGGTATCAAACAAATCGAAATAACTGAAGAAAGTTCGGATGATGAAGAAGCCAGCATTGGTAACATTGCAGGCACGAGCAAAATCACCCGGAGCGGGAGAATTTTCTCTCCAGAGATTGCCCCTCCAAGAGCAATCTTTGGACCCTCATCTGCCAACAAGATCATCCCTGCACCAATAAAACTCTCTGCTAGAGCCCTTTTGATCGAAGATGTTGTTGTTCCTAGTATTGTCCCTCCTACCGCTGCTGATAAAGGTAAGGGAATCCAAGATGAGCTCGTCAGGATGAGGGCTCAACCCTTGGTCATCCCGGAAACCTCCAAGAAGGAAATGGATGAGATCTTGAAGATAATCAAGAGGAGTGATTACGATGTGGTAGAACAACTGGGGCAAACCCCCTCAAAGATCTCCATGTTGGCACTACTACTTTGCTCGGAAGCGCACGCTAAAGCTCTGATAAAATTCCTGAAGGCAGCCCATGTGCCCCAGGAAACCTCTGCGGATCAATTTCAAAATTGCGTGGCTAGCCTGACTGCGGAAAATAGATTAGGTTTCTCTGATGCTGACCTAACTCCTAAAGGTAGAAACCACAATGATGCTTTGCACATTTCAGTCGAGTGCCGAGGAACTACTCTCGCGCATGTCTTGGTCGATACTGGTTCGTCGCTGAACGTATTGCCTAAGAAGGCCTTGGACCGACTAGATTGTGAAGGGTTGGAGTTGAAGCCGAGTGATATTGTTGTCAGAGCTTTCAATGGTTCGAAGAGAATGGTCCATGGGGAGGTTGAAATTCCCATCAAGGTAGGCACTGAGGTGTTTAAATCTACTTTCTATGTGATGGATATCCGTCCGTCATACTCTTACTTGTTGGGTAGGCCTTGGATACACCATGCTGGGGCAGTCACCTCCTCCTTACATCAGATGTTGAAGTATCCTGTCAAGGGAAAGATCATTACTGTCCATGGTGAAGAGGAGTACATGATTAGCCACTTGAATTCTTTCCGGTATGTGGAGGTAGAAGGGGAGTTCATTGAAACGCCTTTTCAGCATTTCGAAGAAGTCCTTCCTGAAATAACAGTAGCAAAGTTGGCAGCGAGACACCGAGGCAGATGGCCAGGATGGCATCTCTGGAGGACGCAAGGGCCGCAATAAAGGAAGGGAAGAATTCAGCATGGGGGCAATTACCTGACATTCCACATAAAACCGACAAATTTGGATTAGGGTTCACTACCGCAGGCCAGAAAGCTATGCGTCGTTCGAAGATTGAAAGAGCGCCAGTCAAAATTTCTCCCTACGGAATCAACGCTTTGGAGGATGAAGACAAAGAGAGCAACATCAAAGAATGGATTTACCCAACTGTCAAAGGAGGATTGTGCAACTGGGAGGCAAAAGACTTTGTCCCCATCACTTTTATTCATCAGTAATTTATTTGTTAAACATTTCCTATTTGGTCTGTAATATTTATTTTCAAATAATTCGTACCTTATCTTTTCACCTCATGCCTTGCCCGGGGCATGTAGGTCCATTTCTAAGGGTTTTGATTATTTTTCATATCCATATGCCATGTTTAATGATTCATTGGATGTTTTTCATTTGATAAACTGCTTGTGTTCATTTTCTTTCATTTTGCATTTTTTTGTTTAAGGATGGCTATCCCTTACACACACCCACACTCACCAATGCAGGTACCCATCTACTCCGGATTCCATGGGTGACTATTCTGCTATATCCTTCAATAACTCTGAAGATCTGGTCAATCAAGCCGAGTATGAAGATGACGAAGGTTGTGAAGTACCAGGGGAACTAGCCAGACTTCTACAACAAGAGGAAAGGGCCATCTTACCGCACGAAGAGTCATTGGAAACTGTCAACTTAGGGACCGAGGAAGACCGAAAGGAGGTGCCAGTGGGTGCCAATCTGGAACCAAGAGTCAAGGAGCGCCTAATACAGTTGTTGAATGAGTATGTTGAAATCTTCGCTTGGTCTTATGAAGACATGCCGGGTTTAGACACAGGCATCGTGGTTCATCGTCTCCCCACAAGAGAGGATTGTCCACCGATCAAGCAAAAAGTCCGCCGAATGAGGCCTGACATGTCTGAAAAGATCAAAGCAGAAGTGATGAAGCAATTCGACGCTGGCTTTCTGGCTGTTACGTCCTATCCTCAATGGGTCGCTAACATCGTGCCAGTACCTAAGAAAGATGGCAAAGTCAGGATGTGTGTGGACTACCGGGATTTGAATAGGGCCAGCCCCAAAGATGATTTTCCACTTCCACACATTGACATTTTGATCGACAATACAGCTCAGCATAAAGTGTTTTCCTTCATGGATGGATTCTTGGGCTACAATCAAATCAAAATGGCCCCCGAGGATATGGAGAAAACAACTTTTGTCACACAATGGGGCACTTTCTGTTACAAGGTGATGCCGTTCGGGCTGAAGAACGCAGGGGCAACTTATCAACGCACCATGGTAGCTTTATTTCATGATATGATACATCATGAGATCGAAGTTTACGTAGACGATATGATAGCTCGGTCACAAACAGAGGAAGAGCACCTTGAACATCTAGAAAAGCTGTTTGCCAGGTTGAAAGAATACAAACTCAGGCTGAATCCAAGTAAGTGCACTTTTGGAGTTAGGTCTGGTAAACTTCTAGGATTTATTGTGAGCAACAAAGGCATTGAAGTCGATCCCGCAAAAGTGAAAGCAATACAAGAGATGCCTACTCCCCGTACTGAAAAGGAGGTTAGAGGATTCTTGGGGCGCTTGAACTATATTGCCAGATTCATCTCGCATCTGACTTCTACCTGTGAGCCAATTTTCAAACTCTTGAAGAAAGATCAGGTAGTCAAATGGAACGATGATTGCCAAGCTGCTTTTGATAAGATCAAGGAGTATTTGCTAGAACCTCCTATTCTGATGTCGCCCGTTGAAGGAAGACCATTGATCATGTATCTGACCGTCTTGGATAACTCAATGGGGTGTGTTTTGGGCCAGCATGACGAGTCTGGTCGAAAAGAGTATGCCATTTATTACCTTAGCAAAAAGTTTACCGACTGTGAGACTCGCTACTCACTGCTCGAGAAAACTTGTTGCGCTTTGGTATGGGCTTCTCGCCGACTAAGACAGTATATGTTGACTCATACTACCTTGTTGATTTCCAAAATGGATCCTATCAAGTATATCTTCGAAAAGCCCGCCTTATCTGGAAGAATAGCTAGATGGCAAATGATCCTGACTGAGTATGACATCCAGTACACCACCCAAAAAGCTATAAAAGGGAGTGTATTGGCTGACCATCTGGCTCATCAAGCTATCGAGGATTATCAACCCATGAGATTTGACTTCCCAGACGAGGACATCATGAATTTGGACAACATTGAAAGTAACGGACCGTATGACGGACCCGAAAAGGGATCCCGATGGACCCTGTACTTTGATGGTGCTTCAAACGCACTTGGAAACAGTATCGGCGCGGTACTCATTTCCCCGGAAGGTTGTCACACACCTTTCACGGCCCGACTTTGCTTCAGCTGCACAAACAACATGGCTGAATACGAAGCTTGCATCTTTGGTCTCAAGGCTGCTATAGACTTGGGGATCAAATCTTTGATCGTATTTGGGGACTCGGCTTTGGTTATCAGTCAAATCAAAGGAGAGTGGGATACCAAGCATCCTAATCTTATCCCATACAAAGAACATGTCCTGACATTGTTGCCTCATTTCGAGCAAATTACCTTCGAGCATTTCCCGCGAGAAGAGAATCAGCTAGCAGATGCTCTAGCCACAATGTCCTCCATGTTTAAACTCAACTGGGATAACGAGGCTCCCCAAATCACCATCGAGCGAATGGATGAACCTGCACATTGTCACGAGATTAATACCGAAGAAGTAGTGGAACAACCTTGGTTCCATGAAATCAAAAGGTATCTCGAGACTAGAGATTATCCCGAAGGAGCTTCCGTAAATGACAAGTTCTTAAGGAAATTTGCTGCTAAGTTCTTCCTGAGCAACGGCATCCTTTACAAACGAATCCATGATTGTGTATTACTCCGATGTGTAGACAAAACTGAAGCAGAGTTGATCATGACTGATATACACAGCGGCACATTTGGCACTCACTTGAGCGGGCATACAATGGCTAAGAAGATCCTAAGGGCAGGCTATTACTGGTCTACCATGGAAGCTGACTGCCATCAACATTCCCGTACTTGCCACAAATGCCAAGTCTACGCTGACAAAGTTCATATCCCTCCGGTTCCTCTCAACGTTCTGACTGCTCCTTGGCCATTTGCAATGTGGGGCATTGACATGATTGGAGAGATCAAGCCCACGGCTTCCAATGGACATCGCTTCATCCTGGTTGCCATTGACTATTTCACCAAATGGGTCGAAGCAGCTTCCTTCGCCTTTGTTACTAAAAATGTGGTTGCCCGCTTCATCAAGCAAAATCTCATATGTCGGTATGGTGTTCCAGACCGGATCATCACAGACAACGGTACAAATCTGAATAACACAATGATCACCGCTTTGTGCGAACAGTTCAAGATTTATCATCACAATTCATCTCCCTATCGACCGAAGATGAACGGTGCTGTTGAAGCTGCGAACAAAAACATTAAGAAGATCATTCAGAAAATGACAGTCACTTACAAAGACTGGCATGAGATGTTACCGTTTGCTCTACATGGATACCGTACAACGGCACGTACTTCAACAGGGGCAACCCCATTTTCTTTGGTATATGGCATGGAAGTTGTCTTGCCTATGGAAGTCCAGATTCCTTCTCTAAGGATTATGAAGGATGCAGGTTTGAATGAAGATGATTGGATGCAGACCCGACTTGATCAACTCAATTTGATCGACGAGAAGCGACTCGCTGCTATATGCCATGGTCAGACGTATCAAAAACGGATGATCAAGGCCTTCAATAAGAAAGTCAGACGTCAGGTGTATCAAGTCGGAGATCTCGTAATCAAGCGGATTATCTTGCCGCAAAGTGATCCCAGGGGCAAATGGACTCCTACATATGAAGGACCATTTGTGATCAAGAGCATATTTTCTGGTGGTGCAATGATTCTGACCACCATGGACGGCGACGATTTGTCGCACCCTGCGAACGCAGACATAGTCAAAAGATACTACGCATAAAATAACCCAACAAGTCGAAAACCCGAAAGGGCGGCTTGGGCAAAAATGGGCATCCCGGTGGACCGAAAACCCGAAAGGGCGGTTCAGGCAAAAGTTAGGGATAAAAATAAAAAATCTGTACACCCGGCAAGTTGAAAACCCGAAAGGGCGGCTTGGGCAAAAAGGGGTTTCCCGGTGGATCGAAAACCCGAAAGGGAGATTCATGAAAAAGTTAGGGAATCAAAGCGTATGACTATGTCTCGTCGGATCACTTCGAAGACAATTTCTTCATCAACCAGTTCTAAGTTTCTGAACAATCCAGTCATCGGCAAACGAAGCATTGAATGGACAGATATTCAGAGTTGTGAAGGCTATAGCGGAATGGAATCCCATGGAATTATTTCACATAGCCATCTTTATTTTGTATAAATCTTTCAAATATTTACGACAAAATCCTCTTACTAGGATGATTGTCTCCTTTGTACAAATATACTCAGAGAAAGTTAATACAAATACTTTTCCCAGAAATTTGTGTCATTTCCTTTCACTTTTTCTCTTGCACTATTTGTTTTATTTTGAGAAACGTCCAATGTTTTGTTAAAAAGGCATATGCATTTGAACATAATCATTTCCTTATGAATCAAGAAAGAGGATTACTGATAGGTTGAAGATACAGTTGGATATCTTGATACCCTTTCAAAGGAAACCCCCAGGAGATTTGGAATCCATATCCCCAGCAAACCCTGAAGCTTATCCCCAGTAGATTTTGGAAGCTTATCCCCTGCAGAGTACGGACGTCTCTCTTGAGTTTTATTCAAAGTTATTCCTCCCAAGGGCTTATAACTGGGTTATCCTCAGCTTATTGTCACAGAAGATCACACTCGGCAAATTTATTCCTGTCCCCAGCGGAGTTCATCAAAGTTCCCCAACATAACTTATCAATACAATCCCCAGAGGAGTTTATCTTTGTTATCCCCAGCCAAGCTAAAGCTTCAAATTATCAATCCCCAGCGGAGCCAGACTAGTGAACCTTCTCCCCACAGAATTTTGGGAGGGCAAATCTTAAGTTCCCCAGTGAAGTCGCCAGAAATACTTCCCACCAAGCTGAAGATTCTCAGTCTTACCTCCCTAGCATGAGTCTATTGGATTGGTACTCTCCAGTAGAAGTCATCAGGAATTCCCCAGAAGATTGGTATGCAACCCAAGCTCCTTATTCTCCGGCAACAACCAGGAATTATTCTTCCCGGCAGCAGTCAAGATACTGTTATCTTCAGCCATCTCGGATTCATCTATCCTTTGCAAGACAGCTCTCCAGCTTACATGCGCATTCATTTACATTCATATCACATAACATACATTGTATCATGCATCATGACATTGCATATAACTAACTCTTTACCTTTTCAGGTAAGATCTGTCGAAAGACTAAAATCATTATCTTCCGAGATTTCTTTCCAGGAATAGTTCGGATGTGACCCAGACACGGCAACATTCTAATGCTTATTCCAGATTTATCCAGATGCAGTTTTACGCGAGCTCATCATCAGGGAACCCTACACCGGTTCTTCCTCCAAATTTAAGACTTCTGAAAACAGTTCACGGGTTCTCCAAGTAACGGATGTTAACCTATCGCTTGTTCAGTTTCTTCTCAAGACTTCTGAAAACAGTTTATGGATTCTTCCCAACAACGGATGTTAATCTATTGCTTGTTCAGATGCGACCTCTGAAAACAGTTTATGGACGCTTCCCAACAACGGATGCTGCTCTATTGCTTATTCAACTCCAAGATCTCTGAAAACAGTTCACGGGTTCTCCAAGTAACGGATGTTAACCTATCGCTTGTTCAGTTTCTTCTCAAGACTTCTGAAAACAGTTTATGGATTCTTCCAAACAACGGATATCAATCTATCACTTGTTCAGATGCAACCTTTGAAAACAGTTTACGGACGCTTCCCAACAACGGATGCTGCTCTATTGCTTATTCAACTTCAAGACTTCTGAAAACAGTTCACGGGTTCTCCAAGTAACGGATGTTAACCTATCGCTTGTTCAGATTCTTCTCCAGACTTCTGAAAACAATTTACGGATTCTTCCCAACAATGGATGTTAATCTATCGCTTGTTCAGACTCTTCTCAACCTCTGAAAATAGTTTACGGATACCTCCGGATACGGATGTCAATCTATTGACTTATTCAGACCCCCAGTCCAGAGATGGTCCAAAGCACGGACACCTTTCTGATACTCATTCCAGATGGCATCTTTAAGCCCATCCCTGACAAGTTTCTGTCACTCCTCCCGATGGCATCGTTAAGCCCATCTCCAAATGGCATCTCTAAGCCCATTCCCGCATCCATTGCTTTGACGAGTGCAAATTTAAGGGCACTCTAGTGTTCAATCTCCTTTTACCCTCGAGTCGCGAAAGGCAAGCTTGCCAATCTAACTCTTCGGATTCAAGAAGATTGAACAGGGGCAAATGTTGTACCCCAAAATTTTCCCTCCCATTTCTCATTGATTTCTCATCACAAAGCCCTTGGAGATCAAGATCCAATTAGGGTTTCATCTGCTCAAAACTTCTCCTTGCACTGTTGACTCAAATTAGGGTTTATGTCTGCACAGAGATTTTTTGACCTAAATTGCCTAAGATGACTTTCATGCTTCATATTGGACTCCCAAGTTTATCCACATCAAGTTTCAAGTCTTGATTCCAAGTTTTGCCCAGTCAATTGGACAGTTGACCTAGAAATCAGCTGTATTGGGGGAAAAGTCAACTGTGGCCAATTGACAGTCAAACCTCATGAAAATTGACCCACATCAACATCATGAACTCACATGGATCATTTGATCAAGTTTGGATCACAATTCCACAAGAAATTTGATCAGATCACCAAAAGGGCAAAATGGTCATTTTTAGGGTTTTGACTGCACAAAGGCAACTTTTGACTGTTTGACCTAGCCAATGGCAAACCAAGCTCACATACGGACTCAAGGACCCCATGGAATTGTCTTGACATGCTCAACAAGTTCAAAAGATCCCAAGTACACAAGATTGACAGTTGAATTTCCCAATCAATTGATCAATTTTGACTGTATACTGAAAAGTCAAACTTTGACTTTTTGGTCAAAATCAAGAGTCAAGATTCATTTTTCATCAAAACATGCCAAATCATGAAAATTGTTCACCAAGAAATCAAAAAAATGCAAATTAGGGTTTGAAATGAGAATTTTTCATAACAGAATTTTTCTAAGTTATGAAAAACCCTAAATTTTTCCCAACTTTGCCCCACTTTCTCACCAAGATTCATTTGGATTCAAGCAAAAGTCAAAACATGAAAGTTGTAGCTTATTGCATAATCTACAACTTTGATTCACAAAGTTTTCCAAAAAGAAGCTTGTATCTCAAGTTACAATTTTTGGAATAAGGGTACTAAACCATTCTTAACTTAGTGAAATTTTGACCTTTTTAGGCAAGGTTTTTACCTAACTTCAAGACCATTTTTCACATACTTCCCCTTGGAATTTCAATTTGCATTTCAAATATGGATTGTAGTACACATTCCAAGCTTTCCAAAATGTCCAAGAACTCATCAAACAACCTCATGACTTGAGAGAATCGAATTTTGCAATATGGCAAAAACTCACTTTTGAATTGGCCAATTTCCATGTTCATAACTTGTGCAAATTTTTCAAATCAGCATGCAACTTGATTACAGGCCTCTAAACCATCCAACACTCATAAATTTAATGCAAACTCTTTGTGCCAAGACCAATATCTATGTGTTCAAGCATTGCATGATGGATTAATCCCAAAATAGATAAAGCACTTTAACCATTTTTGCAAAAGTAAGCTTTATGTCAAAATGAAAATCCAAGAAGTACAGATCAAATCCCCTTGGCACAAGTTTAGGGACTAATCACACTGATCAATGCCAAGGTTTGCAGCATGTTATGGGGGCCTCTACCTGTCTAAACACCAACTTGGCTTTTGGTTGCTTAAAGTGTAAGAAATATGGCATAACTGAACACAACTTTCATCTCAGCAATAGAACCTTTAAGCAAATATTTTGTACACATTCAAGATATCCTAACTGAGCTAGCACACGACTCCAACACCTCCATTGCCCTCTAGAATCCAGAACCACCCTCAAACTGCCCAAACAGAGCTCCTACTGCAGTTTGAGTGCCAACTCTCATCCCTTTCATGCATTCTTGCTAAAAGCTCATCAAACACATTCCCTAGCATCACTTGAAGCTAACCAAAGTCTCAAACACGGCATGTAACTCCTCTAATCAGTTCCACCATTTTCACTTTCTTGTTTTGCAGTTGAAGGTCCATAGCTCGATTCAAGGTGTTTCAAAGTAAAGTAAGCATTGGAATAGCATCACTACACTTCAGGCAAGCTGTACAGATCATCATCTTGCCCTGAAAGCTCCCCCATTGCCAGATACAATTCCAACTGAGAAGGTATATTCATGAACTTCTAACTCTTATTGTAGGCATTGTTAGTTCTAGGTTTGTGAATAAAAAGTGTTTTACTCATGCCCCTGAGTCTGTACATACCTTCACTTTCCATTTATTTTGCCTGAGCCATGAGAATTTAAGGTCTGAATGTGGAAGAAAAACTAGGTCAAGATTTGGGAATGATAAAATTCTCTCTCATTTCTGAGAGTTAGGATGAGTTCTTTACATATTTAGAATTGTGGCTTGATGATTAACATTTCTTATGTTGAAAGTTTGTGCAAAAAATCAAGGAATCAGGATGTTTGAATTCATGAATAAGGCGCGTGTTTTTGAACAAAAGCTGTCTGAAGGTTGAAGAAAGGTCTTCATGGACTGGGCCTGTTGTGTCATTTCTCTTCACACCCTATTTTTGCTTTCATACCCCCTGAGCCCATTTTGTTTGTTTTAATGATTTTTTGACTTTTCTTTTTTTATTCTGACTTATTTATTTTTCCTAATAATATTAAAAACATAAAAAACATTTTTTACACCATTTTTATATTTTTTAGGCATTTATTTGTTTATATGAACCATTTGTACATAAATAATATATATATACTATTATTTGGAAAAACTAGAAAAAATAATGCAAATATATTTTATTTCTGATTTTTATTTCATTTTTTCTTTTAAAAATATTTTATACAAAATATACTTTTTTTATAAATATTAAATATTATTATTCTTGTATATATAATATCTATTTAGTAAATAATAAAGATATATATATATATATATATATATATATATATATATATATATATATATATATATATATATATATATATATATATATATATATATATATATATATATATATATATATATATATATATATATATATATATATATATATATATATATATATATATATATATATATATATATATATATATATATATATATAATATATATATATATATATATATATATATATATATATATATATATATATATATATATATATATATATATATATATATATATATATATATATATATATATATATATATATATATATATATATATATATATATATATATATATATATATATATATATATATATATATATATATATATATATATATATATATATATATATTAGTATATTTAGGTTAAAATACACAAATATATACATTTTTTTATTCTATTAATATTTGACATAAAAATACTCTTTTATAAATATACTTCATTTTTTTATTTTATTTTTGTATATAATTATTAATTGTGGTACATATTGAATAAATAGTATTTTTTACCTAATAAATTAGGGTTTTACCCTAAACATTAAAAAGCTCCAAAAATAATACTTTTTTTTATTTTGTTTATTTGACATAAAAAATACTTTTTTTTCATACATATAAAAAACCCTTTTTGCATCTTGCATATTTATTTTATTTCTATTTAATTTGTGCAAATTAATTATCTTGTAAATAAATTCCAAATTGATGTAATAGCTAGGTTTAAATTCCTTGTCAAAACTCCCATTTGAACATTTGTACCCCCCTTCCCATATTGTGTTGTAATAGTGTAGGAATTTTATTTTTCGCACTTTAACGCTTTCTAAATATACCATGCTAGAATTAGGGTTTGTATGCAAATAAAACGAACAAAAATAGTTTGACCTAATTTCAAGATAAACAAGCATGAATATGGACTACACATATCACATTTGCACCCCTAGGGTATTCCACTTGTTGCCTTCAATAATGGGTCATATTGTATGTTAGGTTTCTTTGGGTAAAACAAACAATCAAATGATCATAGTCCCTCGATGACGCTTTCGAAAAGTTGCCTAAAATGATCAAGTCCCTTTCAAAGAAAAATTGCCCAAAGATACTTAGCCCTATTGCAATTATGGTCTAAACGATGACCCGCGCCCGTCCCTTTCACCTCCTAACACAAGATTGTCCACCAAATGCAATGGTGGAACAAAATTGTTAAAAGGGTTAAAACATAACAAAAATCTTTGAGAACTTTAGGGTAGATAGCTCTTAAGTACTTGTCAACTTGCAAAACAAAACACTTGCCTATTTTTCAAACCACACTTCACAAACACTTTCAAAACAAACTTTCAAAGAAACCTTGAAACATCTTTTCAAAAAGACAAACACCTTTTGTAAAACATTCGAGTAAAGAATTGTTACAAGGTTAGCCTAGACAAGGCATCTTTTTCAAAACATTTTCAAAACCATACACAAAGCACCATTTCAAACAATTGAAAACCAAGACAAGTTGATCTAAGCAAGTACCTAAGAGCCCATGGATAACCATGGATAGAAGGGGTGCTAATACCTTCCCTTTCTATAATCTACTCCCCGAACTCAAGAAAATATCTCAAAGGTTTTTGCTGTGCTTTTTAAACCTTTCCTTAGGATAAAATAAAAAGTCGGTGGCGACTCTTGCTCAACCGAAACATTTGCGAAAACAAACGCAAAACCATAGTCAGTTCTCCCACCGTACCACACTTACCAACCTCTCAAACATTTTGGGACAATCTTGAAGATCTTCTTCAAGTGCTTCTGCAATCTCTTCGACTCGATCACAATCATATGTATCAGTGGCATTGTCGTACGAAACATAGGTCGCATTACTTTTCACCCCCGGTTCAACATTCTCGATGCTTTTCTCACCATGAAATATCCAACACGTATAACTTCGATCAATTCCGCGCATTAGTAAATGAGATTTCAATCCATCTGCGTCAACCCGACCCACATAACAACAACCCAAGCAAGGACATTTCATTCTATTCGGGTCTTCAGCGTGTTCAACAGCAAACTTAACGAACTCTAATACCCCATTCTCGTACTCTTTTGACAATCGATCGGCACACATCCATTTTTTATCCATGGTTTTAACTATTATCTAAGTTAAACAAAAACACTAATTAGGGCACAAAACGGTATAATGCGTTTTTGCCAAAACACAAAGTATGCACGGATTTTATTATTCAAGTGAATATGTCATTGTTACGTGAACCTCTTGTGTTGATTATTACTAACTTGGATTATAAGCAATGTGGTGGGAGTACAATGAATTTAAAGAGTGTGTGTTGTCAACAAAAATCAAACATGTGATTAGAACAATTCTAGAAATGAGGATTGTAACGTGTGAGTGAAAGGAGCATAGCCACGAATGTGGTCCAACCTTAGAGGCCTAGTTCATGTTACTGTTGTGGTCCTATAACATATTCAATCAATGAACGTCAACGTTACAATTTTAGAGACATTAGCTTAGTTGTGAACTCATTCGAAGATTCATGATTTGTGTTATTTTTTACTATTACTAAGTTGAATACTAGATTGAACAAACGGAAACCTATGATCCAAACTCAAGTAAACCGGAAAAAGTCCTCTCGCCGCGATAAACTCATTGAAAGGACCATTAACATTAAGAGTACTAGTAATCACGGTAACATTCCTCTCATCCATAACCGCCGCAAAAGACCCCGAACCAATTCCAATATCAAAACCTATTCTAATCCCACCATTTCCTAATTGAAAAACATCATCAACAAGAAAATCATTCTTACTCTTAGACTTAACAAATCTTTGATTCTCATATCCATTAACCAAATCAAAGCAATGAACACAATCTCTATTCAGTTTCCTACCATTCAAACACTCGAAACTCTTGCAGTTAAAACCATTCCAATTCACTGTTTTATTACTAACAGACTTCCATAGTGAAACCGGAAAAGGATGAAGAAATTTTACCTTAGATGAAACCGATTTTGCGAAACTTCTTCTTCTAGGTAAAGGCTCACACTGTTTTTGAATCAGTTTCTCTGTAGCGAGACAACAAATCAGAAGCTTTCTAGCATGAACCATGGTTGGACGGGGAGGAGACGAGTTGGAGAAGAAGATGAGCAAGTGTGGCTATCACGAGGAGATGGTGGTGTGCCTGATGTTGTAGGGCGCATCCAAACAAGTGTCTCTGCGGGTGAAATAGTAAAACTGAACCATTAGAATAATCCACATCAGATACTATAATCAAAAGCAAAAGACAAATTCTCGAATCAAAACGTTCCCATTCAATTTACCATACTTTGTATCACCTACATAAGATCTCATTTAAATGTCAAAGGGGATTTATTGTGTAATGAACTAACTAACTCGATCAATAAATAACAGTCAGTACCGCAGTATGAAGAGCAAATGTTACCTGTATTCAGTATGTAAAGATCCTTGTATTAAACCTCATTGTTATTATCAGCACATTTTCCACAACCACCAAAAATGTAAAGCTGTTTCCCAACAACAACCGCACTATGACCCTCACGTGCGTCTGGCCCTTGCCCTCGTATAACCGGAGAATCCCATGTTTACAAAGCTCTATGGCATGAACGAGACAACAAATCAGAAGCTTTATGGCATGAACCACGGTTGGACGGTGAGGAGGGAGGAGACGAGTTGGAGAAGAAGATGAACAGGAGCGTTTTCTGGGTGTGGGGTTTCGTTTGTACAATGTGGGATTTCTGGAAATCTGATAACCAATTTAGGGATTTAGACACTATTTAATTACCTTAAACAGCGCTTTAGGCTTTAGCAGCGCTTTTAGAGTAATGCCTTTAGCAGCGCTTCTGGAAAGCGCTGTCTAAGGTATACCCTTTAGCAGCGCTTCTGGAAAGTGTTGTCTAAGGTATACCCTTTAGCAGCGCTTTAGGCTTTAGCAATGCTTCCTAGAATAACACCTTTAGCAGCGCCTTTAGTAAGCGTTGTCTAAAGTATAACCTTTAGCAGCGCTTATTCTAATTTTTTTATTTTTTTTTTACTGAAAACCTATAGCAACGCTTAGGGAAAGAAAGCGCTGTCTATGGTAAGGCCTATAGCAGCGCTTATAATAAGCGTTGTCTATAGTATACCTTTAGCAGCGCTTATTCTAATTTTATAAAAAAAATTTACTGAAAACCTATAGCAGCGATTAGGGCATAAGCGCTGTCTATGTGGAGCTGTCTAAAGTCAATTTTGGAATAGTGTGAGTGAGAGAGAGAAAGTGTGAGTGAGTGAGGGAGAGAAGCATGAAGTTAATATAGGCATGATTCATGGTGGAGTTTGATTCTTGTAAGTTATTGTTTCTTGTTTCAACATAACATATAGAACATTAGTAAAGAATATATGTTAATAATATTTTTTATAACAATATGTTTCTTGTTTCAAGAAGGTAAAGAATATTATCCAAGACGTCCAAGAAATCGTTAAGTAGCAGCACCGAAAAATGAAATTGAAAACCGGAAGAAACCGGAAGGTTGGATAGTGGTTGTATTTTTCAAGCTAAAAAACACTATGATGTGGAAACACAATTTAGATTTAGAATGTATTGAAAATATTGTATTTGTGTTGGCTAAGGTAATATATATATATATATATATATATATATATATATATATATATATATATATATATATATATATATATATATATATATATATATATATATATATATATATATATATATATATATATATATATATATATATATATATATATATATATATATATATATATATATATATATATTAAGAAACTTGACTAATTATAAAGCTTTTAAACATACATATTAAAATAACCACATATAAAAATGTAAAAGTTTAATTTGATGAATTATTGTGTATTATTGTGTATTAAAATAACCACATCAACTAGGGTTTTCTTTTTTTCATGGCATGGACTTAATAAATGGATCTATATCTAGGCATCAAGATAATATAAAAATATCAAAAGATTGTTTTATTTCCATTTTTTTAAAATCTTGTGGACTGATCGCGACTTATTAAGTTTATAGGATTCATGACTGCAAGTGCACAGTCGTATCATGTAGTTTTAAAGATTACCGAACCCAAAGGACCAAAAATCAAACTTATCGTTATATAATGTTATTGTGTAAATCTAAGAGATTCAAGTAACAGTCCCAGTAAGTACGGTTGTGATACCAACGAATGCTTACAGCGGACATGTTCTTTCCCTAGTGCGAACACAGGGTCCGCCAGTGACCCCGAGACCACCAGGGACGAATAACTTCAAACATTTTGCGTTTGGATTTACAATGCCAATGGATGGAAGAGAACAGATTTATGGCATGCCAACATCAATGATGACATGTTTAAACAATAGTACTTCAACTTTCCCTGACCCACGAGTGTCAACCTTTTCGCCACTACAGGGGTCAGGATCATGTGTCAATAATATAGGTCGAAATGTCCCACCCCTGGAATTCGTTGCCCAATTACCTATCATTACAACAAATTCTGCAGCGGCATTCAGACAACAAATGGATGATAGCAATCATGAAATGGTTGGTGTCTTAGTCCAACAGATGGGCACAATATTTAATCCGTTGATCCAAAGTGCTACCCAAACCAACCAACAAAATGCCAAAACAAACAAGAAATTGGCAGTGTATATGGCACAAATTACCGATTTCTTTGGTTCCTCTCAAGTCCAGGTTCGATAACCTCGTTGAGAGTGGATAAGAGAAAACCAAGGGTTGATAGTCGAAGAGGATCCAACAATTAATCAAGTGCAACCAATCACACAAAATGTTGGCGAAGTCAATCAAGGGCAAAGAATCGAACAACCTAGGATCGAACAAGAAATACCAAGGGAAGTTCAAGCCCTAAGAGTCGCACTGGTTAATCGAAACCAGGACACTGACGAAGTCCTTAACCATGTTCGACTGGACGAATATCCAGGAGAAAATAATTTGAAAGCCATGGTCGAAAGAATAATGGTTTGAAATGGGGTAAATATAGGCCTTCGAAGGCTAAACTACACTTCCCCTTTGTCTGAATATGTTTTACCTACCGAATTACCAAGGGAATGGAAAGTCCCAAAATTAACAAAGTTTTCTGGTGATACCAGTGAATCCACCGTCGAACACATAGCCAGGTATCTGACAGGGGCTGGAGACATAGCCAATAACGAAAACCTAAGAGTAAAATATTTTCCTAGTTCTCTAACCAAGAATTCTTTTACATGGTTTACAACTCTCCTTGCAAATTCTATCCATGATTGGACTCGCTTGGAAAGATTGTTCCATGAGCAGTTTTACATGGGACAATCGAAGATAAGTCTGAAAGAATAGGCTAACATTACAAAAAAGTTTAGCGAGACAATAGATGATTATCTAAATAGATTATGGTTGTTAAAGGCGAGGTGTTTCACCCATGTTCCAGAATAAGAACTAGTCGAAATGGTTGCGGGTGGTTTGGACCATTCCTTTAAAAAGAAGCTGGATACCTAGTATTTGAGGGATATGGTCCAATTGGCAGACAGAGTTCGATAAATCGAATGTCTAAAAGTTGAAAAAGCCAGGACAAACAAGAATAATAGAAGAGAAAGGGTAGCCTATATCGAAATAGATGAAGACGAACCAGAGGTATATAGTGACCCTGTAGGATTCGATGAAAATGAAATATATTTGTCCGAACTAAAGAGAGGGTCACCCTATTCATATAAAGTTCTTGCTTCTTTGAATGGGAAGAATCCACCAAAAAAGATAAGAATGATAAGTTCCCAAAGAGAACATACACCTTTGATGTAACGAAGTGTAATGAAATCTTTGACTTACTAGTCAAAGATGGCCAAATAATAGTATCACCTGATGCTAAAATTCCTCTGTTAGAACAACAAAAGAAAATAGAATATTTTAAATATCACAGTTTTTTGGGCCATAAAACCTCAGTGTTTTCTTTTCAGAGATTTGGTTCAGAATGTTATCTGTGATAGGAGACTCAAGTTTCGCAATAAGAACACAACACAGATGAAAGTTGGTTCAAATCCTCTCCAAATGGCGGATGCCCACTATGAAGAGCCCTCAAACATCAACATGATCAAAGTTACAATACTAAGAATGAAATTATTGATGGTTCAAGCTCAATTTCACATCATCAGTTTTTGCAAGCCAGTTCATATCATCTTTTTTTAACTCTTACACCCTTATCATCAGTTTTGTTATTCTGTTCCAAACAATATCACATGCTATAGATTTTTATCATTTATTTGATAACATTACCTTTTGTTGTATGAAAGTGAAATGAACATGAATTTTATTACTGTACGGATGGTTTTGTGGTGAATTTTGTTACTGTATGTTAGAACATAGTTTGATTCTACAACCATTGATTAGAGTTTTGATGATAACAAAATACAAAGAATAAATAAATTGTAAAGATTAATTTATAGAACAAATATGCTTCTTAAAATTATGTTTTCTATATACAGAAGTTCTGATGGAATCAGCATCAGAAGCATCAGAAGATCAGTAATATATCAGCATTAGAAGATCAGTAACATGTGCTACACGCTGAAGCTACCAGATCATATGTTGAAGCTTGATGACCAGAATCTGCGTATAAACATATACACTCTGACTCTGATCAAAGATCTCTACCAAGTCATCAGCACTCAGAAGCGTCATCATAAGTTAAGGCAGAACACTCTGAAGCGCTATCATAAACTAAGAAGACTCTAAAGCATTACTAAGTATTCAAGACAGAATTAATGCTAACGGCTCTCTTCAAGACAAGATCTTCTCAAATAAGGAAAGTGCATTATTATCATTGAAAGTGCTTTATGGACAACGTATCTTTGCCTTGGCTATTTATACAAGTCTGTGTGAGAAAAGACGCACGTTTACGAAAACGCATGCACACATAATTTGCCAAGCCTCAACACCACGCTCATACAAACCTTTGGAAATTCAGTTTTATTCCAAGCTTAAAATTGTGTAACTATCACAGTTGTGATATACTGTTTTATTAGAAAACGTTAAACACATTCTTGTTCAATTCTTTGTAAGAGATTTCCTTGAGATAAATCGGTATGTGGTTATACTCAAGAAGGCTTTAACAGTTGTTAAAGTAGACTGTTGTAATCTTTTGAATATAGTGGATTAAGACCTCGTTGGAGAGAGGCGAAATCACCTTGACGGGTGGACTGGAGTAGTTTGAGATCAAACGAACCAGGATAAAAATACAGTGTTGTCTAAGCTTTTAATTTAAGTTTTACAATTCAACCCCCCTTCTTGTGTTTTTCACATCTTCAATTGGAATCAGAGCGCCTGGTTCTGAGCTTATAACACCTAACCGTGTCAGTACAAGATCCAGCGTCAAAAAAACACAATGGCAGGACCAAATCAAAACATCAGCAATGACAATAATGAAGAAAGAGACAGATTCAGTGGCAAACCTCCAGTCTTTGATGGAGAGAACTTTGACTACTGGAAAGACAGAATTGAGAGTTTCTTTCTGGCCTATGATGCTGATCTGTGGGACATGGTGAATGATGGATACACGCACCCAGTGGATGGAAGTGGTCAGAAGATTGACAGGAAAACAATGTCTGATCAGCAAAAGCATGAGTTCAGAAATCATCACAAGGCCAGAACAATTCTTCTCAGCGCCATCTCTTATTCAGAATATGAGAAGATATCAAACAAAGATACTGCAAAGAATATGTTTGACTCTCTGAGAATGACGCATGAAGGCAACATTCAAGTCAAAGAAACCAAAGCCCTTGCACTCATTCAGAAGTATGAGGCATTCAAGATGGAAGAGAGTGAATCAATAGAAACCATGTTTTTAAGATTTCAAATTCTGGTTGATGGTCTAAAAGTTCTTGACAAAGGGTATTCTACTGCTGATCACGTTAAGAAGATCATCAAAAGCTTGCCAAAACAATGGAGGCCAATGGTTACAGCGCTTAAGCTAGCCAAGGATCTCAACAAAATCTCTCTGGAGGAACTTGTCAGCTCCCTCAGAAGTCACGAGATAGAGCTAGAAGCAGATGAACCTCAAAAGCAAGGTAAGCCATTAGCTTTAAAATCTAACAGAAAATTTGACTCCAAAGTTTTGTAGGCTGTGGA
This sequence comes from Vicia faba, assembly GCA_948472305.1. Lineage (NCBI taxonomy): Eukaryota > Viridiplantae > Streptophyta > Magnoliopsida > Fabales > Fabaceae > Vicia > Vicia faba. The sequence goes on along the minus strand of OX451735.1, from coordinate 1,183,350,379 downwards.
AGAAACCTCTGATGGGTCCTCATCAGAAGAAGATGAACTATCTCTCCTCTCCAGAAGGGTGAACCAATTGTGGAAGCAGAGGCAAAGAAAGTTCAGGAATCCCAGAAGATCAGAAAATCAGAATGAATCTTTCTCCAGATACAGAAGGTCAGAATCCTCCTCTGGACACAGAAGATCTGAAGGTTCTCCAGGAAACAGAAAGCCAAACAACAAAGACATCATCTGCTATGAATGTAACGAGCAAGGGCACTACAAAAGTGATTGCCCAAAGCTTCAGAAGGAGAAGCCCAAAAAGAAGTTTGGCAAGGAAAAGAAGAAAAGTCTCATGGCTAAATGAGATGATTCTGACACATCTGAAGCTGACTCAGAATCAGATGATGAAAGAGCAAACATAACTCTCATGGCAAACATAACAGAAGACAGTGAAGCTTCTGAGTCAGAATCTGAATCAGATACAGAAGAGGTATTCCCTGACTTTACTATAAACTTTACTAAGGCTGAACTAGATGAAAGCCTTAATGAAATTCTGGAAAGATATCAGCAGATCAGAGTCAAATCCAGAAACCTGAAAAGGAATTTTGCTTCTGACTCTGATAAGACTGAGAGTCTCAAATTGGAGAATTCTGAGTTAAAAGATAAAATTTCAAAATTAGAAAACCAATTGCAAAACTCTCAGAAGGAAACAATCCCTGAAACTCCCAGCAATGCTGATGAGATCATCAAGGAGTATGATCACAACTTTCAGAAGTTTCTAGCTAAAAACATAGACATAAGCAAAATGGCTTCAATGATCTATGGAGTTAGCAGAAATGGCAGAAAAGGGATAGGATATCAAGGTAAGGTACCTACACCAAAAAATGCCATGTATTTAGTTATAAAACGTACTCCACTTGATTCACACTTTATATATGGGCACACACATGACATCAAATATACAAGTAGTGATTACTCTGTCAAACCAAAATTCAATCAGAGTTTTGGTAAAACTAACAAATCAGGACCCAAGAAAATATGGGTACCTAAGGATAAAATAATACATGTGGCAGATATCTTTAGGAGCAAAGCAAAAACACCAATCATGGTACCTGGACTCTGGCTGCTCACGACACATGACGGGAAGAAGGTATATGTTCCAAAGCCTGGAACTTAAGCCTGGAGGCCACGTAGGTTTTGGAGGCAATCAGAGAGGAAAGATCATTGGATCTGGAACAGTAGGTAATGGAAATCTTCCCTCTATAAATAATGTTTTACTAGTTGATGGATTAATGCATAATCTGTTATCCATAAGTCAATTAAGTGATAACGGTTATGATATAATCTTCAATCAAAATTCATGCAAAGCTGTTAGTCAGAAAGATGGGACTATCCTATTTAATGGAAAGAGGAAAAACAAAATTTATAAAATAAAACTTTCTGAACTAAAAAGTCAGAATGTAAAATGTCTACTGTCTGTTAACAATGAGAAATGGATCTGGCACAGAAGATTGGGACATGTTAGTATGAGAAGAATATCTCAGATTAACAAACTCAATCTGGTCAGAGGACTTCCTAACCTGAAGTTCAATTCAGATGCTCTGTGTGAAGCATGTCAGAAAGGCAAGTTTGTAAAACCAACTTTCAAATCCAAAAACGTTGTTTCCACCTCCAAGCCATTAGAACTTCTGCATATTGACTTATTTGGACCAGTTAAAACTGCTTCAGTCAGTGGCAAGAAGTATGGGTTAGTAATCGTAGATGACTATAGCAGATGGACATGGGTAAAGTTCTTAAGGCACAAGGACGAGTCACACTCTGTGTTTGTTACCTTCTGCAACCAAGTTCAGAATGAAAAGGATCTTAGAATCGTCAAAGTCAAAAGTGATCATGGTGGAGAATTTGAAAACAAAGATTTTGAGTTATTCTTTAATGACAAAGGCATTCTGCATGATTTCTCTTGTCCTAGAACTCCCCAGCAAAATGGAGTTGTAGAACGAAAGAACAAAACATTGCAAGAAATGGCCAGAACCATGATCAACGAGACTAACGTTGCTAAGATCTTCTGGGCAGAGGCAATAAACACAGCATGTTACATTCAGAATAGAATCTCCATAAGATCTATTCTGGAAAAGACTCCATATGAATTGTGGAAGAACAGAAAGCCCAACATTTCCTATTTTCACCCATTTGGATGTACATGTTTTATCATGAATACAAAAAATTATTTGAACAAGTTTGACTCTAAAGCACAAAAGTGTATTATGTTAGGATATTCCGAACGCTCAAGAGGGTACAGAGTATACAATACAGAAACACAGATTGTGGAAGAGTCAATCAGTGTTAGTTTTGATGATAAGCTTGACTCTCAAAAGTCAAATCAGAATGAATTCCTTGCAGGTATGGAAGTTAAACTCACAGGTACTGAAGACAAATCATCAGAAGCTCTCAACAGAGACACTCCCTCAACATCAGAAAGAGGCACTGCAAGCAATCCAGCACCTTCTGTTGATCAACTCCAGAAAAGACCATCCAGAAGCAGCATGGATCACCCAGAAGAAACAATCTTAGGAAGAAAGGAAGATCCAATCAGAACAAGATCTAGCTTCAGAAACTCTGAAGAATCCCTCATGGGACGGGTTTCTCTAATTGAACCAACAACAATTGATGAAGCACTTCTGGACAATGAATGGATTCTAGCAATGTAAGAGGAGCTAAATCAATTCACAAGAAATGACGTATGTGATCTAGTTCCTAAACCAAAATGATTCAACGTCATTGGAACAAAATGGGTGTTCAGAAACAAACTGAACGAACAAGGTGAAGTCATCAGAAACAAAGCACGACTGGTAGCACAAGGTTATAGTCAGCAAGAGGGGATATACTATACAGAAACCTTTGCTCCAGTCGCCAGGTTATAATCTATCAGACTCTTAATTTCATTTGCTGTTAATAAAGGCATCACTCTGTATCAGATGGATGTTAAGAGTGCATTCTTAAATGGCTATATAGAAGAAGAGGTATATGTGCACCAACCCCCTGGTTTTGAAAGTTCCAAAAATCCAGAATATGTTTTCAAACTAAAGAAGTCACTCTATGGTCTGAAACAAGCTCCCAGAGCTTGGTATAAAAGACTAAGTAACTTCCTGTTAGAAAAGGAATTCACCAGAGGGAAAGTGGACACAACTCTGTTCTGTAAGACAGTTAAGAATGACATTTTAGTATGTCAGATTTATGTTGATGACATCATATTTGGATCTACTAAACCCTCTATGGGAAGAAAGTTTGCTAAGTGTATGCAGGAAGAATTTGAGATGAGCCTAATGGGGGAACTAAAATTCTTTCTAGGCATTCAGATTAATCAAACCCCAGAAGGAACTTACATTCATCAGAGCAAATATGTCAGAGAACTTCTGAAGAAATTTGATCTCTCAGAATGTAAGCCATCAAAGATTCCAATGCATCCCACGTGCATTCTGGAAAGAGAAGAGGTAAGTAAAAAGGTAGAACAGAAGGTCTACAGAGGTATGATTGGTTCTCTTCTATATATGACGGCTTCAAGGACTGACATTCTATTCAGTGTTTGCATTTGTGCTAGATTCCAATCAGATCCTAGAGAATCTCACTTAACAGTAGTTAAGCGAATTTTCAAGTATCTGAAAGGTACTACTAATTTGGGTTTGTTTTATAGAAAATCAAGTGATTACAGTTTGATAGGATACTGTGATGCTGATTTCGCTGGAGACAGAGTAGAACGTAAAAGCACTTCTGGAAGCTGCTAGTTTCTGGGAGAAAATCTGATTTCATGGTCCAGCAAAAGACAATTCACAATTGCTCTATCAACAGCAGAAGCTGAATACATAGCAGCAGCTGGTTGCATCACACAAATGCTCTGGATGAAAAGTCAACTTGAGGACTTCCAGATATTTGAGAGTAACATCCCTATCCTCTGTGACAATACTTCTGCTATTTGCCTTAGTAAAAATCCTATTTTGCATTCTAGGGCTAAGCATATAGAAATAAAACATCATTTTATTAGGGACTATATTCAGAAAGGGATTCTAAATTTAAAATTTATTAACACAGACCATTAATGGGCTGATATATTTACAAAACCTCTTTCTGAAGATAGGTTCAACTTCATTCTGAAACATCTCAGCATGAAGCTCCGCCCAGAATAAAATTGTTCTGATTCCATATCTTAACCCTCAGAACTTTGTTTATTTTTCATGAACTACTGATCAATCTTTCTTCAGATCTTTAGAAGTACAGATTGTATCAGAATCTATCCATGAAGATCTGAGCGTTTCATTTCAAGGATAGAAATGTGCAGTTCACTCAAGCAAACAAGTGTCATCCAGTCATCAGCTACTTTATGAGGCTGAACACGCATTCACGTTTCTGAAAAGGCAAAAGCGCTGATTGGATGCATTGAGACACATGTCATGGGTAACCGTTCCAATATCTTTCTGAATCCCCCTAAATCAGCTATCATTAAATGCTAATAATCATTATAATTTAATTCTCTCTCTTACGTTTATGTTTTCAAAACTTTTTAGAAATCTATTTAAACACGTTTCTCACCATTTACACTCTTTTACCTTTACTTTCATTTTCTCTCAAGCTTATTGTTTTCAGTTTGCATACTTTCTCAAAACCCTTTCATTTTCTTCACAAAACCTTCGTGTGAACATGGCTTTCTCCAGCATTCCTACTTCCAGTTCTCAGAAATCAGATTCCACTGAACAATACGAAGAACCCTACAGAATGCTTCTCACACCAATCAAAAATCTAGAGGTTCTGTCAGAATTGATCGTGGATTTCAACAGCCTTCAAGAGAATGGGTTTAATCTATCTGAAGAGGTTAAGGCTCAAGGCTGGGAAAAGTATTTTGACCGACTGGTGGGTCCAACATTCCCAATTCTGGTAAAGGAATTTTGGATTCACGTTTCATCTTCAAACCATCAAGTTACGTCTTACATCATGGGGAAGAAGATTGTTATTACTGAGGACCTCATTGCAAGATTAATAGGCTACAGTGGTGGTGGTGGTGTTTGTTGCATTGACATGGCTGAAAGATGCGCTGATGTTGCCCTAATTGCTAGAGAAATCTTCACTCTGGGGCTTCCCTCCAGCAAGATAAGGGATTTAAAAGACCATCACAGAATTTGGGCCAAGATCATTCTAGGATGTATAAACCACAGGAAGCCTACCAGCTCTCCTGACTACATCAATATTGATCAGCAATTTCTGATCTACTTCATCTCTCAGAAGATCAAGGTGAATCTGGCTCATCTTCTGTTTAACCATCTAAGGACCAGTGTTAAGGAAACCAGAGAAGAGGAGCATACAAAAAGGGATTGGATACCCTTAGGAAGACTTGTATCAGATATTCTAACAGAGAATAAGCTGATTGATCATCTTACAGAGGCTCAGGAAATCAGCCCTTTGGAAGCTACTGTTGGCAAACAGCTGAATGCCAAGAATCTGAAGAAAATGAAGTTGATTGAGAACATCAAGAAGGAACCCAACGTCACTCCTTTTGCAGCAATCTCCAGCAGAAGAGTCCCTCTGGATAACTTTCCTCTGTTCTCAGAGATTGATTCTAAACCAGATATAATAGTCAGATATCTGGATGCTTGCAAGGCGGATGGCACAACACCAAATTTAAACATCCAGGATCTGCAGTAAAAGGCTCTAGAAGTTGTGCTGAAGAAAACCAAGAAAAGGAAAGTTGTAGCAGAAGGATCATCTCAGCAGACTCCTAAAAAGAGAGGTAATCCTTCTTCTGTAACTGTTTTAGATTCAATTTCTATATCAACATCTATCCCAATTCCCACTCAATCAGAAAACCCAACACCATAAACTTTTGATGATTTTGACATTGACTTTGACCCATATGAATCATTAACTCTTAGAAGATCTCGCTCCCAACCTCAAAATCCAAATACTGAAGCAACCCAACAAGAACTTGCAAAAGTTCTTTCTGATATAGATACCTATGACCAACAAACTTCTGCTCCCATACCAGAAAATCCAAACCCTGAAACCACAACAAAAGCACAACCAGAAATTCCCCTCTCTCCAGTACCAGAAATCCCACTACCTTCATCTCCTCAACCAGAAATTCATCCACCCTCTCCACAACCTGAACAATCTCACCCAGAAGTTCAAACTTCTGAGGCTCAACCTTCTGAATCCTCTGAACCAGAACCTCTTAACAATCAATCAAACCAGACCGTTGATTCTGATACCACTCCCATTCCTGGAATCACACAACCTCTGGCCATTTGTATGCCCCTTGGTACCATTGTGAATATTCCCCAACTTCCCTCTTCACCAGAATCAACTCCACCAAACTCCCCATCAAGTCCAATAATAATTCCTGACTCTCACACTCCCTCACCAAAGAACAATCCAGAAGACAACATCAAGACTGTCATTAACTTAACAGTCTATGAACGTCTTGCTGCCATAACCCACAAAACAGCTATCCCAAAACCAAAACATCCAGATGTTGGTACCAGCTTATTGACATTTGAAACAGAAGTACAGAAGTGGATCACTTCTCTGAAACAAGCTAGTCTTGAGCTGGTTGATCCTGCTGCATCAGACTACCTTTGGACAAAGTTCAGAAGATGGGTATGCTCTGAAACCTATAAGTTGCAAGAACAGAGCTACGGACAAGCTCAACAGAACTTCAGCAATCTGCTGAAAGAAATTGAAGGTCCAGTTCTGAGCAAGCTGCTTAAGGAAGAAGTTCTCCCTCTGGACAATGCTCCCTGGTCTGAACATCGTCCAGCATCCAAAGTTCAACCTGATACTCAAGAGCAGATGATTCCAGCTGAAGCACTGGGGCAAGAAAAGGATATTGCAGAAAGCTCTGAAAAGCATCCTGTTTCTGAAGATTCTCAAGCTTCATCCCTTGACAGGCAGACTCTAGAAGACCTAAAAAGATCTGATATGCTGATGAAGGAAAGAATGGACAAGCAGGATAACAAAATTGATGCAATCGCGAACATGTTAACCCAGCAACAGGAAACCAACACCCAAATTAAGAGCATGTTGTAGGCCTTGTTCACGCGTCTACCTCCTCCCTCTTAGAATTTTCTTGTTTTTTTTAACATGTTTGTCTGTAATATTTTTACATTGTTTTGAACTTATCATTGCTTCTGGTTTTAATATAAATGCATTTTGACTCTGATTATTTGTTCTTTTTGATAACTGACAAAAAGGGGGAGAAAGAATAATATTTTTCAATAACGGATTACTGAGACATAAGTCTCAAATTCTGATCTATTTAAATTTTTTTTCTCTTCTGAAAAGCTTGAACAGGTACAAAACTCTGAGGAAAGATACAATAAAGTTCTGATGCTCAAAGACTCATGGAATTAAAGGGAAGTAATCAACTCAGGGGGAGTTTTCTCTTCTTAATTCTATACTTTTTATTCTTTATTTTTAATTGAAAAATCTGGTTTTTGTCATCATCAAAAAGGGGGAGATTGTTAGAACATAGTTTGATTCTACAACCATTGATTAGAGTTTTGATGATAACAAAATACAAAGAATAAATAAATTGTAAAGATTTATTTATAGAACAAATATGCTTCTTAAAATTATGTTTTGTATATACAGACGTTCTGATAGAATCAGCATCAGAAGCATCAGAAGATCAGTAATATATCAGCATTAGAAGATCAGTAACATGTGCTACACGCTGAAGCTACCAGATCATACACTGAAGCTTGATGACCAGAATCTACGCATAAACATATACACTCTGACTCTGATCAAAGATCTCTACCAAGTCATCAACACTCAGAAGCGTCATCATAAGTTAAAGTAGAACACTCTGAAGCGCTATCATAAACTAAGAAGACTCTGAAGCGTTACTAAGTATTCAAGACAGAATTAATGCTAACGGCTCTCTTCAAGACAAGATCTTCTCAAATAAGGAAAGTGCATTATTATCATTGAAAGTGCTTTATGGACAACGTATCTTTGCCTTGGCTATTTATACAAGTCTGTGTGAGAAAAGACGCACGTTTACGAAAACGCATGCACACATAATTTGCCAAGCCTCAACACCACGCTCATACAAACCTTTGGCAATTCAGTTTTATTCCAAGCTTAAAATTGTGTAACTATCACAGTTGTGATATACTGTTTTATTAGAAAACGTTAAACACATTCTTGTTCAATTCTTTGTAAGAGATTTCCTTGAGATAAACCGGTCTGTGGTTATACTCAAGAAGGCTTTAACAGTTGTTAAAGTAGACTGTTGTAATCTTTTGAATATAGTGGATTAAGACCTCGTTGGAGAGAGGCGAAATCACCTTGACGGGTGGACTGGAGTAGTTTGAGATCAAACGAACCAGGATAAAAATACAGTGTTGTCTAAGCTTTTAATTTAAGTTTTACAATTCAACCCCCCTTCTTGTGTTTTTCACATCTTCACTGTATAGGTGTGATCCGATGAATCCTCCACCGTCGATCATGCATATCGATACTAGAGTGATTCAGTTTTAGTCGAGATTCACCTGCGACAGTGTTATACCAAAGTTGTAGTACAGAGACTCTCTCAAGAAAATCTCACAAGAAAACTAAAAATTACTAATAAGAATGTGTGTCCTTACTCCATTACTCTTTTGCTATTACTTTTCTTTATGAGTTTTAAATCTTTGTTTCTCCATTTTAGGTGAATACTTGCCCAATACGTAGAAGCAACCTACTGCATTTTTTTATGAGTCACATTGGAAGTTTTTCAGCGAATGAAAGAGTTTATATATCTTCTTTATACAACACTTGTTAAAACTCTACTATTGGGCTATTTGTAATGTTAATAGACAGTTAGAGAGAATCTTTGTTGTAATGTATATTTAATTCAAATTTAAAATGGAATGTTTTTTTCAAAAAAAAAAAGAAGAAATGAGAGCAAAAACTTAAATACTGATTAGGGCAAACGATAAGTAGAGAAGAAGAAGAATAGAGAATACTAACTTGAAGCAGTTGAGGCAGAGGAGGATCAATGCTGCTGGTTAGGGCAAAAGAAGCAGCAAACAAAAATGCGAAAGAGAAATGCATAACACAAACGTCTGAAATAGCTTTTAAACTTTAAAATTCTTTAAGAGCAAAAAAATCTTATCACAACCAAAAAAAACTCAAACAAAAAGTGGGTCAAAACCCGCTTGAGGTCGAGAAGCGCTTCGTTCTCGCAACCCACTATCCTTTCAATCGCACCACGATCTCAAACCCACTATCCTTTCAATCGCACCACGATCTCAAACGCTCCCTATAGCGAAGGGTCGCCACACCGGGAGGGAATCCCGAGATAGCGCCACTCCATAGCTCTACTTATAACTCTAGGGAGACACTTTTTACCATAACTTATCATGAAGCCTCGCACACTCTCAAATGCGACATTGGTAGACATAAAAATCAAATGATGATAACTTGTATAATTGAAATGATAGAAGCAATATCTTATATAGTTGTTGTGTTATTTAGTTATCAAAGAAAGTTTCCATCTCTCATTTTTTATTTTTCTACTACTTACACACATAAAAATCAAAAGACATCCTATTTAACATCAAAATTTTGACAACAGTTACATCCACACCCATTGATAAAGTGAAACACCTAAGAAATAATATAGTGCTTCCAATATTGAACTAATAACATTGATTACACTTTTTGAACTGAAATTCCATATTAGCCAATACACTCAAAACTAAAATGTTGCCTTGGTAATTTTCATAACCACTCATATTTTCAAGTCATGTCCTATTCTGATAAACCATACATCAATCATGTCTTTACATTGTGCGAACCAATTCGAGCGGTAATGTTTCCATTGCAAGCTGAGAAATCAGATTTAGAAAATTGTTAAATGAGCCTTCAGAGTGAAGATTGATTAATGATACGAATGAGGATAAAATGTAGATGCACTTACCCAAAGTCTTGGAGTTCTTGAGTCAGACTTCTTATGCAATTTAGATAGCTCTGATTGAAAGCTTATAACAATTGCAACTTTGAACTCAATTGAAAAGGGACTGCACCAAAATACAAAGAAAAACTAACAAAATGAATCCTTAACATTAAGTATGCAGATGTAAACCGTGTGATTGGAAACAACTTATGACACTAGAAACTTATGAAAATAAAAACAACTTAAGCATATGTTATTATGTCACAAGTCTAAATAAACTCTCCCAAACACCCTCTTAGTGTCAAATATTATAGAGTAATTGTGCAATGTGTGCGTGTTATAACATTTACTCTGAATTACACATTAGACAATAATTATCACGAACAAGACAAGGCACATACCCAGCAAAGATTGTTGGACAGGTCAAAAGTCGAGGAAGTATTACATAGATAGGCATAGTCAAATTGCGACACACATTACCATCTGCTATCTGCTCGATAAAAAAGAGAATAAACAACTTGTTGTAAAGGGTGACATGTTCTTATACAAATCCAGCATCACTTGCCTGAGTTGTTTGAATCAGTGAGGTTTCACTCACAATTTTCTCCCCAAGAAGAATAGATTCAACGCGAAATAATTGGATGTCAATCGACTGAATTGGAACTGCCGACGCTTCAACAGTTAGTTCTCCATTAATAGGACTAGACAAAGAACACTGAGTACAGATTTTTCCTGTCACCCGAAATCCACCTATTCAATAATAACTTTGCATGAGTCACAAACTTTTCTCATAGATGCTTACAAAGAAACAGAATTCTATTCTTTTATATATTTTATAACCAGATTAAGAGAGCATGTGTATTCTTAAAAGGAAAGGAAATTAACACACCGGATTTTAATTCAGGAAGAAGAGGATGTCTTTGAGTGTCTTGGGTAATGTAAAAGATGACCGTCTCTGGAGATATTGGTCTTTGTAGAAGATCGCCTGAAATTTTCCACAAACAGAAGACGTACCGGTGACTATGGTTATCGGTGTTTTACTATACATGAGTTGAATCTCGATTTGATACAAAATTGAAGTCAATGATACAAATTCCTAGTGAATCTCATCTTGAATCCCAATTCGCTATGCTGAATCCCGATTCACCATGTTGAATCTCGATACTTTCTAATGCATCAATGCCTAAAATTTTCTTATACTCTATCTATAGTTGGCAATTTTTCTTTCTCCTTTTAATTTATGAACTGAATCTTGAATTATTTTGAGGTTTGAATATGATATACAAGTAAAACCTTATAATTTTTCTACATTGATTTTACTTACAAAATGTCATATTTTTTTAGCATTTTATCTTAGGATTTATAATAAGATCTAATTCACAATTCCGAAAATAGTTTGTGTGATTCACAATAGAAATCTTGTTTTGATAATCATGATTTAAACACTGAAAGATACATAAAAATAAAGAATAGGAGATAATGGTATTATACCTTTATCACTTTCAATAATGAACTCCGTCGTTGCTGATAAAGACTTATGCAAGTATCCGCGAGATATATCTACAGTCGCTAAATACTATAGACACTATCAATCACCAACCAGCTAAATTATATGAAACTTAAAAAGACAAAAACTAAAGAAATAAATTTAAAAAATTGCTTATGAACTTTTATGTTCAGCGACAATTTAATTAAGGTTTTATATTGACATTATATCAAGTTTAAACTTTTTTTATGAAATAAAAAGAGATAAAAACAAACAATAGTTGGAAAATTAACAAATTCATCATAACAATCAGTTGCACAACATGAACAAAGCATTTTCAAACAATATTCTACCATTTTACCTGGATACTAATATCTGCCCCATGGAAAGTCTCATAAAACTTTTCTAAATTCTCTTCTTGTCTAATATTCAATGAAAACGGTACCTGCCATAAAGATTGCAAAATTTACAATGAACACGAGAATATGTCATACATAAACCAAATACTAAACAGAGGTGTTTGAAAGATATAATACCTAGAATTTGGTGACAAGAGAGATGTGTTATCGAAGTGTGTTAAAAAATAATCGGTGAAGAAAATCCGGGTAAATTGTACAAACTCGTGTAAATATATGACTGAAAAATCTATTAATTCAACACAAGAGAACAACAAGTAAAGCATCGATAAAACTTTGTGTCTAATAGTTGGAAGCTTTTCCAGAATTCAGAAATTGATGGGAATTTCACAGTGTGGTTCTCAATAAGAATCATATATAGTCTATCAGTTTCTTAGCTCAAGATTTTATTCAGATGATTCAGTGATACAAAGATGACAAGTCACCAATAAACTAAAGCTCTCATTTGAGTAGCTCAGTATTTTATGAATATCCAACATAAAATATAATTTGTGCTTTGATATTTATAGGCAATGGCATGCAATTAAATGATTTAATCTTAAGAAATACCAGAAAAAAACATTCTTAAGCAATTACACCATATTAAAATGCTTTAAATAGACACATTCATTGACTATTGATATATCACCTCTGTCATGCCCGAACCGATCTTTCCAGAAGGTTTAACCTCAACGGTCCTCTTCCTGTTTAGAAGACGATCATAAGACATTCTTCAATAACAGAAGTAAGTTGTTTAACAAGCTGAGGAAATAGGGTCCTAAATATCGCAATACTGTCTTGATATGTTTTTTATGAGGCAACATTGCATAATCTTTGGATGAATGACATTCACTAACCGATTTCTTTGTGTAAAGCTAAAAATAATAATTAATCAGTGATTGATTTAATAAGAAAATTATTCAGTGTAAGTAGATTTTACATAGACATCTAATCTACTTTGCCCGTCTGATCACATCATAACAATAGCAAGATTTGTTTATAGTATTGGTATTGCAAAATGGTGACATACAGTTAGATGGATTTGACTCTTCTAAAGAGAGTAGATAGTAATGTGATGCGAAGAAATAGGGGGTCAATATTTCAACACATCTATGATTTATTATACATGTTTATTTAACGTCAACCTTTGATTTGTTTATCAATAGTTGATATTACTCAGCTAAAAAAATTTAGATATAGCTTGGCAAGGAAATGGAAATGAAAGAAAGTCATTCACAAAAGTGAATATTATAACTACCAGAAGAAATAAGAAAATTGAATTAAAAGTAGTTATTCACAATGTAAACAAATTTTCCGAAGACTTCTTAATAACATTTTTCCATCTTACCACGTCATAATAATACTACTTAAGTTATCTTAAATCAGCAGAGCGCCAAGTTTAACAAATCAAAAAAGGATTACAGGGAGAAAGAAAATTAAAAACTAACAAAATCACTCCAGATCCCAATTTTTTGTCCATTACCCAAAAATAGAAATTAATGTATATAAAATCCAAAACTCAAATACCAAATCTATCACTTTTTTCAAAACTTCTAAATCCCACGCCTCCGATTCCAACATAATTCTAGTAAATGGCGGTGCCGGTTTCACCGGTTCTCACACCGTTGTTCAGCTTCTCAAAGATGGATTTCATGTTTCCATCATTGATAATTTTGATAATCTGTTATGGAAGCAGTGGACCGCGTTCGTGAAGTTGCTGGTTTAAAGCTTTCTCATAATTTTGAATTCACACGGGGAGATCTTAGGAATAAAGATGATTTGGAGAAACTCTTCTCAAAAACTAAATTCGACGCTGTGATTCATTTTTGCTGAGTTAAAAGCAGTTGGTGAAAGTGTTGCAAATCCTCGTCATTATTTCGATAATAATCTAGTTGGTACATGGTTTTCTCATCATCTGCAACTGTTAATAGCCAACCTGAAAAGATGCCATGCGTCGAGGATTGAGTTACAAACAATGAACCCTTATGGATGGACGAAGCTTTTCCTTGAAAAAATTGCGCAAGATATTCAGAAAGCTGAGCCAGAATGGAGAATCATTTTACTGAAATACTTCAATCCAGTTAGGGCACACGAAAGTGGTAAACTCGGCGAAGATCCTAGGGGCATCCCAAATAACCTCATGCCTTATATACAACAAGTAGTCTTTGGAAGATTATGTGAGCTCAATGTATATGGTCATGATTATCTTACAAGGGATGGCTCTGCGGTACGGGATTATATCCATGTGATGGACTTAGCAGATGGTCACATTGCTGCCTTGAGAAAGCTTTTCGCAACGGAAAACATAGGTTGTACGACTTACAATTTAGGAACCGGTCGTGGTACATCTATGCTTGAAATGGTTGACGCATTTAATAAAGCTTCTGGCAAGAAAACCACATTGAAATTGTGTCCAAGAAGGCCAGGAAACGCTACCGAGGTTTATGCATCTACAGAGAAAGCCGAGAGAGAACTCGGTTAGAAGGCCAAATATGGTGTAGAGGAGATGTGTAGGGACCAGTGGAATTGGGCAAAGAACAACCCGTGGGGGTTACTCGGGAAAGCCTTGAATCAGCTCGACAAATACACTACTCATTTACTGATATTTTCTATACAAATAGGCCTCCCATTGTTAAAGTGTACTTAAAGCCTGTTTAAGTCAAACTCTAATTCTAATGAGATTCTCTTCTATTTGAAACCAACTTTCAATAACTTTGTTGAATTAGGAGAGACTAATAGACATTTAGGTTAAATCGTGTGTTTTGAAAGCACTACAGAGACTTTATTATATATAGAGAGAGATTACAACTAATTACATGATGATATAATCGATGTGGGACTATTCTACATACAAATATTTTTAACACTATATATATTTACAAATATCAACACTCCCCCTCAAGCTGGAGCATATAAGTCAAATGCACCAAGCTTGCCACATATATAATTAGTTATGGGGCTTCGCTGAGATTTTGTAAACACATCTGCCGATTGATCATTAGAGTTGACAAAGCTTGTGACGGTGTAACCAGATTCAATCTTCTCTCTGACAAAGTGGCAGTCTATCTCAATATGTTTGGTCCTCTCATGGAAGACTGAATTTGAAGCAATGTGCAATGCAGCTTGATTATCACATACAAGTGTCATTGGTCTTGCTTCTTCAATTTTAACTTCTTTGAGCAACTGTTTTAACCAAATGAGTTCACATTTTGTCGTTGCCACGGTCCTATACTCTGCCTCGGCGCTTGATCTTGCAACTACATTTTGTTTCTTAGTTTTCCAGGATATAAGGTTTCCTCCAACAAGTACACAATACCCAGAGGTGGATCGTCTATCAATTGGTGACCCTGCCCAAACAGCACAAAGTATCCAACTATCTGAGTATGTCCTTTATCTTCATACACTAAACCTTTTCCTGAAGCACATTTGATGTATCTCAGAATCCGGATAACAGCATCCATGTGTTCCTGAAAAGGGGAATTTAAGAACTGGCTTACCACACTGATTGCAAAAGAAATGTCTGGAGGAGTGACTGTGAGATAATTCAGCTTTCCAACCAATCTCCTATACCTTCCCGAGTCTGATAGAGACTCCCCCTAATTGGGTAGTAGTTTGACACTTGGATCCATAGGAGTATCAGCTGATTTAGCGTTCAACAAACTGGTTTCTTCCAAAATATCCATAGCATATTTCCGCTGAGAAATCACCAAACCATCTTTAGATTGGACTACCTCAATACCCAAGAAATACTGGAGTTTACCAAGATCTTTTGTCTGAAATTGATTCGAAAGGTGTTGCTTCAATTGGAGTATTCCCAGCTCATCACTACCAGTTATGACAATATCATCTACATACACAATAAGATAAATACACCCTTAGACTAAGTGACGATAAAAGACAGAATGGTCAGCTTCACTACGGCCCATACCAAATTGTTGTACTATAGTGTTGAATCTGCCAAACTAAGCTCTCGGAGATTGCTTAAGACCATAAAGAGACTTGTGTAGCCTACAAACCATATTCGATGACTCCCCCTGAACAACAAACCCAGGTGGTTGCTCCACATATACTTCCTCTTCAAGATCACCATGTAAAAATGCACTTTTAATGTCAAGTTGATGAAAAGGCCAATGTCGAATGGCTGCAATGGCTAGAAGAAGTCTAACAGATGTCATCTTGGCTACAGGCGAGAAGGTATCACTATAATCCAACCCAAAAATCTGAGTGTATCATTTGGCTACAAAGCGAGCTTTAAAACGATCAATCTTATCATCTGGAGCAACCTTCACTGTATAAAGCCAACAACAACCTACTAAAGATTTTCCAGTGGGACCAACCTTCACTGTATAAAGCCAACAACAACCTACTAAAGATTTTCCAGTGGGTAGAGGAACCAGTTCCCAGGTACCACTGCTTTGAAGAGCATACATTTCATCAATCATTGCTTGCCTCCACTCAGGGTGAGATAATGCTTCACCTGGAGATTTATGAATAAAAACAGAAGACAAAGAGGACAAACAAGTATACTGCAAAGGGGAAAGACGATGATAACATAAATCAATATAATGTGGAGAAAGATTCCGTGTTTGACGTATACCTTTGCGAAGGGCAATCGAAAGTCAGACTCAGATTGCAGGACCGAATCCAGTGATGGCGATAGCGTCGGAGGAGAGTCTGCAATGACCTCAGGGACATGTACAACCTCAGGGAGAGGTATGACAGACGTTGGTTGACGACGCTGATATGTTTGAAGTGGGCGAGAAGTGGGGGTGGGGGGGTCAACCGTAGGGGTTTCTCGTGGGACAGGTTCTCTAGAATGATTGGGGATAATGAGAAATGGGACTTCCTTAAGAGGTGTGGGAGTACTTTCCTGGAGGGGTTCCGGAGTGACTTGGGTGGACGCAAAATATGGCACAGACTCGAAGAAGGTAACATCGGCCAATATCAGGTATCATTGCAGAGTGTGTTGGTAGCAACGATAACCTTTTTGGGATCGATGATAACCAAGAAAGACACACTTTAGTGATCGAGTTGATAGTTTATCAAGACCAGAGGAGAGATTATGCACAAAACATGTAGACCCGAAGACTCGAGGAGGAATTGGGTGAAGAGGAGAGTTTGGAAACAGGATTGAATGAGGGATTTTATTAAGGACAGATGAGGACATGCGATTTATGAGGTAACACGTCGTGAGCACAGCATCTCCACAAAATCTGAGCGGGACATTACCATGGAGAAGTAGAGTCCGAGTGGTTTCTACGAGATGTCGGTTTTTGCGTTCGGCTACCCCGTTTTGTTAAGGTGTATGAGGGCAAGATGTTTGGTGCAGAATACCATTGGATGACATAAAAGTTTAAAATTGTTGGGATAAATATTCACGTGCATTGTCACTTCTTAAAGTACGAATGGACAAACCAAATTGGGTTCTTATTTCTCGATAAAATTGTTCAAAAATAGAAAACAATTAATATCAGTTTTTCATTAAAAATAGCCACGTACAACGTGAAAAATCATCAATAAATGTTACAAAATACCTAGACTCAAAAGTAGACACGCTACGCGATGGTCCCCAAACATCGGAGTGAACTAAAATAAAAGGGGACGCAGCCCGTTTATTGACTCGGTCGGAAAAGTGACTACGAGTATGTTTCCCTAACTGACAAGACTCAGTGTAAAGTGGATAATTTAGATAAACTGGACACCAACTTTTGTAGCTTGGGAAGACCTGGATGACCTAACGCGCATGTATAATGAGTGGAGAATCTATGGTGGAGCATGTGGTAGATGACGTAGAGAAGTAGTAGAGGCCTTGAGACTCACATCTGACGCCAATCGTCTGTCCCGAACTCCGATCCTGCAGAATAACATCATTGTTAGTAAAAGTGATAGAACAATTAAGGGAACGAGTTAAACGACTGACTAACAGTAGATTAAATGGGCAATTAGGTACATATAGGACAGAAGTAACAAAGAGAGATGGTAGAATTTGAGCAGTACCGATCCCTTGGGATCAGGTTTGAGAATCATTTGCGGCAGTTATACTCGGTAAGAAACCAGAGGTAGAAAGGGAAGAGAAAAAAAATTTATTACCGGTAACATGATCAGACGCACCAGAGTCGATGAATTAAGGACCAAGAGGAGATGATTGAGAGACGCAAACAGATGAATTACCAGTGTGTGCAATCGAAGTCGTGGAACCAGAGGTCTGGTTAGTCTGACACCACCTGAGAAAATCCTCGTAGCTTGGCGTAGGATTCTGAAGAGAAGGTGAAGTCTGCATAGTGTCTGGGTTATCAATTTGAGCTACATTTACCTGCCGTGGAGGTTTGCCATGCAACTTCCAGCAACGATCGATAGTATGCCCAAGCCGGTTACAATGGTCACACTTAGGACGAGGTTTGGAGTTGGATGACCCTCCTCGAAGGTGATTCTGATTGTTGCCAAGAGATGCAAGAACAACAGTGTCACCTGGTGTTGGAATAGCAATAGATGGAGGAGAAACCGGGCCAAACGCATGAGGTGTAGCCAAGCGCAACAATTGTTCACTAACTGTATCATAGTTAGGAACAATAGTACCTGATAAAATCTGGTTACGAACTGATTCGAGTTCTGATGGTAGTCCTTTAAGTGCCATGACCATGAAATATTTACTCTGTTGTTCGACATGAGCTGTTGCATCTTTTGCGTAAGGCATGAGGGTTGCGTAACTTGCTTTCAAGGCATCAAGCTTACTCAGATAAGTTTGCACATCCATATTTTTCAACTTCAGTGTGTTGAGTTTGTGGATGACACTGTATAGAGAGTGAACGTCGTTGGAAAAGACTTTCTTGGCCTTTTGCCACACCTCATAACAAGTGGAGAATGCTTGGTACTGCGCTTAGAGGTTAGGTCCTATGGAAAACCACAACACAGTACATAGAGAGACATCAGTTTTCTTCCATTTAGCGAGTTTGGCGGCTGCAACGCCACTCAATTGGGTGGTTAGATTCTCTTCATATCCCTGACCGAGAAACCACATCTCGACAGCACGAGCCCATATGTTATAGTTGCCTGATCCGGTTAGTTTTTCACATGGGATAAGCGGAACTTTAGTAAACGAGACAGAATCAGCATTTCCCATGGCTTAAAACACAACAACCGAGGATGTTTGAACTAGAGTACGACTTCCTGTGAGTTGAAAACGGAAATCGAGGGCGGATCTGAAACCGGAGGAGGGAGGCGATTTTCCGGTAAAAAAAATTGTGAACAGTAGCGGCAACGATGAACAGTGGCGGCAGCGGTTAACAGTAGCAACGGCGGTAAACAGTAGCGCCCAAAAAAAATTCTTGTGAACAGTGCGGCAACGGAGGTCGTTAGAAAAAAAAATTTAAAAAAAAGTGAGGCAAACCGGAATGATGACACGGTTTGCAGAAGATAATTTCTCACCGGAAGACAGTGGGTCAACCGGGTAGCGTGCGGTGAAGATTTGTCTCTTAGTAGGCTCTCAATACCATGTTGAATTAGGAGAGACTAATAGACATTCAGGTTAAACCGTGTGTTTTGAAAGCACTACGGAGACTTTATTATATATAGAGAGATTACAACTAATTACATGATATAATTGATGTGGGACTATTCTACATACAAATATTCTTAACACTATATATATTTACAAATATCAACAAACTTAATAAAAATAAATCGCTTAAATGGTCAAAATTTTGAAACTATTTAGGATTTTACAAAAATGTTCTTAATTTAAGTTGTGGCATCAACGGTTTCTAATGTCTCTACAATGCAAACATAATTGAAACCCTAACAGCGGTCTTCAAATGCTATTCATCGCAAATACCAAATATCACGATTTAAAAACCAACATTCAATTACCTAACAAACATAAATTGTTCAAATGACTAAGAAAATTGAAACTTCACATGGTTATACAAACAAATGGGTCAACAATATATCAAAATAAATCATTTTTTCTTCTTCGTTATTACAAAGATATGATTTTGATGGTTGAAACAAATGTAACAAAGACAATAATAACATCAAATTGAAAAAGGTAATGATAAAAGTATGCAATAGTGCAAATAATAATAGTTTTTCTTCATAGAAAACATAAAAAAAATTTGAGTTTTGAGCAAAGGTAAAAGGAAAAAGAGAGAGAGAAAGAAAAGGGAAAACCTCATTTTCTGCAGAGTAGAGTGAAGAGGTGAATGATATGTGAGTGTTGTCTCACTTGTTCTTTTTTTTTGTTCCTTAATCTATTTAAACTACTACTTAAACATATAAAAAAATATAAAAATTACATAACTTGTTCCTTTTTTTTTTGTTCCTTAATCTATTTATACTACTATAACAATTAGAATAACAACCATAGATGGATTTGACTCCTCTAAAGTGAGTAGATAGATAGTAATGTGATGCGAAGAAATAGGGGTTTAATATCTAACATGTCCATGATTTATTATACATGTTTATGTACTATCAACCTTTGGTTTGTTTATCAATAATTGATATTACTCACTTAAAAAAACATTTAGATATGGCTTGGCAACGAAATTGAAATGAAAGAAAATCATTCACAAAAGTGAATATTATAACTAACAGAAGAAATAGGATTCCCAACATAGCAATATTAACTTGATACAGTTTTTATGAGGCAACATTGCATAAATACTGGATGATTAAAAAGTAAGTTATTCACAATGTAAAAAAAAAATTACGAAGACAACTGATAACATCTTTCCACCTTAGCACGTCATATTAATACTACTTAAGATTTGTCTGTAAGACACTGACATATGTTTAGATGGATTTGGTTCTTCTAAAGTAAGGTCAATGCAGTATCGTTTTAAGTTTTTGGAGACCTTGTCCCTGTCTAAGTTAACCACAGTTTAACTATGGGGAAATAAATAGGGGCCCTATTTTGTCATGGTTTAGCCGTGAGAGATATTTTATGAGGCCTTTTTAGCCACAGTTTAACCGTACCAGCCTTACATACCTTCAAAGACGGTCAGAGCAAAGTAGGGAAAAAGAGGGTGAATATTTCGATATCCGGCTTCTATAGAGTACAGTGAGCAACTCAAATATGAATACTTCATGTGCATCATAACAAATCATGAGCTTCTCGAAGTAACATGTCCACGATTTCTTATACATATTTATGCAATATCAACTATTGATGAATGTTCAATCAATGGTCAAAATCATATACACTTCAAATTCTAAACTAAATTGCTCACTTTTGAGAAGCCTGGTCCTAAATTTCTGTTTAGAAATTGCTTATACTATTCATATAAACTTATTGAACTACTAGTAATAATTTTCCCCTACGAATGTACAAAAACAATTATTTAGAGAAGTGATTAGTTGACTTACACAATTGGAATGGGCTTAATAACACCATACAATGACTCAACAACCCCAGCTGATCCTCCACGAACCTTCAATTCAAACCATAATCTCACAAAAATCAGCAAAACAAAACTAAAAATTCTAAAAAATCCAAACTCACAACAACTAACATTCATCCATTATTAAAACCAAATTCAAATACCCTTTTGTCCAAATAGAACAAATATTTGCAAAAGGGAATAATTTGTGGAACTCGAGGAGAGTGAGTGGTACCTGCAAATTGACGGATCCTTTGATAGTAATACGAATTCCATAGTGTGAAATTGAAGACTGTGTTTCTACAATTATTGTTCCTTTCAGCAGTTCCTGAAAATTGAAATCGGCAACAAACTTGTTCAGTATACGTAATACTCATATGTATATGTAGGAATAATTGTGTGTGTGTAGAATGAGAGAGATAGAGAAATGGAATTTACGGAAGGGCGATAGATACGATTTGGATGAGAGAGTTTGAGGTGAACGGACATGGCAACAGCGAGACAGTTACCACTGAGTTTTAAGCTTTGTATGTTTGTTATCAATGGCAGGAAATGAAACTATCATTCATGGAAAAGGGCTTCTTTGCAAATAAAAAAATAAGGGAGGTGCTTTTCTCACCCTTAGAAGGGGTGCTTCACACCCCGAAAAGTCACAATTGTCACTAGAGTCCGAAGATGCATCTTCGAATGCATGTTTATTCACACACTTTTCAATGCAAATTGTTGAGCACTCTATTTTGCCAAAATTTTATCCGGAGATGTATCTCCGTATGCAGATGCGGTTAATCCATAGATGCATCTATGTAAAAATCGTTAATTTAAAATTCATTTAAAATTTAAGGATGTGTCCGGAGATTCATTTTCAGACGCTTTTATTATATATATATATATATATATATATATATATATATATATATATATATATATGCGCCAGACCCTTCTTTCTTCCTCTTTCATTTATGAAAAGTCATTCAAAAATATCATTTGAGTTCTTTTGTTGCAAACCATTTTCAAATCCTATTTGAGGAAGTTACTCACTTCATTCTACTTCATTTGTTGCAAAGTTACTCACTCTATTGAAGCTTCTCATCCACAATTTTGATTTGATAAGTTTCTCTTCTTCTTTTTTTGTGTTTTGAATGATGTTTTAGGTAACTTAAGTTGTTTAAGTTACATTAGATGATAATGCAATCAAAATAAATAGCCTAAATGGACATGCATTGCCATTTTGTTGGAGGTTAAGGCAGTAATGGGGTATGTGTCATGGCTGAAAATCGCGACTTCATTCGGAGATGCATCTACAAATAATGTGTGAACTATTTTCGAAGATGTATCTCCATATGTGTACCTGACTGAATTTTGGTTGAATTTTTTATGTGAAATTTTGGTTTTAACGCATGTATAATGGCTGAAAACAATCCTTGACGAATTAAGCTCGGTCGTGTGTTCCAAACCGTGTTTGTACGATGTGATAGAGTCACAGCAAGGACCACGATGCCACAAGTCAATGATAACTCGTTTGATGGTTCACAATGTCGTGTCTCACAGCCATCTAATTCTACTCCTCGTAGTCGCCTATCTCAGACCTCAACTTTATGGGTCTATGTGTCCCCATATGATGAAGCACCTGAAGTCCCTGAAGCCTAAGATAAACCTACTACTAATTCCCCTGTACAAAGTAATTCAGGAGGCCCATTTGAAACCTCCTTATTTCATCTCCATGGAGACCATGCTGTTAGGCATGTTTGGGAAGGAGAGGTATACTTATGTTGATGTGCTTTACCTTAAATACTTCATCAACTTGACGATAATTCATGAGTATAGTTAGGGAGCCGCCTATTTGGTCTACTTATACTCGAAGTTGGACAAGGATTGTCTTTGGAAGACAAAACAGATGACAAGAAGCTACACGCTGCTTACGATAATTTACTGTTACTAATATTTTCATAATTATTTTGTTTTACTTATTATTAATATTTTATATGAACCATTTTCAGGGAGGATCCTCTCTCACTTTCCTCGCATAACTGGGTGGAACTTGTGCCTACTTACATTAAGGATTGGCCATGTGCTTCCACTTTTGCGCCATATAGAGGGAATCGGGTGATCGAGTCATTCCAAGTGTATCTTGATCGTCATGTAGCAGATGACATTACCTTTTGCATATACAACAATCACTATTAGATGTGCCAGTTGAACCTCATCTCGTTATACTTTGGATAGTTGGCATGTGGGTCAAGTTTGATGTATCATTATCTGCCCAATCGAGTGATGCATCGGTTTGGGTACTTATAGATTATTCCAGAACACCCCTTAGAGTCAACTGCTCTCATCGTCCGTTGTAGAGATCTTGATGTGATACTTGAGGATTTCTAGAGACACTTGGTACTAGAGGATTATTTCAGGGTGTCATCTCCGGTACAATGAGCTTATGTTGACGGCTACATGATATGGTTCTATAGGGTGTCATACCATATGATGACACCATGCGCTCTTGAAAGACCACATAGACCATATAATCAGGAGGTACTTGATGCTAGGGATGACCACACCCAAGACGTAAGCAGTGTTTATCAGTGAATTGTAGATATGGTGAGATCGTGCATAAAGGATAAACTTTTTGAGGAAGACAGTCACTAGTTGACCCTCGTAGAAGACATTAATGTCGCGGAACATAATGCCTTGTAGTACAAGAGGAGAAGCTGAGGGGTTAGACATACACATTGGTTTTTGTTTGGTTGTATTGTTTTTTTGTATTTTTGGAACAACTTATGTATGGTCGGTATATTTTGATTTTACTTTAGTTAATGTGTGATTTTTTTAATGTATGTGTAGCATGTTCGAATCAATTGGTACATCTCTTTTTTAATTTATGGTCTAAAATGACGTAAAAATAAGTTGATATGAAAAATGTCAATGTTGCTGTCTTGAAAGCATTTAGAGGTTTTTTAGAGATGCATCTCAGAAATATCCACTGAATAAACCTTTAAATGACTTCAGGGATATTTCAGAGATGCATATATGGAAATTCTCTTAAAAATTGCAAATATACATCTCTGAATCAGATTTTGGCAAAAACGAGGTGTCTCTCTGAAATATGAGGGCTTGTGTGCTTTAAGGTGTGTTCGAAGATGCATCTCCAAACACAAAAAAGATATTTTTAGATTTTCAAAAGTGTGAGACGCATTTCATAAGATGAAAATAGCATTTCCCAAAAATAAAATGACAAATCAAGAGTTCCAATATAACAAAAAACACAATTTTTTAAAGGATTTTTTGTCCTAAATATTAAAAGATTTTTAGATCAAAATATAAGAAGAATAAAAAAATCACAATTTAAAAAAAACATAATTTTTAATGTTTCTTTACTCCTTGAATGTCATTTTATTTTTAATTATGGTTTTCACTTTATTGAGTTCAAATTTTCAATGCAATAGAGGGATATAAAAGGTATGTTTGAATTGGTAAAATGCGATGAAATGTAACGAACGAAATAAAATAGAGTAATATATAATTAAATTTTATTATTTAGATTTGGAACTAATTGATGGAGTGAAATGAAATATGATGGAATGCCATTATATTCCATTCAATCTTTTAAATTTTATTCCCCTCAACTTAGGATGCATGAAATGGAATGAACTAATTTGTTATGTTTTATTCCATTAAATTATAAAAAATATACAAACAATAGAATGAAATTTCTATTCTATTTCACTCTGCTATGCTTCATTCCATTCT
Source organism: Vicia faba (assembly GCA_948472305.1). Classification (NCBI taxonomy): domain Eukaryota; kingdom Viridiplantae; phylum Streptophyta; class Magnoliopsida; order Fabales; family Fabaceae; genus Vicia; species Vicia faba. The sequence continues at coordinate 1,183,325,479 of OX451735.1, read as the reverse complement.
ATCATGTTTCATTCTGCTCCGCTTTATTTTAGTTCATCAATCCAAATAGAGTCAAAAGTCATCTCAAAAGTAAAAACAGATAAAAAGGCTTTAAAGTAAGTATTGTATATTACATATAATATTTTATGCTATGAGTATTATAGTTTGAGTGTAAAGTAAATTTCCATGAAAAGAAATTATTCATGCTTACATTTTCAAAGAGAATAGACATGAGGAGGATTTGTTCAAAGAGAAACTTTAAACATGAAAGTTGTAGATCTCCATGAGATCTAAAACATTTCTTTACACAAATTCTCCTATAAATTCTTGGATCTCAAGTTATTAATCCATGTAGTCATGGTCATGAAACTAAAACACTTAGTGAAATTTTGAGCATTTTTGGTCAGGATTTTGACCTAACTTCTTGGCCAAGTTTCACATAGTTCCACTTGGATTTTGCAAAAGTGATTCAAATATGGATTATATAGAACATTAAAAGCTTTCCAAAATGTCTAAGAACTCCTTGAGATCATTCTTGAGCAAGGAGAATCGAAGAGAGGAAGTTAGGGTTTCAAACTGAAATTATAGGTCATTTTTGTGATGAACAAGAATTCAAATCTCAAGCCTATGCTGCACAAACTTGCTTTGCAGGCCTCTAAACCTCAAAATCTCTCCCTAATCAGAAGATTACACTTGCTTTTGAGCTATTATCCATTTGATTCAAGCTTTATCCAAGTTAATTTTCCATTAATGGCACAAAGGCACCACTGCTATTTACATAAAGCAAGCTTTATGCAAAATCAACTTGCATTGAGCTTTGCACTTGTTCCTTCTACACAAGATTCCTCTACAAAGTCAGATAAGTATGTTTAAAGTTGGTAACCACTCTAGATAGCTTTGTACCTTGCCTTGAAACCATACTTGTCAAGCTTGCTTTAAAAACAAGTCAAAATCCGATAACTTGTGATCTTGTGATTTTGACCACCTCAAGTATCCAAACCTCTTGCTTATACATAAGGGCACTATATGCAAGCTAACCCATGAGCTTAAGCACCCTGAAATACTCCCAAACTCCCTCAAATCAGAAATTCCCCAAAAACTCCATTGTTGCATAGTTTCTGCCCTTGAACACCAAACTCATATTTCCCTCGTGCGTTTCTTGGCCTTTTGGTTCCTAAAGCTTCCTTACATCAAATACTACTCACCCTCATCCTCATTCCAGAACTATAACATCATTTGCACCATCTTCCATAACCAAAAAACAGAGTCTTCACATTGACTTCTCTAGACAATTTCAGCCATCCATTACTCAAGATAATTATTGCATTAGCTTCCTGGGACCTCAAGGAAGATAACCTGATCATCACTATCACTTGAAACAAGCTCAAACTCAAAACACGATTTCCAGTTTTGAGGTAAGTTTTCCTAACTTTGAACTCTTCATACAAGCATCATTAATGGTTTATTTGTGAATAAGAAATGTAGATATCATTGTCCTGAAGCTAACCATGTCCTTAGATTTAATTATTGTTGCTTGAGTAGTTAGAATTTTGAATCTGAACCTCTCAAAATATTTAGGTCAGGATTTGATACCATTAGAAATTCATGCTCATTTTTGAGAATTAGCTTAAGTTATTTACATATTCAGAATCGTGAGAAAATTTCTAACAAGTTTGATGTTGGAAGTTTTATGAATGGTTGAGAAATGATGAAGTTACAGGTCCTTTGGCTGGAGGTTGAAGATGAAGTGTATTCATAACTTATTTTGTATTATATATTTATCATTTCAGTTAAGTTAACAGATGTATAGCCACCCTAGTGATAAAGGCAGCACGCGTTTATGGTCAAGGGCGTAGGTTCAAGCCCCAACGCTGCCACTTTTGCTATTTTTCTAACATTTCCTCTTTTTTGTTCCAAAAACAGGCGTTTGGGCCTCCAAATGATTGGGCCTTGCCTTTTTTTTTTCTATTTTTGACCCCCTGCCTTATTGTTTACACCTCTGCCCCATTATTTTCTTTGTTATTTTATTTTTTTTTATTTTGTTTTATATTTTCTTTATTATTATTATTATTATTATTAATGATAAAAACCCCAAAAATATTTTATTTATTTATTTGCATATTTAGAAAAATGCTCATTTATATTTTATTTTCTTCATAAAAACAAAAGAACAAAAACATTTTCATTTAATAAATTAATTTCTTTTTTTATTTAATAAATATTTAGACTAGGGTTTAACTATTATATTATTTTCTTGTAAATAAAATTAATTTAGAACTTAGGTTTATTTTAATTAATTAATTTTCATTTGTATTTTCATTAAGATAAAACCTTTCATAGAAAAACCCTAAAAATAATTTTTTAATTTAACTTATTTCTTATTTAGTTTAAACTTAATTTTGTTTAATTTTTAGTTAATCATCTTCTTTAATTAAGTCAAAAAACCCTTTTCGTGAAAACCAAACAAAAATCACATTTCTTTTTACATTTACATTCTTGCATTTTTATTCATTTTTGTACAATATTCAATATGGTTGTAATAATTATTTAGATTTAATTGCAATTCCCCATTTGTAAATTGTACACCCCCTCCCCTAATGATGTAATAGCGTAGTAATTTTAATTTTTGCAATTTAATGCTTTATATACAAATGCTAGTAATTAGGGTTTGTATGGAAAGATAAAACCAATGCTTAGAAAACCCTAATACAAGACAAATCAAGCATGAAAAAGATACACTTGCACACTTTGCACCTCTAGGGTTAACTCCACTTGTTGCCTTGAGAAATAAATGGTCATAATACGCATGTAAGATGTCTTAGCAAAAACAAACAAAAATACAAGATCATAGTCCCTCGATGATGCTACAAATGTTGTCTTACGAATGATCTTAGTCCCTCAAAGAAAATGCTAAGATATCTTACAATATTGCTAATCAGGGCTATATGATGACCCTTGCCCGTCCCTTTTATTTCCAAAGATAGGTTTGTTTACCAAATCAATGGTAAGATGATAATATCAAAGGAAAGAGGAAATAAACATGAAAGACTTTTGAGTAGGTAGAATGTTCCTAGTTGCTTGCTCATTTTCAAACTAAAACATCCTTGCTATTTTCTAAACAAACACCAACACTTTCAAAAACATCTTTCAAACTTGAAAACATTTTCAAAAGATCAACACTTTGTATACATTCTTATGAACGAGAATCATTACAAAGTTTGCCTAAACGATGGCGCCTTTTCAAAATACTTTCAAAAACCATACAAAGCACATTTTCAAACAAAAGCAAGTGATCTAGCAAGCAACTAAGAGCCCATGGAAAACCATGGATGGAAAGGGTGCTAATACCTTCCCTTTTCATAATCTACCCCCCGAACTTAAGAAAACATCTCAAAGGTCTTTCCTGTTCTTTTCAGCCATTCCTTTTGGATAAAAGAAAAGTCGATGGCGACTTTTGCTAACCGCAACATTTACGATCAAACACAAAACAACCAAGTCAGTTCTCCCACCGTGTTACAGAACTGGCGACTCTGCTGGGGAAAATCTTAAAAGTGGGGTTACATTAAGGCTAAATCACATTTACTTGCTTTCATTGTTTGACTTATATGCTTTACATTTTGGTTCATTGTTTGGGTTTGAATCCTCTACCCGGATTTGGGATACCTTATAGATAAGTAGCAATACATTGTGGAAACTGTGCGGGGTGTACCGACATGGTCTAAGCAATAGCTACGCTAGTGTGACATATTTGTGGGTACCGGTAGCCCTTGAGTAGTCAAGGAGAATACGGGGCCGCTGAGTGATGTCATGAAGCACTAACTAACTTCTAGAACCTTTACTTGACCAACTTGGCCATTAGGACGTAGTGAGATGACCGACTTTGGTGCAGTCCGAAGTTGGTAGATACTCGATACTACACTCATTGAGGTTTGGTTTTTTGGGATATTTCGGTCGCTATTAAAGAGGCTTGCTCTAAAACAATGCCCGAGGAAACAAACCAGTGATATTGAGCTCCCTTTGAACCTGATTACTATTGCTTGGACAGGTTTGAGCCAACTAAACTTCAAGAGGATACTTACCCATGAGACTCTATGCAAGCCTAAACCTAAGGACTTGTTTGTTTTGTTTGTATATATTTACTTGTACATAACATCATAAACATCATAACATCATACTCATACTCACTAACCATTTCAAGGATTTTGGGGTTTGTCTTTGTTCTGTTTTGTAGGACATGGATTCTATTAGCAGAAAAACCATTCAAGTCAATCTTGTAAGGATCCATCCTCAACTTAAAGAGTTAGCATCAAGGGTTCCCGAAAATTCTCCATTTACCGAAAGACATGGTCGCCTCCTAAACTTGGTTACCTCAAACACTGATGAGGACATGATGAAGGTGCTCTTCCACTTCTTTGATCCTTTACACCATTGCTTCACATTTCCCGATTATCAACTTGTGCCAACTTTGGAAGAATTCTCCCAACTCTTGAGGATTACCATTCTCAATCAACTACCTTTCAACGGTACGGAAAGAGATCCAAAGCCAAAAGAGATTGCTCAAGCCCTACACTTGTGACCATCTGATGTCACAACTAATTGGGAAACAAGGAGTGGTGTCAAAGGTTTCTTAGCTAAGTTCTTGTTTGAGAAAGCTAAAAACTGTTGGAACTCGTTGAACTTGCAAGCTTTTGAGGAAATTGTGGCTCTCCTCATCTATGGGATGATTTTGTTTCCAAATCCTGACCAACTCATAGATGTAAACATCGTCAAAATCTTCATGTCTCGCAACCCGGTGCCTACTTTGTTAGGAGACATTGTTGTACCCCAAAATTTTCCCTCCCATATTTCTCAAACATTGCAAGAAAGATCTCCAAGTTGCTCAAGATAGCTCAAGGATTGGCCAGACACGCTCTCTCCTAAGGCAGTCTTCCCCAAACTAGGGTTTCATGTTGTATCAATATCCTTGAGTCCAAGTGACCCCAAGTGCTCACCAATATCCTAATATGTTCTCAAAGTCATCCATGTCATGTTTCAAGCCTTGTAGAGGAAGTTTGCTCAGTCAATTGCTCAAAGATCCAAAAAACGATTATGCTAGGGCAAAAGTCAACTGTGACCCACATATAGTCAAACTTCAAGATTTTTTGTCAAAATTATCATTTTGAAGTATATTTCATCATTTGATCAAGGGTTTATCATGATTCATCAAGGATTGCTCACAATTTATCAAGATTCAAAAGTTGCTAAATTAGGGTTTTGTAGGAAAAGTCAACCCAACTTTGACCAAGCATAACTTTCTCATACTTTATGAGAAATGACCCCTCCAAATCTCATTGTGAATAGGATGAAATTCCCTACAATCCATATTCAGCTCCCAAGATCAAAATATGCACTCACAAGAAGTTATGAATTTGGACATTATAGGTCATTTTGGAAAGTCAACAAAAACACCTTTTTTGTCAAAGCTTCAAACTTGAGCATGGAATATCAAATTGAGATGAGACCAAAAGGGTTGCTTATAGGACATCTCAAGATTTCTAAAAAGTCCAAGAACACATCCAAAGAGTCAAAATTGAGGAAGTTAGGCATTGTTGAAGTTGGACGTTTTTGCAAAATTACCAAAAGTCAACTATCCCCAAAACTTCAAATTTTTCCAAATGGACCCATTCTTTTTCACTTGTTTTGAGTCGGAATTACAGCCCACGTGCTCTAGCCTTGGCCATGTATTCATATCATATTTTTATTATTTAATTTGGTTTTTATTTGAATTAATTCATTTTATATCAAATAAAATCATATAAAATCAAAAATATTAAAAACCAAAGATCTTTTGATGATTTCAGGTTTCATTGGACAGCTAGAATCATTCCCTATTTGTATCAAGCCAATTGAGTATAAAGATTGAAAAAAGGAAATTTTGGAAAGTTGTTCAAAGCAAATCAAATCCATATTCAAAGTCATTGATGGAGAGGGATTTGGACAGAGTTTGTTACCCTAATGCATTGTACAATACATAAGGGTCGTGTGCATACCAAAATCAGGGTTAGAGATCAGATAGAGAGCAAGAACAAAATTTGCAGAAATACCAAAAAAGTGTGAGATCGAAACAGGGCTTAGAAGCAATTTCAAGGCTTGGCAATTGTCTCAATCGCTTCCTGGAAATCTCAGGAACCTAAAGCAATCAAGACCACGCGTGTTCAAGCCTCCCAGTGCACTGTAAGCCAGTCACGAACTCACCATTTTCTTGATTTCATATTTTGAAATTTAGGCATTGTTAACATGTATCGATGGCATATTCTTAATCTACACATCATTTGCAAGCTTTTGGTATTACTCGATTTCATTTATCTGACCTATATTGTGATCCACCATAGTTAGGGTTTCAAGCTTTGGTTTAGGGCTTTTTGTTTCAGGAAAAATTAGCCTTAGTAATGGCTATGGTTGTGATCAGAAGAGGGAGACGAGTTTAACCATGGTGTTAGAATTCATTTCCATGGCATGTACGTGATTTTGAAGGTGGACAGGCTTGTAGCGACGAACCTTTGTCCGTGGGTATAGGTGCTCCAGATTTTTAGCTACGGAGGGAGGACAGGGATGATGCGTTGGCACTCCCCCATTTGTCCATTCAAACAGCGCGCATTTTTTTCTTTTTTCTGACCAATAGCTTTTATTTTATATATTATTATTGCATTGTATTATATTAACAAATGAAGCAACATGGCCTAGTGGTAACCACATCGGCGCTTAAGGATCCAAAGGCTGGAGGTCAGGGGTTCGATCCCTGCCTCCAGCAATTTGCCATTTTTCTTATTTCTTTCAGGAGATCCAATGTATGCGCATGCCAAGAGACCATCATACTCCCTCACTAGCCAAGGTGCCAGATGGCCAGATCTGGTGGCCATCATTGGAGGTGCACCCAAGGGCTAAGTCAACGCTTGCATACAGGATCCAAAAAGTCCAATGGATCGGCATTATTGGGCCAGCCAATTGCTATTCACACACCCTCCAATCAGGCCCATTCTCTACTTTTTTTTTTGTTTATTTCATTTAACTATTTATTTTGTTTAACTTAATTACTAACCAATAACATAATTTCTTTTTTATCAAAAAATCACAAAAACATTTTTTACCCAATTAAATTTCAGAAATTTTATTTTTTTATTAATAAATATTAATTAAATTAATTAGGTCATTAATTGTAGATAACTTGAATTTATTTTGTAAATAATAAAAATCAATTAGAATTAATAGGTTTTAACTTTAATTTAATTATTTGATTTTCTTTCCTAAATTAACAAAAACTCCAAAAATTTGCCATTTAATATTTTTCATTAATTAATTTATTTAATAATTAATTTAGCATTTAGTTTTAGGATTTAATTTCTTTTCTTAAAAATAAAAACAACAAAAAACCATTTTTTTAAAAGGGTCAAAAACCTAATTTTGCATTCGATCCGATTCACTCGCGCGATTTATTTTTCCTTATTCAATTATTGATGTATCTGCTCCCGGCTTGTAATAGTTTTAATAGGACATTTATTTATTTTTCTGCTGTTTATTTTCAAAGGGTTATTTTTGGCGATGTAGATACCCGACACCTTGTAATAGTTAATTTAAATTCCGCATTTTAATTTCGTAAATTATATAACTGCTAGATGTTCGATAATAGGGTTTGCATGACAAGAATGAATGTTTAATCTTAAAACGGTTAGATCACCCTAAATATGTGCAAAGATAAAAATAACTGAAATCAACACACTCGCACATGCGCACTCCTAGGGTACACACCCCACTTGGTTGCCTTCGTAAACGGTCATTGAGTATAGGTTGTTTTAGAGGTCGCCCTCTTGTCTAAAAGATCATAGTTGCCTCGAAATGGTTGCCTCAGATATTGTTGCCTCAAATGAATGATCTAAGACATTAGGGTTATTGCTAATGTGTCCTAACATTGCTTTAGTGACCGTATGTCCCTCTTTCTAATTGATCCTCAAACTCCAACGACGGTGCTACCTACTCATTAATAGTGGTATAGCATTGTCTAAAGGAAATTAGAATAGAACGATTCCTTATTTTCGAGTAGGTAGATTAGTTCTTAGTTACTTGCTCATCCAAAACAAAACTTTTTTCACACTTACACACTTTTACAAACAAGTTTTCAAAAACACTTCATTACACTCTTAAGCGAGAGTTAAATCGAAGTTAAAACAAAAACTTTTTTCAAACCCACAAGCACAAAGAAAACAATTTTGAAAATGATGAGCAAGTACCTAAGAGCCTGTAGATAACTACGGATAGAGATGGTGCTAATACACTCCCTTTCTATAATCTACCCCTCGTACTCAGAAAATCTCAAAAAAGAAATTTTTCTGTGCTTTTTTTTCCTTTCCTTGTTGGATAAAATAAAAGTCGGTGGCGACTCTTGCTTACCGCGACATTTTGCAAAAACAAACGCAAAACGCAAACCAGCATTCCAAAAACAGTCATTTCTTCCCACCGTATTACAGAACTGGCGACTCTGTTGGGGATATTAAGTGGGGTGTACCTTAGGATTAGTTCATAATGTTTTTAATTGCTTGATTTGTATGATTTATCTTTGTGGGTTTGAATCAGAGTTACTATAGATCCTAACTCAGATCTGGGGGATACCTTTTAGGTAAGTAGCAATAGACTGTGAGGGAACTGTACGGCGTAGGCCGATGCGATTGAAGTAGTAGCTACGTTGGTGTGGCACTTTAGTTTACATCGATATCCCTTGTGGTGGAACAAGGAGAATATGGGGCTACTAAGGGGTCATTAAGCACCAATTGACCTTAGAACCTATAATTGACCAACTTGGCCATAGAAAAGTAGCAGTATGCTACACTCATTGAGACTAAACTCTCGCGATGATTCCGGCCGCAAGAAAAGGTTGCTAAACTGGAATTATGACCGATCGAGGGTGGTCAGTGATATTGAGATCCTTTAGAACCCGGTTAATATTACTAGGACAGGTTGAACCAACTAAACTGAAAGAGGGTAATACCTAAACTCCATGCCAGTCTAAAATATAAGGGCTACTGTGTGACTTGTTTGGCCTTACCATGTTTGCTATCTGTGAAGTATTTCTATCATGACATCATACATTATGACATTGCATGCATATTGCATTGGACTAACCATTTCAAAGACCAATGGGATTCATCTTTGTTCTGTTTTGCAGATCATGGCATCTATGCGTAGAAACACTATTCGGATCAGCTTTGTTCAGATTCGTACTCAGCTTAGAGATTTGGTTGCAAAGGTCCCTAACACTTCCTCCTTTGTCAGAAGACATGGTCACCTCATTGGTTTGGTCACTTCCAAATTGGATGAGCAGATGATGAGTGTCTTATGCCAGTTCTTTGATCCATTATACCACTACTTTACCTTCCCGGACTATCACTTGGTCCCTACTCTGGAGGAGTTCTCTGATCTACTTGGTATTTCTATTCTAGAGCAGACGCCATTTACAGGTTGGGAGGTAGCTCTTAGGCCAGAGGATGTTGCTATGGCCTTACATCTGACAAAGGCTGAGGTAATGTCTAATTGGGAAACTCGGAGTGGGGCAAAAGGCTTCTTGGCTAAGTTCTTGTTTGATCAGGCTAATCAGCTCTGGGACAGTCTATACTTTCAGGCATTTGAAGACATTATGGCTCTTCTCATTTATGGTTTGGTTCTGTTTCCAAATTCAGATTCCTTTGTTGATGTGAACGCAATGAGGATTTTCATGTCCCGTAATCCAGTGCCCACTCTCTTGGGTGATATTCTGCATACTCTTTATGCCTGTACTGCTCGGAAATGGGGAACCCTTATGTGTTATGCACCATTGCTGGCGAGGTGGTTTATTTCTCACCTCCCCAAATCTATTTTGAAGAACAAGGAAGGCATGGGCTGGGCCTACAGAATTATGTCCCTTGCTCACACAGACATCATCTGGAGCACTAAAGACATGGAAGAAGTAGCTGTTATTGACCGGTGCGGAGAATACCCCAATGCTCCTTTGCTTGGAATTAAGGGAGGAATCACCTATAATCCTTGTTTGGCCTTACGATAGTTTGGGCGAGCTAGGAGGGACGGACCTCATGAGTTGTTGCTTCCGAGCATTATCTTTGACTTCCAAGGGGATAGTGAGGAACATCGCCGCAGGTTCATATGAGCTTGGAATAGGGTTCACAGGTCTGATCTGCATGAGCTAGGAATGAAGACCTCTCTTCCAATGGAACCATATCTCCGGTGGGTTCGAACTTGTGCCCAAAAGCTAGGAATGCCGTACGAAGCTGTCTTACCGGTAATTGTTGAGAGTACTGATGAAGAAGGGGTTCCTCCTACCATCCTCCATCCATACATGCCTACTCACATTGGGGCATTAAAGAGGTCTTGGATCCAGCTAAGGGAAGAGCAGGATACTTACAGAGAAAAGTATCATGAGAAGGAATGGAAGATCTTAAAGCTTACAAGGCAGCTGGAGAATGAGAAGGTCCTCAACGACTATGTCAGCACCAACGGAAAACGACCACGGGAGCGCTAATGCCTTTTATTGCTTTTAGTTTTGATTTACTTTTTAGTATTCCTTTTGTAACGCCTTAAAGGCATTTGTCAAACATTGTTTCAAGTTTTTAATCTAATAAAAGTGTGTTTCATTTTGGTTTATGAATTTGAATCCCTAAGGTCTTTGAAATCATATCATATGCATTCCATTCCCATGCACATCATCATAGGTACCCTTACAGGTTTCTCATCTTCTTCGCTGTTTATTTCAGCATCATGTCTGCTGAAACATCAACTGATCAAGCTATCAAGGCCCTACAAGCTCAAAACGCTCAGTTCCAGGAAATGTTCATGAACTTGGTCAAGGGTCAGCAAGATCTGAAGACTCTTATCTTGAAGGATAATAAGAAGAAGAAGAAGAAGACAGTCTTCCTGAACATGGGTCGCAGATTCGGGAACAATTTGCTGGATGTTGACTTATCTCACTCATATGGAGGGGGAGAAAACTAAGAAGAAAGGGGGGTTCCTAGCCTTGTGGTATCTGACAATGAGACTGACTTTGATGAAGACCAGTATCTTCCGGCTGAGGACAAGTATAATCAACTGGAAGACCGGTTAAGCGCAATGGAGGTCCAGAAAGTCCCTGGTCTGGACTTTGGAGATTTGGGTTTGTCATCTGGGGTGGTGATTCCCCACAAATTTAAAGCACCAGTCTTTGCTAAATACGAAGGGGTCTCCTGCCCAAAGCTACACCTTCATTCGTATGTCAAAGATCCAGCCATACACTGCTGATAAGAACCTCTGGATCCATTTCTTTCAAGATATTCTCTCAGGGACTCAACTTGAATGGTTCTACCAACTAGAAGGAGCTAGCGTCCGTAATTGGGAAGACCTTGCTGCTGCTTTTTACAAGCAGTACCAATATAATGCCGACCTCGCTCCCACGCGTACCCAACTTCAGGGTATGTCTATGGGTGCGAGCGAAGGGTTTAAAGATTACACTCAGAAATAGAGGGACCTTGCTGGAAGAGTACAACCCCCTTTGGCTGATAGGGAGCTAGTGGATATGTTTCTGGGGACCTTGTCTGGTCCGTATTTTAATCATCTAATTGGGAGTTCATCGTCAGGTTTTACTGAGTTAATAATGAATGGGGAAAGAGTTAAAGTCGGTATTAAGAGCGGCAAGATACATAAGGGTGCTTCGTCAAGTACCGAGAAGAAGCCTTTTAAGAAGGAGTTCAGTGCAGTTTACAGTTCAAAAATCCAGAATCAACCTGAATGTCGCCAAGTGGTTAATGCGATAGTTATTTCAAGACCAACTGTTGCCACACAACACAACACTCAGCCAAGTGCAGAGAGGCTGCAAAGACAATTTACTCGGCTCAACATCACTTTAGCTCAAATTCTGCCGCAATTGCTAAAGACCAATCTGGTGATTCTGAAGGAGGCCCCGAAGAATCCCAACACTATATCACCGCTGTACAATCCAAACGCCCGCTGTGCTTTTCACTCAGATAGCCCGGGGCATGATACGAATAATTGTAGGGCCTTGAAGAATAAAGTGCAGGATCTAATTGATGCTAAGGAGATTGAGTTCGAAGCACCTGAAAAGCCTAATGTTGTGACTGCTCCTATGCCAAATCATGGAGTGAATGCTGTGAATGATGATGTGTCAGTATCCTCTGTGAAAGACATTGCTACTCCATTGATGACTGTGAAGAAGAACCTTCTGTTAGCCGGTTTATTTTCGGGCTGTGGCGAAGGTTGCCATTTGTGTTCCGTCCTACCTACTGGTTGCCATCTTTTAAAGTCAGGTGTCCAACGCCTGATGGATAACAAAGAAATTTTGTTTGAGAAGACTTTTGTTCCTTTGGTTCCCGTTGAAGAAGTTTCTATAATCACCATTTTTGCCAATTCTTCTAAGGCTTCCTCGAGAAAGCCTGTTAGAATTACATCTGTTCCAAGAATCGCTCCATTGATCATTACTGTTCCTGGACCTATCCCCTATACGTCGGATAAGGCTGTCCCATGGCACTATGGGGCCGATGTGTATTATCATGGGGTTAAACAAGACTTGAAGGACGAAGAGGCTGATACTGATGTCAGCAATATTGTTGGATCTAGTAAAGTCACCTGAAGCGGAAGACTTTTCTCTCCTGAAATCTCTCCACCAATTATTCAGAAGCCTGTTGTTATTACACCTGCCAGTACATCTGCTATTGTCCTTGTTCATGTTCCAATTCTTACCCCTGTCACCGAGTCAACTGACACTCGGGGCAAAGGGATCACCGGTGAGCCTGCCCGGACGGAGGCACCGAGAAAGATTACTGTTGAAGCCTCTAGGCAAGAGATAGAGAAAATCTTAAAGATCATCAAGAAAAGTGACTACAATGTAGTCGAACAGCTGGGGTAAACCCCGTCGAAGATCTCTATGTTGTCCTTATTGTTGTGTTCAGAGGCCCATGCTAAGGCTCTGATTGCTTTCCTAAAAACTGCACACATGCGCCAAGAAACATCTGTTGATCAGTTCAAAGACTGTGTGGCGAGTTTGACTGCTGATAATGGTTTGGGTTTCTCCGACGCAGATTTGACAGCCAAGGGGAAGAATCACAATGACGCTCTGCATGTTTCGATCGAATGCATAGGCACTACTCTAGCTCATGTGCTGGTGGATACTGGGTCCTCGTTGAACGTTTTACCCAAGAAAGTGCTAGACTAGTTAGACTGTGAAGGGTTGGTGCTGAAGCCAAGCAACATTGTGGTTAGGGCCTTTGATGGGTCCAAGAGGATGGTGCACGGAGAGGTGGATATTCCAGTTAAGGTTGGTTCTCAGATTTTCGCGTCTACATTCTATGTGATGGACATTCGGCCATCTTATTCTTGTTTGCTGGGTCACCCGTGGATCCACAAAGTTGGGGCAGTAACTTCTACGCTCCACCAGATGCTAAAATACCCAGTGAAGGGGAAAATTGTTACAATATGAGGAGAAGAGGAGTACATGGTGAGCCACCTCAACTTTTTTCGGTATGTGGAAATGGACGGGGAGTTCATTGAAACCCCGTGTCAATATTTTGAAGAAGTCCCCCAAACGCTGGCGTCAACTGAAACTGTTACTGAAGATCCTCTAATGAAGATGGATTCCCTCAAGGATGACCGGGATGTTGTTGAGAAAGATGGGTGTGCAAATTGGGGTCAACTCCCTGACTTTGCACATAAGACTAACAAGTTTGGTTTGGGTTTCACTGCAGAAGCTCAAAGGGTTGTTCGGCGTGCGCGGATCGGAGGACCTCCCCTGTTTATCAGCAATTCAGGAGTGAATGCCATTGAAGACGATATTGAAGAGTCTGAGTTTGACAGTTGGATTTACCCAACTACCGATGGCGGATTAAGCAATTGGACAGCAAAGGACTTCGTCCCAATTTCTTTTATTACCCAGTAATGAGACTTTTGTTTTAAAGTTTGTAACAGACAATTTTTAAACTTTACGGTCCGGTGTCTTACCCGAGGCACCGTGGCTTTTTTTGTGAGGGCTTTATATGTGTCATTACCATATATCATTAATAAAAGCATTGGACGTTTCTTGCATTTCAAATTTTGCGCTCCTTGTTTTTTCTTTTCTATCATGCAAAACAACTATTTTACACACACTCACATATACAGGTCTACATCCACTCTAGATCCTACTGATAATGACTCTGCTACTGCTAGTTATGACTTCAAAAGTCTGATCAACTTAGGCGAAGACGAAGGTGAAGATGATTGCAAAGTGCCTGGTGAACTTGCTAGACTATTACTTCAAGAAGAGAAAGCCATACAGCTGCATGAAGATCCAGTGGAATCAGTGAATCTGGGTACAGAAGCAGACAAGAAAGAGGTCAAGATCGGTGCAAATCTGGAGCCTAGCGTTAAACAATGGTTGATTTAGATGTTACGTGACTACGTTGAGATCTATGCCTGGTCTTATAAAGATATGCCTGGTTTGGATACCGATATTGTGGTTCACCGCCTGCCTACCAAGGAAGACTGTCCTCCAGTGAAATAGAAGGTCCGCCGAATGCGCCCAGAGATGTCTGAGAAAATCAAGGCCGAGGTTATGAAATAGTTTGATGCCGATTTTCTAGCAGTTACTTCTTACCCGCAGTGGGTTGCTAACGTGGTTCCTGTGCCGAAGAAAGATGGTAAGGTTCAAATGTGTGTTGACTATAGGGATCTGAACAGGGCGAGTCCTAAGGATGATTTCCCTCTGCCTCTTATCGACGTTCTGGTTGACAACACTGCACAGCATAAGGTCTTCTCCTTTATGGATGGTTTCTCCGGTTATAATCAGATTAAAATGGCTCCCGAAGACATGGAGAAGACAACCTTTGTTACTCAATGGGGTACCTTTTGCTACAAGGTCATGCCATTTGGATTAAAGAATGTTGGGGCAACGTATCAGCGCGCCATGGTCGCCTTGTTCCACGACATGATCCATCACGAGATTGAGGTATACATTGACGACATGATTGCAAGATCCCAGACTGAGGAAGAACACCTTGACCATCTTCAGAAGCTATTTGACAGTTTGATGTTGTACAAGCTGAGGTTAAACCCGAACAAGTGCACCTTCGGGGTAAGATCTAGTAAGCTGCTGGGTTTCGTTGTAAGTGATAAAGGTATTTAAGTGGATCCTGCAAATGTGAAAGCTATACAGGAAATGCCAGCTCCCCGAACAGAAAAAGAAGTCAGAGGCTTTCTGGGACGTTTGAACTATATTGCCCGATTCATCTTGCACCTAACTGCTACTTGTGAACCAATCTTCAAGCTACTGAAGAAAGATCAAGTGGTAAGATAGAACGATGAATGTCAGGCCACTTTCGAAAGGATCAAAGAGTATCTCCAAGAGCCACCCATCCTAATGCCTCCAGTTGAAGGGAGACCTCTGATTTTATACTTGACAGTACTCGATAACTCAATGGGGTATGTGCTAGGGCAGCATGACGAGTCTGGCCGAAAAGAGCATGCTATTTATTACCTTAGCAAAAAGTTTACCGACTGCGAGACCCGATATTCGTTGCTTGAGAAAACTTATTATGCTTTGGCATGGGCTGCTCGCCGGCTGAGACAGTATATGCTGACTCACACCACCTTATTGATATCAAAGATGGACCTAATCAAGTATATCTTCGAAAAGCCTGCCTTGTCCGGAAGAATAGCGAGATGGCAGATGATCTTGACTGAGTATGACATCCAATATAAGACCCAAAAAGCAATCAAGGGAAGTGTGTTAGCAGATTATTTGGCGCATCAGGCATTGGATGATTACCAGTCTATGAACTTTGAATTCCCGGATGAGAATGTCATATTGGTGACTGACTGTGAGACACCTGGACCGGATGAAGGACCTGAGGAAGGATCTCAATGGTCTATGTACTTTGATGGAGCTTCAAACTCTTTAGGTAATGGCATTGGCGCCGTGATCATATCTCCTAAAGGCTCTCATACTCCATTCACCGCCCGACTATGTTTCAACTGCACCAACAATATGGCGGAGTATGAAGCGTGCATTATGCGTCTTTGAGCAACTATTGACCTAAGGATTAAGTTCTTAAGTGTATTCATAGATTCTGCTCTCGTGATCAGTCAGATCAAAGGTGAGTGGGATACGAAACACCCAAATTTTATTCCTTACAAGGAGTATGTGTTGATGTTGCTTCCGCATTTCGAGGAGATAACCTTTGAACACTTCCCTAGAGAGGAGAATCAGTTAGCGGACGCGCTGGCTACAATGTATTCTATGTTCAAAGTCAATTAGGACAACGAGGCTCCCCGGATTACCATTGAAAGGTTGGACGAACCCGCACATTGCTGTGACATTGAGACTGAGGAGGTAGCAGGTAAACCCTGGTTTCATGAGGTAAAGAGGTATCTCGAGGCTCAGGAGTACCCCGAGGGTGCATCTGTTAATGACAAGAAGTTTCTGAGGAGGTTCACGACAAAGTTCTTCATCAGTAATGACATCCTTTACAAGCGTAACCATGATTCAACCTTATTGCGATGTGTGGATAAGAACGAGGCAGAAAGGATCATGGCAGAGTTACATGAAGGTACTTTCGGGACTCATTCTAGTGGACACACCATGGCAAATAAAATCCTTCGGGCAGGGTATTATTGGTCTACAATGGAAGCCGACTGTTATCAGCATTCTCGGACCTGTCACAAATGCCAAGTCTATGCTGATAAGGTGCACATACCTCCAGTTCCTCTGAACGTCTTGACAGCTCCGTGGCCTTTTGCAATGTGGGGCATCGACATGATCGGTGATATTAGACCTACTGCGTCCAACATGCATCGTTTCATCCTGGTAGCTATTGATTACTTTACGAAGTGGGTTGAAGCAGCTTCCTTTGCTACTGTAACCAAGAACGTCGTGGCACGATTCATTCGGCACAATCTAATTTGTCGATACGGTGTACCAGAGAGGATCATTACAGACAATGGTACAAATATCAACAATAAGATGATCACCGAGCTCTACAAGCAGTTCAAGATACAACATCACAACTCTTTTCCCTACCGGCCGAAGATGAATGGGGATGTTGAAGCGGCTAATAAAAACATCAAGAAGATTGTGCAGAAGATGACGGTGACATACAAAGACTGGCACGAGATGTTACCTTTTGCTCTTCATGGGTACCGTACCTCAGCGCAGACGTCAACAAGGGCAACACCCTATTCCTTGGTATATGGTATGGAAGCAGTCTTGCCCATCGAAGTTCAGATACCCTCTCTTAGGATTATGAAGGATACAGGTTTGAGCGAAGATGACTGGATTCAGACCCAGATTAATCAACTAAACTTAATCGACGAATAGAGACTTACTGCTATTTGTCATGGTCAGACGTATCAAAAGCGGATGATCAAGGCATTTAACAAGAAAGTTAGATGACAAGACTATCAAGTTGGGGATCTGGTGATCAAGCGCATTATCTTACCTCAAGGTGATCCCAGGGGCAAATGGACCCCTACTTACGAAGGGCCATTTGTGGTTAAGAACATTTTCTTAGGAGGAGCTATGATTCTAACCACCATGGATGGTGACGACCTTCCTCACCCCATCAATGCAGACATAGTGAAAAAATACTACACATAATCAAATACCCGCTAGGTCGACTGGCCTAGGAAAAAATAAGGGCTTCCCGGTGAACCAAAAGGGTTCGGGCAAAAATAAGGGATGAAAATGAAAAATCTGTACACCCGGCAAGTCGAAAACCTGAAAAGGCGGCTTGGGCAAAAAAGGGTATCCGGTGGACTGAAAACCCGAAAGGGCGGTCCAGGCAAAAATTAGGGATCAAAGCATAACACTATGTCTCATTGGATCACCTTGCAACCAGACTTCGGTATCGACTATCAAGCTCGGACGACACTAATCAATCTGATCCATCTTCAACCAAGTAGCAAAGTGATGAGATGCTCAAGGACATAAAGGCAATAATAGAGTTGGAACCCAGTGGGATTGTTCACATAGTTGTTTTGTTTTTCACAAATTGTATAAATTCTATGGTTCGACGACGTTCTCTTACTAGGACGTCAACCTTTTGTACAAAAACGCCTATTTACATGCCAAACTTCAAAATCAATACAATTCATTTTCAGAGAAATTTCAAACTGTTTTTCCTTTTTCTGTTTTGTTTTGCAAAGAACGTCCAATATTCATTTTTGATATATGCATTTGACATTAATTGCTGCTCATAAATATTTACATGCGAAACAAAAGACGATTACTTGTAATATCAGAAACAGGGGAAAATAAGATTTGTCCAAGCTTTACAGTTGCTCTGTCCACCAGGTACAAGGGTAAATTTAGCCGAAGAATATGGCTAAGGTGCATTCATTCCCCGCAGAGTAAGAGAAAGACTGTAATGTTAACTCTCCCCAGCTGAGACTCGCAACTGTGAATGAATCGGTAATATTCTCCCCAAGCAGAGTTTATCTACCATCGGCACTGAAAAGTCTTATCATCCCCAGCGGAGTATAAAAATATCCCCAGTGGAGTTTGAAGAATTGTCCCCAGTAGACTCTAGAAGATTATCCCCAGTAAAGTCTAAAAGGGCTATCCCCAGTAAAGTCGCAACTGAAAAATCATCCCCAGCGGAGTTCTTTCCTTTCACAAACAGGAATTCAATCCCCAACAGGATCCATTATCGCTAGCAACGGTAATTCGTCCCCAGCTGAATTTATCAGCGGAATCCCCTACAGAGCATCTCTTTCCCACAGAGTAATCTCCTCATCAGTCTATTCCCCAGCAGAGTTATCCTCTCCTGCAGGTTTATTCTCACAAACATCTTCATTCGCTATCCCCAACGGAAACGAATAGTTCAATTCTTTTCTCCAGTAGCTATCCGGGATTTATTTTCCCCAGCTAAAAGCATTACATTTCCATACATCATGACACATGCATATACGCATCATACAACACAATCTCATTTATTTTGAGAACATCATTGTCTGATACATATCATGCATTACATACAACTAACCTTTACCTTTTAGGAAAAATACAATCAAATTCTCATAAAATTCAAAGCTATAAAGCTTTTACCTCAGTCGAAGTACATACAAGTTCTTAAATCTCAGCAGAGATGTTTTCTCAGTTGAAGTACAGGCGAGTTCCTAAATCTCGACAAAAGTGTTCCTTCGTTGAAGTACAAACAAGTTCCTAAATCTCAGCAGAGAAGTTTTCTTAGTTGAATTACGGGCGAGTTCTTAAATCTCGACGAAGATGTTTCCCCCCAGTTGAATTACGGACAAGTTCTTAAATCTCAACAGAGATGTTTTCTCAGTTGAAGTACATACGAGTTCCTAAATCTCGACAAAAGTGTTCCTCCGTTGAAGTACATACAAGTTCCTAAATCTCAGCAGAGAAGTTTTCTCAGTTGAATTACGGGCGATTTCTTAAATCTCGACGAAGATGTTTCCCCCCAGTTGAATTACAGACAAGTTCTTAAATCTCAGCAGAGATGTTTTCTCAGTTGAAGTACAAGAGAGTTCCTAAATCTCGACAAAAGTGTTCCTCCGTTGAAGTACAAACAAGTTCATAAATCTCAACAAAGAAGTTTCAGTTGAATTACAGGCGATTTCTTAAATATCGACGAAGATGTTTCCCCCCAGTTGAATTATGGACAAGTTCTTAAATCTCAACATAGATGTTTTCTCAGTTGAAGTACAGGCGAGTTCCTAAATCTCGACAAAAGTGTTCCTTCGTTGAAGTACAGACAAGTTCCTAAATCTCAGCAGAGAAGTTTTCTTAGTTGAATTACGGGCGATTTCTTAAATGTCGACGAAGATGTTTCCCCCCAGTTGAATTACGGACAAGTTCTTAAATCTCAGCAGAGATATTTTCTCAGTTGAAGTACAAGCGAGTTCCTAAATCTCAGTAAAAGTGTTCCTCCGTTGAAGTACAGACAAGTTCCTAAATCTCAGCAGAGAAGTTTGAAGATGTGAAAAACACAAGAAGGGGGGTTGAATTGTAAAACTTAAATCAAATGCTTAGACAACACAATATTTTTATCATGGTTCGTTTGATCTCAAACTACTCTAGTCCACCCGTCAAGGTGATTTCGCCTCTCTCCAACGAGGTCTTAATCCACTATATTAAAAGGATTACACATCTACTTTAACAACTGTTAAAGCCTTCTTGAGTATAACCACAAACCGGTTTATCTCAAGGAAATCTCTTACAAGGAATTGAACAAGAATGTGTTTAACGTTTTCTAATAAAACAATATATCACAACTGTGATAATTACACAATTTTAAGCTTAGAATAAAACTGAATTGCTAAAGCGTTTGAGTAAGCGTGGTTTGAAAGCTTAGCAAAAATGTATGAGTGCATGCGTGCGTCTTTTCTCACAAAGACTTGTTTATATAGCCAAGGCAAAGATACGTTGTCCATAAAGCACTTTTACTGATAATAACTCACTTTCCTTTTTGAGAAGATCTTGTCTTGAAGAGAGCCGTTAGTAATTAATTCTGTCTTGAATGCTTAATAACGCTTCAGAGTCTTCTTTGCTTATGGTAGCGCTTAAGAGTGTTCTTTGCTTTAACTAATTGATAATGCTTCAGAGTGCTGATGACTTGGTAGAGATCTTTGATCAGAGTCAGAGTGTATATGTTTATGCGCAGATTCTGGTCATCAAGCTTCAGCGTATGATCTGGTAGCTTCAGCGTATAACACGTGTTACTGATCTTCTGATGCTGACATATTGCTGATCTTCTGATGCTGATATGATCTTCTGATGCTGATTCCATCAGAACTTCTGTATATATAAAACATAATTTTAAGAAGGATATTTATTCTATATATATACCTTACAATTTATTTATTCTTTGTATTTTGTTATCATCAAAACTCTAATTAAGGGTTGTAGAATCAAACTATGTTCTAACAATCTCCCCCTTTTTGATGATGACAAAAACCAGATTTTTCAATTAAAAATAAAGAATAAAGAGTAGAGAATTAAGAAGAGAAAACTCCCCCTGAGTTGATTACTTCCCTTTAATTCCATGAGTCTTTGAGCATCGGAACTTTACTGTATCTTTCATCAGAATTTTGTACCTGTAGGCTTTTCAGAAGAAAGAAATTTAAATAGATCAGAATGTTTGAGACTTATGTCTCAGTAATCCGTTGTTGAAAAATATCATTCTTTCTCCCCCTTTTTGTCAGTTATCAAAAAGAACAAATAATCAGAGCCAAAATGCATTTATATTGAAAACAAGAAGCAATGATAAGTTTAGAATAATGTAAAAATATTACAGATAAACAAGTTATAAAAACAAGGAAATTCTAAGAGGGAGGAGGAAGACGTGTGAACAAAGCCTCCAACATGCTCTTGATCTGGGTGTTGGTTTCCTGTTGCTGGGTTAACATGCTCTTGATTTCATCAATTTTGTTGTCCTGTTTATCCATTCTTTCATTCATCAACATATCGGATCTTTTCAGGTCTTCTAGAGTCTGCCTGTCAAGGGAGGAAGCTTGAGGATCTTCAGAAACAGGATGCTTCTCAGAGCTTTCTGCAATATCTTCTTCTTGACCCAGTTCTTCAGCAGGAATCATCTGCTCTAGAGTATCAGGTTGAACTTTGGATGCTGGACGATGTTCAGACCAGGGAGCATTGTCCAGAGGAAGAACTTCTTCCTTAAGCAGCTTACTCAGAACTGGACCTTCAATTTCTTTCAGCAGATTGCTGAAGTTCTGTTGA
This sequence comes from Vicia faba, assembly GCA_948472305.1. NCBI lineage: Eukaryota > Viridiplantae > Streptophyta > Magnoliopsida > Fabales > Fabaceae > Vicia > Vicia faba. The sequence goes on along the minus strand of OX451735.1, from coordinate 1,183,303,758 downwards.
GCTTGTCCGTAGCTCTGTTCTTGCAACTTATAAGTTTCAGAGCATACCCATCTTCTGAACTTTGTCCAAAGGTAGTCTGATGCAGCAGGATCAACCAGCTCAAGACTAGCTTGTTTCAGAGAAGTGATCCACTTCTGTACTTCTGTTTCAAATGTCAATAAGCTGGTACCAACATCTGGATGTTTTGGTTTTGGGATAGCTGTTTTGTGGGTTATGGCAGCAAGACGTTCAAAAACTGTTAAGTCAATGATAGTCTTGATGTTGTCTTCTGGATTGTTCTTTGGTGAGGGAGTGGGAGAGTCAGGAATTATGATTGGACTTGATGGGGAGTTTGGTGGAGTTGATTCTGGTGAAGAGGGAAGTTGGGTCAAATTCACAATGGTACCAATGGGCATATGAATGGCCATAGGTTCTGTGATTCCAGGAATGGGAATGGTATCAGAATCAACAGTTTAGTTTGATTGATCGTTATGATGTTCTGGTTCAGGGGATTCAGAAGGTTGAGCCTCAGAAGTTTGAACTTCTGGGTGAGATAGTTCAGGTTGTGGAGAGGGTGGATGAATTTCTGGTTGAGGAGATGGAGGTAGTGGGATTTCTGGTTCTGGAGAGAGGGGAATTTCTGGTTGTGGTGAGATGGGAATTTCTGGTTGTGCTTCTGTGGTGGTTTCAGGGTTTGGATTTTCTGGCATGGGAGCAGAAGTGTGTTGGTCTATATCAGATAGAACTTTTGCAAGTTCTTGTTGGGTTTCTTCAATATTTGGATTTTGAGGTTGGGAGCGAGATCTTCTAAGAGTTAAGGATTCATAGGGGTCAAATCAATGTCAAAGTCATCAAAAGTTTGTGGTGTGGGGTTTTCAGATTGAGTGGGAATTGGTATAGATGTTGATACAGAAATTGAATTTAAAACAGTTACAGAAGAAGGATTACCTCTCTTTTTAGGAGTCTGCTGGGATGATCCTTCTGTTACAGCTTTCCTTTTCTTGGTTTTCTTCAACACAACTTCTGGAGCCTTCTGCTGCAGATCCTGAATGTTCAAATTTGGTGTTGTACCATCCGCCTTGCAAGCATCCAGATATCTAATCATTATATCTGGTTTAGAGTCAATCTCTGAGAACAGAGGGAAGTTATCCAGAGGGACACTTCTGCTGGAGATTGTTGCAAAAGGAGTGGCGCTGGGTTCCTTCTTGATGTTCTCAATCAACTTCATTTTCTTCAGATTCTTTGCATTCAGCTGTTTGCCAACAGTAGCTTCCAAAGAGCTGATTTCCTGAGCCTCTGTAAGATGATCAATCAGCTTATTCTCTGTTAGAATATCTGATATAAGTCTTCCTAAGGGTATCCAGTCCCTTTTTGTGCGCTCCTCTTCTCTGGTTTCCTTAACACTGGTCCTTAGATGGTTAAACAGAAGATGAGCCAGATTTACCTTGATCTTCTGAGAGATGAAGTAGATCAGAAATTGCTGACCAATATTGATGTAGTCAGGAGAGCTGGTAGGCTTCCTGTGGTTTATGCATCCCAGAATGATCTTGGCCCAAATTCTATGATGGTCTTTTAAATCCCTTATCTTGCTGGAGGGAAGCCCCAGAGTGAAGATTTCTCTAGCAATTAGGGCAACATCAGCGCATCTTTCAGCCATGTCAATGCAACGAACACCACCACCACTGTAGCCTATTAATCTTGCAATGAGGTCCTCAGTAATAACAATCTTCTTCCCCATAATGTATGAAGTGACTTGATGGTTGGAAGATGAAGCATGAATCCAAAATTCCTTTACCAGAATTGGGAATGTTGGACCCACCATACGGTCAAAGTATCTTTCCCAGCCTTGAGCCTTAACCTCTTCAGAGAGATTAAACCCATTCTCTTGAAGACTATTGAAATCCACGATCAATTCTAACAGAACTTCTAGATTTTTGATTGGTGTGAGAAGCGTTCTGTAGGGTTCTTCGTATTGCTCAGAGGAACCTGTTTTCTGAGAACTGGAAGTAGGAATGTTTGAGGAAGCCATGTTCACACGAAGGTTTTTGAGAAAAGATGAAAGGGTTTTGAGAAAGTATGCAAACTGAAATCAGTAAGATTGAGAGAAAATGAAAGTGAAGGTAAAAGAGTGTAAATGGTGAGAAGTGAGTTTAAATAGATTTCTAAACAATTTTGAAAACATAAACGACAAGAGAGAGAAATTAAATATAATGATTATTAGCATTTAATGATAGCTGATTTAGGGGGATTCAAAAAGATATTGGAACAGTTACCCATGACATGTGTCTTAATGCAACCAATCAGCGCTTTTGTCCTTTCAGAAACGTGAACGCGTGTTCAGCCTCAGAAAGTAGCTGATGACTGGATGACACTTGTTTGCTTGAGTGAACTGCACATTTCTATCCTTGAAATGAAGCGCTCAGATCTTCATGGATAGATTCTGATACAATCTGTACTTCTAAAGTTCTGAAGAAAGATTGATCAGTAGTTCACAGAAAAATAAACAAAGTTCTGAAGGTTAAGATATGGAATCAAAACAGTTTTATTCTGGGCAGAGCTTCATGCTGAGATGCTTCAGAATGAAGTTGAACCTATCTTCAGAAAGAGGTTTTGTAAAGATATCAACCCATTGATGGTCTGTGTTAATAAATTTTAAATTTTAAATCCCTTTCTGAATATAGTCCATAATAAAATAATGTTTTATTTCTATATGCTTAGCCCTAGAATGCAAAATATGATTTTTACTGAGACAAATAGCAGAAGTATTGTCACAGAGGATAGGAATGTTACTCTCAAATATCTGGAAGTCCTTAAGTTGACTTTTCATCTAGAGCATTTGTGTACTGCATCCAGCTGCTGCTATGTATTCAGCTTCTGCTGTTGATAGAGCAATTGTGGATTGTCTTTTGCTGGACCATGAGATCAGATTTTCTCCCAGAAACTGGCAGCTTCCAGAAGTGCTTTTACGCTCTACTCTGTCATCTAAATCAACATCACAGTATCCTATCAAATTGTAATCACTTGATTTTCTATAAAACAAACCCAGATTAGTAGTACCTTTCAGATACTTGAAAATTCGCTTAACTGCTGTTAAGTGAGATTCTCTAGGATATGATTGGAATCTAGCACAGATGCAAACACTGAATAAAATGTCAGGCCTTGAAGCCGTCAGATATAGAAGAGAACCAATCATACCTCTGTAGACCTTTTGTTCTACCTTTTTACTTATCTCTTCTCTTTCCAGAATGCACGTGGGATGCATTGGAATCTTTGATGGCTTACATTCTGAGAGATCAAATTTCTTCAGAAGTTCTCTGACATATTTACTCTGATGAATGTAAGTTCCTTCTGGGGTTTGATTAATCTGAATGCCCATAAAGAATTTTAGTTCCCCCATTAGGCTCATCTCAAATTCTGCCTGCATACATTTAGCAAACTTTCTTCCCAGAGAGGGTTTAGTAGATCCAAATATGATGTCATCAACATAAATCTGACATACTAAAATGTCATTCTTAACTGTCTTATAGAACAAGGTTGTGTCCACTTTCCCTCTGGTGAATTCCTTTTCTTACAGGAAGTTACTTAGTCTTTCATACCAAGCTCTGGGAGCTTGTTTCAGACCATAGAGTGACTTCTTTAGTTTGAAAACATATTCTGGATTTTTAGAACTTTCAAAACCAAGGGGTTGGTGCACATATACCTCTTCTTCTATATAGCCATTTAAGAATGCACTCTTAACATCCATCTGATACAGAGTGATGCCTTTATTAACAATAAATGAGATTAAGAGTCTGATAGGTTCTAACCTGGCGACTGGAGCAAAGGTTTCTGTATAGTCTATCCCCTCTTGCTGACTATAACCTTGTGCTACCAGTCGTGCTTTGTTTCTGATGACTTCACCTTGTTCGTTCAGTTTGTTTCTGAACACCCATTTTGTTCCAATGACGTTGAATCCTTTTGGTTTGGGAACTAGATCCCATACGTCATTTCTTGTGAATTGATTTATCTCCTCTTGCATTGCTAGAATCCAGTCATTGTCCAGAAGTGCTTCATCAATTGTTGTTGGTTCAATTAGAGAAACCAGTCCCATGAGGGATTCTTCAGAGTTTCTGAAGCTAGATCTTGTTCTGATTGGATCTTCCTTTCTTCCTAAGATTGTTTCTTCTGGGTGATCCATGTTGTTTCTGGATGGTCTTTTCTGGAGTTGATCAACAGAAGGTGCTGGATTGCTTGCAGTGCATTTTTCTGATGTTGAGGGAGTGTCTCTATTGAGAGCTTCTGATGGTTTGTCTTCAGTACCTGTGAGTTCAACTTCCATACCTGCAAGGAATTCATTATGCTTTGACTTTTGAGAGTCAAGCTTATCACCAAAACGAACATTGATTGACTCTTCCATAATCTGTGTTTCTGTATTGTATACTTTGTACCCTCTTGAGCATTCAGAATATCCTAACATAATACACTTTTGTGCTTTAGAGTCAAACTTGTTCAAATAATTTTTTGTATTCAGAATAAAACATGTACATCCAAATGGGTGAAAATAGGAAATGTTGGGCTTTCTGTTCTTCCACAATTCATATGGAGTCTTTTCCAGAATAGGTCTTATGGAGATTCTATTCTGAATGTAACACGCTGTGTTTATTGCCTCTGCCTAGAAGATCTTAGCAACGTTAGTCTCGTTGATCATGGTTCTAGCCATTTCTTGCAATGTTCTGTTCTTTCGTTCTACAACTCCATTTTGCTGGGGAGTTCTAGGACAAGAGAAATCATGCAGAATGCCTTTGTCATTAAAGAATAACTCAAAATATTTGTTTTCAAATTCTCCACCATGATCACTTCTGACTTTGACGATTCTAAGATCCTTTTCATTCTGAACTTGGTTGCAGAAGGTAACAAACACAGAGTGTGACTCGTCTTTGTGCCTTAAGAACTTTACCCATTTCCATCTGCTATAGTCATCTACGATTACTAACCCATACTTCTTGCCACTGACTGAAGCATTTTTAACTGGTCCAAATAAGTCAATATGCAGAAGTTCTAATGGCTTGGAGGTGGAAACAACATTTTTGGATTTGAAAGCTGGTTTTGCAAACTTGCCTTTCTGACATGCTTCACACAGAGCATCAATTAAACTTCAGGTTAGGAAGTCCTCTGACCAGATTGAGTTTGTTAATCTGAGATATTCTTCTCATACTAACATGTCCCAATCTTCTATGCCAGATCCATTGCTCGTTGTTAACAGACAGAAGACATTTTACATTCTGACTTTTTAGTTCAGAAAGTTTTATTTTATAAATGTTGTTTTTCCTCTTTCCATTAAATAGGATAGTCCCGTCTTTCTGACTAACAGCTTTGCATGAATTTTGATTGAAGATTATATCATAACCGTTATCACTTAATTGACTTACGGATAACAGATTATGCATTAATCCATCTACTAATAAAACATTACTTATAGAGGGAAGATTTCCATTACCTACTGTTCCAGAGCCAATGATCTTTCCTCCCTGATTGCCTCCAAAGCCTACGTGGCCTCCAGGCTTAAGTTCTAGGCTTTGGAACATATGCCTTCTTCCTGTCATGTGTCGTGAGCAGCCATAGTCCAGGTACCATGATTGGTGTTTTTGCTTTGCTGCTAAAGATATTTGCCACATGTATTATTTTATCCTTAGGTACCCATATTTTCTTGGGTCCTGATTTGTTAATTTTACCAAAACTCTGGTTGAATTTTGGTTTGACAGAGTAATCACTACTTGTATATTTTATGCCATGTGTGTGCCCATATATAAAGTGTGAATCAAGTGGAGTACGTTTTATAACTAAGTCCATGGCATTTTTTGGTGTAGGTACCTTACCTTGATATCCTATCCCTTTTCTGCCATTCCTGCTAACTCCATAGATCATTGAAGCCATTTTGCTTCTGTCTATGTTTTTAGCTAGAAACTTCTGAAAGCTGTGATCATACTCCTTGATGATCTCATCAGCATTGCTGGGAGTTTCATGGATGGTTTCCTTCTGAGAGTTTTGCAATTGATTTTCTAATTTTGAAATTTTATCTCTTAACTCAGAATTCTCCAATTTGAGACTCTCAGTCTTATCAGAGTCAGAAGCAAGATTCCTTTTCAAGTTTCTGAATTTGACTCTGATCTGCTGATATCTTTCTAGAATTTCATTAAGGCTTTCAGCTAGTTCATCCTTAGTAAAGTTTATAATAAAGTCAGGGAATACCTCTTCTGTATTTGATTCAGATTCTGACTCAGAAGCTTCACTATCTTCTATTATGTTTGCCATGAGAGCTATGTTTGCTCTTTCATCATCTGATTCTGAGTCAACTTCAGATGTGTCAGAATCATCCCATGTAGCCATGAGACTTTTCTTCTTTTCCTTACCAAACTTCTTTTTGGGCTTTTCCTTTTGAAGCTTTGGGCAATCACTTTTGTAGTGCCCTTGCTCGTTACATTCATAACAGATGATGTCTTTGTTGTTTGGCTTTCTGTTTCCTGAAGAACCTTCAGATCTTCTGTGTCCAGAGGAGGATTCTGACCTTCTGTATCTGGAGAAAGATTCATTCTGATTTTATGATCTTATGGGATTCCTGAACTTCCTTTGCCTCTGCTTCCACAATTGGTTCACCCTTCTGGAGAGGAGAGATAGTTCATCTTCTTCTGATGAGGACCCAACAGAGGTTTCTTCCACAACCTGCAAAACTTTGGAGTCAGATTTTCTGTTAGATTTTAAAGCTAATGGCTTACCTTGCTTTTGAGGTTCATCTGCTTCTAGCTCTATCTCGTAACTTCTGAGGGAGCTGACAAGTTCCTCCAGAGATATTTTGTTGAGATCCTTAGCTAGCTTAAGCGCTGTGACCATTGGCCTCCATTGTTTTGGCAAGCTTCTGATGATCTTCTTAACGTGATCAGCCGTAGAATACCCTTTGTCAAGAACTTTTAGACCAGCAACAAGAATTTGAAATCTTGAAAACATAGTTTCTATTGATTCACTCTCTTCCATCTTGAATGCCTCATACTTCTAAATGAGTGCAAGGGCTTTAGTTTCTTTGACTTGAATGTTGCCTTCATGCGTCATTCTCAGAGAGTCAAACATATTCTTTGCAGTGTCTCTGTTTGATATCTTCTCATATTCTGAATAAGAGATGGCGCTGAGAAGAATTGTTCTGGCCTTGTGATGATTTCTGAACTCACACTTTTGCTGATCAGACATTGTTTTCCTGTCAATCTTCTGACCACTTCCATCCACTGGGTGTGTGTATCCATCAGTCACCATGTTCCACAGATCAGCATCATGGGCCAGAAAGAAACTCTCAATTCTGTCTTTCCAGTAGTCAAAGTTCTCTCCATAAAAGACTGGAGGTTTGCCACTAAATCTGTCTCTTTCTTCATTGTTGTCATTGTTGATGTTTTGATTTGGTCCTGCCATTGTGTTTTTCTGACGCTGGATCTTGTACTGACACGGTTAAGTGTTATAAGCTCAGAACCATGCGCTCTGATGCCAATTGAAGATGTGAAAAACACAAGAAGGGGGGTTGAATTGTAAAACTTAAATCAAATACTTAGACAACACAATATTTTTATCCTGGTTCGTTTGATCTCAAACTACTGCAGTCCACCCGTCAAGGTGATTTCGCCTCTCTCCAACGAGGTCTTAATCCACTATATTCAAAGGATTACACAGCTACTTTAACAACTGTTAAAGCCTTCTTGAGTATAACCACAAACCAGTTTATCTCAAGGAAATCTCTTACAAGGAATTGAACAAGAATGTGTTTAACGTTTTCTAATAAAACAATATATCACAACTGTGATAATTACACAATTTTAAGCTTAGAATAAAACTGAATTGCTAAAGCGTTTGAGTAAGCGTGGTTTGAAAGCTTAGAAAAAATGTATGAGTGCATGCGTACGTCTTTTCTCACAAAGACTTGTTTATATAGCCAGGGCAAAGATACGTTGTCCATAAAGCACTTTTACTGATAATAACTCACTTTCCTTTTTGAGAAGATCTTGTCTTGAAGAGAGCCGTTAGTAATTAATTCTGTCTTGAATGCTTAATAACGCTTCAGAGTCTTCTTTGCTTATGGTAGCGCTTAAGAGTGTTCTTTGCTTTAACTAATTGATAATGCTTCAGAGTGCTGATGACTTGGTAGAGATCTTTGATCAGAGTCAGAGTGTATATGTTTATGCGCAGATTCTGGTCATCAAGCTTCAGCGTATGATCTGGTAGCTTCAGCGTATAGCACATGTTACTGATCTTCTGATGCTGACATATTGCTGATCTTCTGATGCTGATATGATCTTCTGATGCTGATTCCATCAGAACTTCTGTATATATAAAACATGATTTTAAGAAGCATGTTTGTTCTATATATATACCTTACAATTTATTTATTCTTTGTATTTTGTTATCATCAAAACTCTAATTAAGGGTTTTAGAATCAAACTATGTTCTAACAAAGTTTTCTCAGTTGAATTACGGGCGAGTTCTTAAATCTCGACGAAGATGTTTCCCCCCAGTTGAATTACAGACAAGTTCTTAAATCTCAGCAGAGATGTTTTCTCAGTTGAAGTACAGGCGAGTTCCTAAATCTCAGCAAAAGTGTTCCTCCGTTGAAGTACAAACAAGTTCCTAAATCTCAGCAGAGAAGTTTTTTCAGTTGTATTACGGGCGAGTTCTTAAATCTCGACGAAGATGTTTCCCCCCAGTTGAATTACGGGCAAGTTCCTAAATCTCAACACCTCAGTTGAATTACGGGCAAGTTCCTAAATATCGACACCTCAGTTGAATTACGGGCAAGTTCCTAAATCTCGACACCTCAATTGAATTACGGGCAAGTTTCTAAATCTCAACAAAGATATTTCCTTAGTTGAGTACGGATGATTGAAGTTCCTAAATATCAAAAGAGACGACTCACCAGCAAAATGACGGACAACAAAGCTCCTAAATTTCTATCTCTCTCCACGAAAGATCAGACTCCCCCGGCGGAATCTTCCTCAACAACAAGTATACCAACTCTCGCTAAGTAATCTCTTATGCAATCGAAACTCCTCCAAATGGAATCTGTAAGCCCATTCCCGACATCACAAGGCAATTATCACTTCATGCGAGTGCAAATTTCTGGGCACTCTAGTGTTCAATCCTCTTCCACCTTCGGATCACGACATGCACGAAAGCCAATCTACATCCTCAGGCTTAAGAAGATTGAGCAGGGGCATCTGTTGTACCCCAAAATTTTCCCTCCCATATTTCTCAAACATTTCAAGAAAGATCTCCAAGTTGCTCAAGATAGCTCAAGGATTGGCCAAACAAGCTCTCTCCTAAGGCAGTCTTCCCCAAACTAGGGTTTCATGTTGCATCAAGATCCTTGAGTCCATGTGACCCCAAGTTCTCAACAATGTCCTAATATGTTCTCAAAATCATCCATGTGCAGTTTCAAGCCTTGCAGAGGAAGTTTGCTCAATCAATTGCTCAAAGGTCCAAAAATCGACTGTGCTAGGGCAAAAGTCAACTGTGACCCACATACAGTCAAACTTCAAGATTTTTTTGTCAACATTCTCATTTTGAAGTATATTTAATCATTTTATCAAGGGTTGATCATAATTCATCAAGGATTGCTCACAATTCATCAAGATTCAAAAGTTGCTAAATTAGGGTTTTGCAGGAAAAGTCAACCAAACTTTGACCAAGCATAAATTTCTCATACTTTATGAGAAATGACCCCTACAAATCTCATTGTGAAGAGGATGCAATTCCCTAAAATACATCTTCAGCTTCCAAGATCAAAATATGCACTCACAAGAAGTTATGAATTTGGACATTATAGGTCATTTTGGAAAGTCAACAAAAACACCTTTTTTGTCAAAGCTTCAAACTTGAGCATGGAATATCAAATTGAGATGAGACCAAAAGGGTTACTTATAGGACATCTCAATATTTCTAAAAAGTCAAAGAACACATCCAAAGAGTCAAAATTGAGGAAGTTATGCATTGTTGAAGTTGGACTTTTTTGCAAAATTGCCAAAAGTCAACTATCCCCAAAACTTCAAATTTTGCCAAATGGGCCCATTCTTTTTCACTTGTTTTGAGTTTGCATTACAGCCCACATGATCTAGCTTTGGCCATGTGTGCATATCATATTTTTATTATTTAATTTGGTTTTTATTTGAATTAATTCATTTTAAATCAAATAAAATCATATAAAATCAAAAATATTAAAAACCAAAGATCTTTTGATGATTTCAGGTTTCATTGGACAGCTAGAATCATTCCCAATTCGTATCAAGCCAATTGAGTACAAAAAGATTAAAAAAAGGCAATTTTGGAAAGTTGTTCAAAGCAAATCAAATCCATATTCAAAGTCATTGATGGAGAGGGATTTGGGCAGAGTTTGTTACCTAATGCATTGTACAATACAAAAGGGTCGTGTGCATACCAAAATTAGGGTTAGAGATCAGATAGAGAGCAAGAACAAAATTTGCAAAAATACCAAAAAAGTGTGAGATCGAAACATGGCTTAGAAGCAGTTTCAAGGCTTGGCAATTGTCTCAATCGCTTCCTGGCAATCTCAGGAACCTAAAGCAATCAAGACCACGCGTGTTCAAGCCTTCCAGTGCACTATAAGTCAGTCACGAACTCACCCTTTTCTTGATTTCGTATTCTGAAATTTAGGCATTGTTAACATGTATCGATGGCATATTCTTAATCTACACATCATTTGCAAGCTTTTGGTATTACTCGATTTCATTTATCTGACCTATATTGTGATCCACCATAGTTAGGGTTTCAAGCTTTGGTTTATGGCTTTTTGTTTCAGGAAAAATTAGCCTTAGTAATGGCTATGGTTGTGATCAGAAGAGGGAGACGAGTCTAACCATGGTGTTAGAATTCATTTCCATGGCATGTACGTGATTTTGAAGGTGGACAGGCTTGTAGCGACGGACCTTTGTCTGTGGGTATAGGTTCTCCAGATTTTTAGCTGCGGAGGGAGGACAGGGATGATGCGTTGGCACTCCCCCATTTGTCCATTCAAACAACGCGTGTTTTTTTTTCTTTTTTCAGACCAATAGCTTTTGTTTTACATATTATTATTGCATTGTATTATATTAACAAATGAAGCAACATGGCCTAGTGGTAACCACATCAGCGCTTAAGGATCCAAAGGCTGGAGGTCAGGGGTTCGATCCCCGCCTCCAGCAATTTGCCATTTTTCTTATTTCTTTTAGGAAATCCAGTGTATGCGCATACCAAGAGACCATCATACTCCCTCACTAGCCAAGGTGCCAGATGGCCAGATGGTCAGATCTGGTGGCCATCATTGGAGGTGCACCCAAGGGCTAAGTCAACGCTTGCATACAGGATCCAAAAAGTCCAATGGATCAGCATTATTGGGCCAGCCAATTGCTATTCACACACCCTCCAATCAGGCCCATTGTCTACTTTTTTTTTTGTTTATTTCATTTAATTATTTATTTTGTTTAACTTAATTACTAATCAATAACATAATTTCTTTTTTATCAAAAAATCACAAAAACATTTTTTTACCCAATTAAATTTTAGAAATTTTATTTTTTTATTAATAAATATTAATTAAATTGATTAGGTCATTAATTGTAGATAACTTGAATTTATTTTGTAAATAATAAAAATCAATTAGAATTAATAGGTTTTAACTTTAATTTAATTATTTTATTTTCTTTCCTAAATTAACAAAAACTCCAAAAATTTGCCATTTAATATTTTTCATTAATTTATTTATTTAATAATTAATTTAGCATTTAGTTTTAGGATTTAATTTCTTTTCTTAAAAATAAAAACAACAAAAAACCATTTTTTAAAAAGGGTCAAAACCCTAATTTCGTATTCGATCCGATTCACTCGCGCGATTTATTTTTCCTTATTCAATTATTGATGTATCTGCTCCCGACTTGTAATAGTTTTAATAGGACATTTATTTATTTTTTTGTTGTTTATTTTCAAAGGGTTGTTTTTGGCGATGTAGATACCCGACTCCTTGTAATAGTTAGTTTAAATTCCGTATTTTAATTCCGCAAATTATACAACTGCTAGATGTTCGATAATAGGGTTTGCATGACAAGAATGAATGTTTAATCTTAAAACGGTTAGATCACCCTGAACATGTGCAAAGATAAAAATAACTAAAATCAACACACTCGCACATGCGCACTCCTAGGGTACACACCCAACTTGGTTGCCTTTGTAAACGTTCATTGAGTATAGGTTATTTTAGAGGTCACCCTCTTGTCTAAAAGATCATAGTTGCCTCGAAATGGTTACCTCAGATATTGTTGCCTCGAATGAATGATCTAAGACATTAGGGTTATCTCTAATGCGTCCTAACATTGCTTTAGTGACCGTATGCCCCTCTTTCGAATTGACCCTCAAACTCCAACGACGGTGCTACCTACTCATTAATAGTGGGATAACATTGTCTAAAGGAAATTATCATAGAACGATTCCTTTTTTTCGAGTAGGTAGATTAGTTCTTAATTACTTGCTCATCCAAAACAAAACTTTTTTCACACTTACACACTTTTACAAACAAGTTTTCAAAAACACTTCATTACACTCTTAAGCGAGAGTTAAATCGAAGTTAAAACAAAAACTTTTTTCAAATCCAAAAGCACAAAGAAAACAATTTTGAAAATGATGAGCAAGTACCTAAGAGCCCGTAGATAACTACGGATAGAAAGGGTGTTAATACCTTCCATTTTTATAATCTACCCCCCGTACTCAGAAAATCTCAAAAAAGGAATTTTTCTGTGCTTTTTTTTTCCTTTCCTTGTTGGATAAAATAAAAGTCGGTGGCGACTCTTGCTTACCCGACATTTTGCAAAAACAAACACAAAATGCAAACCAGCATTCCAAAAACAGTCAGTTCTTCCCACCGTATTACAGACATTCTACATTCTTTTCACACTCTCACTGTGAGGAAAAGAGGTATTATTATGTATTGTACTCCTCTCTTGGCAAGATGTTTTATTTCACATCTTCCATAATCTATATTGAAGAACGAACAAGGTTCAAGGTGGTCACATAGGTTGATAACGCTCAAACATTCAGACATTCATTGATGTTCCCAATCTGTAGAGAATGTTACTATTGTCGACCGTTATGGAGAATTACCTAATGTCCCCTTACTTGGCATTAGAGGAGGTATCACCTACAACCCCTGCTTAGCCTAAGACAGTTTGGTTACGCCCGAAGGGATGGTCCACATGATATTCTTATTTAAGGGTTGATATTTGACTACGAGAATGACGATCAAGGTCAACGCCAAAGATTTATCCGAGCTTGGAGGATGTTGAACAAGGTAGATAGAAAGACATTGGGGCACAAGAATTTCATCCCTCTTGAGCCTTATCTCAAATGGGTACGAGATCGTGCTCAAAGTCTTATAATGCCTTACCTCTCCATTCTCCCGATTATCAAAGAGCCTATTGTGGAAGGAGATGTCCCATACACTATCCTGCATCCTGACATGCCCACGTCTCTTGAAGACTTGCAAAGGGATTGGGTACAACTTAAGGGGGAGCGAGACACTTTCGAGGCCCAATTCTATGCTAGCAAGAAGAAGGTTCTGGAACTCACCAGGCAACTTCATGAGGAGCGGAGTCTGAACGCTTACATCACTCCAAAGAGGATGCGTTCAACTTTTTTATCTTAGAGTTTTTGTATTTCTTTGTAAGCCCAAAGAGGCATGATGTACTTAAACTTTAATTTATTAATATGACATGTGTTCCTTTTTTGTCTAAAGTAAATTTAAATTTCTAATTTCCTTGAAATCATTTCATATTCATCTTCATTCATCATCACATAAACAAGTTTCTTACAACAGGTCTCCTTATATTTCTACTGTTTATTTCAGTAAGTTGCATCTTAAGCAGACAGTAAAAGATCTCCAGGCGCATAATGCTCAGTTTCAACAAATGTTCTTGACTCTAGCCAAAGGACACGAGGATTTGAAAAGTTTGTTGATCAAAGAAAAGAAGAAGAAAGCAAAGAAATCAATCGGTGTTTTGAATCTAGGAATAAGGTTCCCCGGGCCAGCCAGACGGACCCTAGACTTTGCAACATCATCTGGTGAAAAGGATAATCGAGAAGGGAAAGTCAAGGAAGTGATTGCCCAACCAGAATCTGAAGAGGAAGAAGAAGATGATTAAACTGAAGATCAGTATCCTTCAGCCGACGACAAATACAAACATCTGGAAGAGTGTCTAAGTGCAATGGAAATTTAGAAAGTGCCCGGGCTGGACTTTGAAGAGTTGGGTTTGGTGTCTGGGATTGTTATTCCACCAAATTTCAAGGCACCGGTGTTTGCTAAGTACAATGGGGTCTCGTGTCCCAAGATGCACCTCCGATCTTATGTAAGGAAGATACAACCTCACACTGCTGACAGAGATTTTTGGGTCCACTTCTTTCAGGATAGTCTATTCGGAACTCAGCTAGATTGGTTCTATAAACTGGAAAGGGCCAATATCCATAATTGGGAAGACGTTGCTGCTGCTTTTTATAAACAATATCAATACAACGCAGACCTTGCTCCCACCTGTACTCAACTCCAAAGTATGACTATGGGTTCGAACGAGGGTTTCAAAGACTACACTCAGAAATGGAGGGACTTAGCAGGAAGAGTCCAGCCTCTCCTATATGACCGGGAGCTAGTAGACATGTTTCTGGGTACCCTGTCCGGTCCTTTCTTTAATCATCTAATTGGAAGCTCCTCAGTAGGCTTCACTGAATTAATCTTGACCGGGGAAATAGTGGAATCTGGGATTAAGAGCGGGAAGATCCAAAAAGATGCATCCTCTAATGCCGTGAGAAAACCATTCATTGGGAAGAAAGAGGTTGGTGTTGTGTACCCTCAAAGGAATCAGGACAGAACTGAACACCGTCCAGCGATAGGGGCTGTCATGATCCCTAAGCCTGCACCTACTCAACAAAGGAATAACCAGCCTAGAACAGAAAGACCGGTAAGACAATTTACCCGGATAAATATGACACTGTCTCAAGTCCTGCCACATTTATTGAGATCTAATCTGGTAAATTTGAAGGAAGCCCCAAAGAATCCCAACACCGCCTCTCCTCATTACCACCCTAACGCTCGTTGTGCTTACCATTCAGAAAATCCAGGCCATGATACCAACAATTGTTGGGCTTTGAAAAACAAGGTGCAAGACCTTCTCGAGGCAAAATAAATCTAATTTGATGCTCCCGAGATCTCAAATGTTATCACCGCTCCTATGCCCAAGCATGGCCGTGATGTTAACGCTGTTGAAGATGATATGTTTGTTACCATTGTTGATGAACTTATTACTCCTCTCTTGACCGTCAAGAGGAACCTATTGAAAGCCGGTTTATTTCAGGGCTGTGGCAAAGGCTATCACCTCTGTTTATCCCTGCCAACTAGTTGTCATTTATTGAAAGCATGTGTCCAACGCCTAATGGATGACAAAGAGATTTTGTTTGAAAAGACTCCCATTCCAACCATTTCTTACAAGGATGTTTCAATAGTAACCATTTCAGCCAATCCTTCCAGGGTCTCCACTAAAAGACCCGTTAGGATTACATCTATTCCTAAAGTGACTCCACTGATAATTACTATGCCTGGACCAATCCCGTACTCCTCAAATAAAACTGTCCCATGGAACTATGGGGGTGACGTTTACTATCAAAATGTCAAACAGGATTGGCTGGCTGATGAAGACTCGATTTTCGAGAAGGCTGACCCCGACATCAGCAACATTGCATGAACCGGCAAAATAACCCGAAGCGGAAGAGTATTCTCCCCAGAGATTGCTCATCTGGAAAATGTTACCGGTCCTGTGATCATCCCTGCTTTTGTTGACACTACTACTACAATCCCTATGGTTACCTCTACTGACACCCCTACCACCGATTCGACCGAGATTCGGGGCAAAGGCATTTTGGTTGAGCCTGTCTGGATGAAGGCGCAATCAATATATATCCCGGAGGCCTCCAAAAGGAGATAGAAGAAATTCTGAAAATTATAAAGAGAAGCGACTACAACATAGTCGAACAGCTAGGGCAAACACCGTCAAAGATTTCTATGCTAGCTTTACTGTTGTGCTCCGAGGCTCATGCGAAGGCCTTGGTGAAATTTCTTAAAACTTCCCATGTTCCACAGGAAACCTCTGCTGACCAGTTCCAAGACTGTGTGGCCAGTTTGACCGCTGATAACAGTTTAGCCTTTTCTGATGCTGACTTGACACCTAGAGGGAGGAAACACAACAAGGTGTTGCATGTATCTGTCAAATGCAGGGGCACAACTTTGGCCCATGTCCTAGTTAATACTGGTTCATCTTTGAACGTGTTTCCTAAGAAGGCTCTAGATAGACTCGACTGTGAAGGTTTGACCTTAAAACCCAACAACATAGTGGTAAGGGCCTTCGACGGTTCAAAGAGAATGGTGCATGGGGAGGTGGACATCCCCGTAAAAGTTAGAACTCAAACCTTTGATTCAACTTTCTATGTAATGGACATTCGCCCTTCCTATTACTGTTTATTGGGCCGACCTTGAATTCATGACGCTGGTGCCGTCACCTATACATTTCATCAGATGCTGAAACACCCAACCAAGGGAAAAATCATTACTATCCATGGAGAGGAGGAATATATGGTCAGTCACCTGAACTCCTTCAGATACGTGGAATTGGATGGTGAATTCATTGAAACTCTATTTCATCATTTCGAGGAAGTCCCACAAACAGTGGCAGCAACCAAGACTGTTTCTCAAGTCCCGAAGATTACAAGACCTCCGCTAAAGATGTCTTCACTGAAAGATGTCAAGGTAGTGGTCGAAGAAGGTGGGTGTACTATTTGGGGCCAACTCTCGGATATCTCTTACAAATCTGACAAATTTGGTTTGGGTTTCACTTCAGGAGCCCAGAAAGCTGTTCGTCGTGCCTGTGCCGGGGGACCACCTTTGAAGATCAACAACCATGGAGTCAATGCAGTGGAGGATAGTGATGATAGCTGCAACTTGGAGGAATGGATTTTCCCAACTATCGACGGAGGACTCACCAACTGGGAAGCTAAAGATTTTTTCGCAATTACTTTTATCCAACAAAAATTGTCTTTAATTTTTTGTCGGACTTGTAATAATTAATCAATTCAGACTTTTAAAACCTTGTGTCTTATCCGAGGCACAACGGTCCATTTGTAAGGGTTGTTACCTCATTTTCATATGTCATCAATGAATCATGGACATTTTTGCATGCAAACTTTGTGCTCTTTGTCTTTATTTTTCTACTTTTCTTTCAAAGATAGCTATGCTCTTACACACACTCACATATCAAATGCAGATCTACATCCACTCAGGATCCCATGGGTAACGATTCTGCTATGGCCTATTGTGACTTCGAAAATCTAATCTACCAAGCCGCAGACGAAGGTGAGGAAGATTGTGAAGTGTCAGGGGAACTAGCCAGGTTACTACAATATGAATAAAGGACCATACAACCCCACGAAGAACCAGTGGACACAGTTAACTTAGGTACCGAAGAGGACAAGAAAGAAGTCAAGGTAGGAGCCAATCTGGAACCCAGTGTCAAGGAGCGTTTAACTCAGTTGCTACATGACTACATTGAGGTTTTTTCCTGGTCGTACAAAGACATTCCAGGACTTGATGCTGATATCGTGGTCCATCGTCTACCAACAAAAGAAAACTACCCTTCGGTAAAACAGAAAGTCTGTCGCATGCGGCCAGACATGTCAGAGAAGATCTAGACTGAGGTCATGAAACTATTCAACGCCGGATTCTTAGCCGTCACCTCCTATCCACAATGGGTCTCCAATGTTGTTCCAGTGCCTAAAAAGGACGACAAAGTACGCATGTGTGTTGATTACCGAGATTTGAATAGGGCAAGCCCTAAGGATGATTTCCCACTTCCCCATGTCGATATTTTGGTTGACAATACCACAAAGAATAAAGTATTTTCCTTCATGGATGGTTTCTCAGGCTACAATCAGATCAAAATGGCACCCGAGGACATGGAGAAAACGACCTTCATCACACAGTGGGGCACTTTCTCTCACAAGGTTATGCCATTCGGGTTGAAGAACGCTGGGGCAACTTATCAGCGCGTCATGGTAGTTCTATTTCATGACATGATCCATCACGAAATAGAGGTCTATGTGGATAACATGTTAACCAGATCTCAAACTGAAGAGGAACATCTTGACCATTTACAGAAACTCTTTGAAAGACTAAAGAAATATAAGCTAAGGTTGAACCCGAATAAATGCACATTTGGGGTGAGGTCCGGTAAACTCCTAGGCTTCGTCGTCAGCGGTAAAGGTATCGAAGTGGACCCTGCCAAGGTGAAAGCAATACAAGAAATGCCTGCTCCTCGCACCGAGAAGGAAGTAAAAGGATTCTTAGGATGACTTAACTACATTTCCAGATTCATTTCTCACCTAACCGCTACTTGTGAACCAATCTTCAAATTACTGAAGAAAGATCAAGTAGTCAAGTGGAATGATGAATGCCAAGCTACTTCCGTCAAGATCAAAGTGTACCTACAAGAGCCTCCTATTTTGATGCTACCAATTGAGGGAAGACCTTTAATAATGTATCTAACTGTCTTAGAAAATTCAATGGGGTGTGTGCTGAGAAGCATGACGAGTCTGGCCGAAAAGAGCATGTTATTTATTACCTGAGCAAAAAGTTTACCGACTGTAAAACAAGATATTCACTACTCGAGAAAACTTGTTGCGCTCAGGCATGGGCTGCTCTCCGACTAAGATAGTATATGCTGACCCATACTACCTTATTGATATCCAAAATGGATCCAATTAAATACATATTCGAGAAGCCTGCCCTCTCTGGGAGAATAGCAAGATGGCAGATGATCCTGACTGAATACGACATTCAGTACACTACCCAAAAAGCAATAAAGGGCAGTGTGCTAGCCGATCACCTTGCTCATCAGGCTGTGGATGACTATCAGTCCATGAATTTCGAATTCCCAGATGAAGATAACATGATGGTAAACAATTGGGAAGAACTCAGACCATATGACGGACCTGAACAAGGATCCCGATGGACCTTGGTTTTTGACGGGGCCTCCAACGCACTCGGCAATGGCATAGGTGTTGTAATCATATCCTCTGAAGGATGCCATACTCCTTTCATCGCAAGACTTTGTTTCAACTGTACTAATAATATGGCAGAATACGAAGCATGTATTTTTGGTCTCAAAGCTGGCATAAATTTGGGAATCAAATCCTTAAGTGTATTTGGAGATTCAGCCTTAGTCATCAGCCAGATCAAAGGAGAATGGGACACAAAGCACCCTAACCTCATCCCCTACAAAGAACATGTGTTGACATTAATCCCATATTTCGAGGAAATTACCTTTGAGCATTTTCCACGAGAAAAAAATCAACTAGCAGACGCGCTAGCCACTATGTCATCCATGTTTAAACACAAGTGGGGTAACGAGGCTCCCCAGATCACCATTGAACGGATGGATGAACCATCTTACTGTCACGAGATCGATACTGAAGAAGTAGTGGACCAACCTTGGTTCCATGAAGTAAAGAGGTATCTCGAGGCCCAAGAGAATCCAGATGGAGCTTCAGTCAATGATAAGAAGTTCTTGGAGATTCTCTGCTAAGTTCTTCCTTAGTAATGGCATTCTCTACAAGCGCAACCACTACTCTGTTTTGCTTCGTTGC
Source organism: Vicia faba (assembly GCA_948472305.1). Taxonomy (NCBI): domain Eukaryota; kingdom Viridiplantae; phylum Streptophyta; class Magnoliopsida; order Fabales; family Fabaceae; genus Vicia; species Vicia faba. The sequence continues at coordinate 1,183,284,048 of OX451735.1, read as the reverse complement.
GTAGACAAGGTTAAGGCAGAAAAGATCATGGCTGATCTACATGAAGGCACTTTTGGCACCCATTCCAGTGGGCACACCATGGCTAAAAAGATCCTACGGGCAGGGTATTATTGGTCTACCATGGAAGCAGATTGCTATCAGCATTCACGAACCTGCCACAAGTGTCAGATCTATGCTGACAAAGTGCATGTGCCTCCAGTTCCTCTAAATGTCCTAACTGCCCCCTGGCCATTCACAATGTGGGGCATCGATATGATTGGAGAAATCAAACCTACAGCTTCATCTTAGTGGCCATTGACTATTTCACCAAGTGGGTTGAGGCAGCTTCTTTCGCTTCCGTTACCAAGAATGTTATGGCCCGATTTATCAAACAGAATCTCATCTATCGGTACGGTATCCCGGAGAGAATCATCACAGACAATGGTACGAATCTCAACAATACTATGATCACCGCCCTATGCATGCAATTCAAGATCCAACACCATAATTCTTCCCCTTACTAGCCAAAGATGAATGGCGATGTCGAACCCACAAATATGAACATAAAAAAGATCATACAAAAAATGACAGTAACCTACAAGGACTGGCATGAGATGCTACCGTTTGCTCTCCACGGTTACCGTACCACGGCGCGTACATCAATCGGGGCAACTCCCTTTTCCTTGGTATACGACATGGAAGTTGTTTTACCAATTGAAGTCCAAATACCTTCTCTGAGAATCATGAAGGATGCAGGGCTGAATGAAGATGATTGGATCCAAACTCGGCTTGACCAGTTGAACCTAATTTATGAGAAGAGGCTTACGACTGTCTGTCACGGCCAGATGTGCCAAAAATGTATGATCAAAGCTTTTAACAAAAAAGTCAGACGTCAGGTATATCAGGTTGTTGACTTGGTAATCAAGTGTACCATATTACCACAAGGTGATCCCAGGGGAAAATGGACTCCTACATACGAAGGACCATTTGTGATCAAAAGCATATTCTCCGGGGGAGCAATGATCTTAACCACTATGGATGGCGACGACCTTCCGCACCCTGTGAACACGGACATAGTCAAAAGATACTATGCATAAGAGACCCGCTAGGTTGACACACCTAGGAAAAACAAGGGCATCTCGGTGAACCACAAAGGTTTGGGTAAAAATTAGGGATAAAACAAAAAAAAACTGTACATCCAGCAAGATGAAAACCTGAAAGGGCGGTTTGGGAAAAAAAGGGTATCCCAGTGGACCGAAAACCTGAAAGGGCGGTCCAGGAAAAAGTTAGGGAATTAAAGCATATGACTATGTCCCTTTGGATCACCTTACAAACAACCTTTAGCATCGACTGACAAGTTCAAACGAGTCTAATCAATCCAATCAACTTCGGACAAGGCAACAAGTGGACAAGACGCTCAGAGACACGAATTCTATAGCAAAATGGGAATCCCATAGGATTATTTCATATAGCTATCTTTTCTTTGTATCAATTTTCATTTTTTTTACGACGACATTCTCTTACTAGAATGTTTGTCTCATTATACAAAAATACTTATTTCAAGTTAATACAAAGATATCCCTTTGAAAGTGCAAAACTATCTATTTTTTTCTTTTTCTGTGTTTTGTGTGCGAAAACTTCCAATGATTATTTTTGAACATATGAATTTGAACATAACTACTGTTTACAAATGAAAAAAAAGAGGAACAAAAAATAGAAAGACAATCACTAATGGCTTTAAGAAATAGGATAATATCTTCAGACTATTCCATGAAGTCCCCCGCAGATATATTTCCAGCAAAAGCGGAAAATAGGACATCCCACTACAGGATCGCTAACGTATCTCCAGTATGCAGCTTAATGATATCAAGCTCTCTCACATCCCAGACAGAATAAAACTTCTAGTTACCGCTCCTAAGATTCCCCAGTGAAAGTCACCAAATCTCTCAGGATTCTCCAACAGGATTTCACAAAGTCCACAAGCAATGCACGATGTTTCCCCTTCACAACAAAGTTTATTTCTCTGACAAATGGAAGCTCATCAACACTTCAAATTCAAAACATGAAGACTTGCACTCCTCATTCTCAGCAATGCTCAGGGATTTATTTTCCCTGACTCCAGCAACACTGCGGCATAACAATTAACATGTTCATACATTATATCCATACGTCATAGCATTGATAACACAAATACATACGACACAATCTCGAGTATATTGAGAACATCATTGCACCATGCATTTCATACATCATGACATTGCACACAACTAACCTTTTATCTTTTCAGGAAAGATCAATCAACAGAAAATTATCGTCAAGTTTTCAACAAGTCAAATACAGATCAACTCCCAAGAAAGGATTGGTCAACCATCTACATAACAAATATTTCTTTCAAGACTTTTGGTTCAGTTTATACCCCTCAATGGTTTATCCTGATACTTTCCAAAGGAACACTTCTGGTTTAGATAAATCTCTCAATGATTTGTTCTGATTCTTCTCCAGATCCCTTCGGGTTCAGATAAATCTCTCAACAATTTATTCTGATTCTTTCCTAGTAGACATTTTCTCTGGTTCAGATAAATCTCTCAAAGATTTACTCTGATTCTTTCCAGTTAAAGAACATTCAAGATCTCTTTTGGTTCAGTTTATACCCCTAAACGGTTTATCCTGATACTTTCTAAAGGAACACTTCTGGTTCAGATAAATCTCTCAATGATTTGTTCTGATTCTTCTCCAGATCTCTGTCGGTTCAGTTTAAATCCCTCAACGGTTTATCCTGATTCTTTCCCGTAGACGCTTTCTCTGGTTCAGATAAATCGCTCAAAGATTTACTTTGATTTTTTCCAGTTAAAGAACATTCAAGATCTCTTTTGGTTCAGTTTAAACCCCTCAGCAATTTATCCTGATACTTTCCAAAGGAACACTTTGGTTTCAGATAAATCTCTCAACGATTTATTCTGATTCTTTCCCGCAGACGCTTTCTCTGGTTCAGATAAATCTCTCAATGATTTGTTCTGATTCTTCTCCAGTTAAAGAATATTCAAGATCTCTTTTGGTTCAGTTTAAACCCCCCAACGGTTTATCCTGATACTTTCCAAAGGAACACTTATGGTTCAGATAAATCGCTCCAACATTTATCCTGATTCTTCCCAGTCAAACAACATACAAGACTTCTTCTGGTTCAGATAAGTCGCTCCAAAGATTTATTCTGATTCTTTTCCAGTTGAAATCAAGTTCAGACTTAGTATATTCTCTATCAACAGTCACCCTTGGATGGCATCTACAAGCCCATCTCCGGAAAATCTCCATTATTCCTCCAAATGACATCTATAAGCCCATTCCCACTTCATCTTCGAGTGCAAATTTCTGGGCACTCTAGTGTCCAATCATCTTCCACCTTCAAGTCGCGAATGGCAGATCCGTCAATCTAACTCTTCAGGTTTAAGAAGATTGAACAGGGGCAGCTGTTGTACCTCAAAATTTTCCCTCCCATTTATCAAATATTTTCTCACAATATTTCCTTTGGTTCAAGACTGTACAAGGATTGATCAGCTCAAGACACCTCCTTAAGCACTGATGACTGAAATTAGAGTTTGAGATTGCACAAGGATATTTGAACTTTTAATGCCTCATATGAATTTCATGGATCATTATGGACCCTCAAGATTACTCATGTCAACTTTCAAGTCTTGGATCACATTTTTGCTCAGTCAATTGAGCAGTTGACCTAAAAATCAGATGTATTAGGGAAAAAGTTAACTGTGGCCAATTTACAATCAAACTTCATAATTTTTTATCCATATCAACATTATAAACTCATATGTATCATTTTATCAAGTTTGGACCATAATTCCTCAAGAAATTTGATCAGATCATCAAAAGGGCAAAATGGTCAAAATTAGGGTTTTGACTGAGGAAGGGCAATTTCTGATTTTTGACCTAGCAAATGTTTATTGGTTTGAGGCATGATCTCAAGAGTTCAATTGCATCATTTTAAATTAATGTCATGACTCAAAATATTGCTTAAGGTCATTTGATTGATAGTTGATTTTCAGTCAACTGATCAAAAGTCAATTGTACACTAAAAAGTCAAACTTTGACTTTTTCGTCAAAATCAAGTGTCAAAGATCACAATTCATCAAAACATGTCAAAATATGAAACTTATTCATCAAGAAATAAAAAAGTCAAGATTTCATTTTGAAAAGTCAAAGTTTCCAAACTTAGAAATTTTTGTGTTGAAAACTTCATATTTTTTCACAACTTTGAGCCAATTTTTCACCATGATACAAGATGATTCAAAAGAAACTTTCAACATGAAAGTTGTAGATCTCCGTGAGATATAAAACATTTCTTTACACAACTTATCCTAGAAATTATTGAATCTCAAGTTATTAATCCATGAATTCATGGTCATGAAACTAAAACACTTAGTGAAATTTTGGCATTTTTGGTCAGGATTTTGACCTAACTTCTCGGCCAAGTTTCACATAGTTCCACTTGGATTTTGCAAAAGTGATTCAAAGATGGATTATATATCACATTAAAAGATTTCTAAAATGTACAAGAACTCCTTGAGATCATTCTTGAGCAAGGAGAATCGAAGAGAGGAAGTTAGGGTTTCAAACTGAAATTATAGGTCATTTTTGTGATGAACAAGAATTTAAATCTCAAGCCTATGCTGCACAAAATTGCTTTGCAGACCTCTAAACCTCAAAATATCTTCATAATCATAAGATTTCACTTGCTTTTGAACTATTATCCATTTGATTCAAGCTTTATCCAAGTTAATTTTCCATTAATGGCACAAAGGCACCATTTCCATTTACATAAAGCAATCTTTATGCAAAGTCAACTTGCATTGAGCTTTGCACTTGTTCCTTCTGCACAAGCTTCCTCTACAAAGTCAGATAAGCATGTTTAAAGTTGGTAACCACTCTAGATAGATTTGTACCTTACCTTGAAACCATACTTGTCAAGCTTGCTTAAAAAACAAGTCAAAATCTCATAACTTGTGATCTTGTGATTCTGACCAACTCAAGTATCCAAACCTCTTGCTTATACACAAGGGCACTATATGCAAGCTAACACACGAGCTTAAGCACCCTGAAACACTCACAAACTCCCTCAAATCAGAAATTTCCCAAAAACTCCATTGTTGCACAGTTTCTGACCTTGAACACCAAACTCATATTTCCCTCATGCGTTTCTTGGCCTTTTGGTTCCTAAAGCTTCCTTACATAAAATAATACTCACCCCCATCCTCATTCCAGAACTGTAACATCATTTGCACCATCTTCCATAACCAAAAAACAAAGTCTGTATATTGACTTCTCTAGACCATTTCAGCCATTCATTGCTCAAGCTAATCATTGCATTAGCTTCCTGGGACCTCAAGGAAGTTAACCTGATCATCACCATCACTTGAAACAAGCTCAAACTCAAAACACAATTTCCAGTTTTGAGGTAAGTTTTCATAACTTTGAACTCTTCATACAAGCATCATTAATGGTTTATTTGTGAATAAGAAATGTAGATATCATTGTTCTGAAGCTAACCATGTCCTTAGATTTCATTATTGTTGCTTGAGTAGTTAGAATTTTGAATTTAAACCTCTGAAAATATTTAGGTCAGGATTTGGTACCATTATAAATTCATGCTTATTTTTGAGAATTAGCTTAAGTTACTTACATATTTAGAATCGTGAGAAAATTTCTAATAAGTTTGGTGTTGGAAGTTTTATGAATGGTTGAGAAATGATGAAGTTACAGATCCTTTGGCTGGAGTTTGAAGATGAAGTGTATTCATGACTCATTTTATATTATATATTTATCATTTCAGTTAAGTTAACGGATGTATAGCCACCTCATTGGTAAAGAAAACGCGCGTTTATGGTCAAGGGCGTGGGTTCAAGCCCCAGCGCTGCCACTTTTGCTATTTTTCTAACATTTCCTCTTTTTTGTTCCAAAAACGGGCGTCTGGGCCTCCAAATGATTGGGCCTTGCCTTTATTGCTATTTCTGACCCCATGCCTTATGGTTTACACCCATGGCCCATTATTTTCTTTGTTATTTTATTTTATTTTATTTTTTATTTTTTATATTTTATTTTCATTTTATATTTTCTTTATTATTATTATTATTATTATTATTATTATTATTATTATTATTAATGATAAAAAACCCAAAAATATTTTATTTATTTATTTGCATATTTAGAAAAATGCTCATTTATATTTTATTTTCTTCATATAAACAAAAAAACAAAAACATTTTCATTTAATAAATAAATTTTTTTTATTCAATAAATATTTAGACTAGGATTTAACTATTATATTATTTTCTTGTAAATAAAATTAATTTAGAACTTAGGTTTATTTTAATTAATTAATTTTCATTTGTATTTTCATTAAGATAAAACCTTTCATAGAAAAACCCTAAAAATACTTTTTTAATTTAACTTATTTCTTATTTAGTTTAAATTTAATTTTGTTTAATTTTTAGTTAATCATCTTCTTTAATTAAGTCAAAAAACCCTTTTCATGAAAACCAAACAAAAATCACATTTCTTTTTACATTTATATTCTTGCATTTTTATTCATTTTTGTACAATATTCAATATGGTTGTAATAATTATTTAGATTTAATTTTCTTGCAATTCTCCATTTGTAATTTGTACACCCCCTACCCTAATGATGTAATAGCATAGTAATTTTAATTTCCACAATTTAATGCTTTATATACAAATGCTAGTAATTAGGGTTTGTATGAAAATATAAAACCAATGCTTAGAAAATCCTAATACAAGACAAATCAAGCATGAAAAATATACACTTGCACACTTTGCACCTCTAAGGTTAACTCTACTTGTTGCCTTGAGAAATAAATGGTCATAATACGCATGTAATATGTCTTAGCAAAAACAAACAAAAATACAAGATTATAGTCTCTCGATGACGCTACAAATGTTGTCTTACGAATGATCTTAGTCCCTCAAAGAAAATGCTAAGATATCTTACAACATTGCTAATCATGGCTATACAATGACCCTTGCCCGTCCCTTTTACATCCAAAGATAGGTTTGCTTACCAAATCAAGGTAAGATAACAATATCAAAGGAAAGAGGAAATAAACATGAAAGAATTTTGAGTAGGTAGAATGTTCCTAGTTGCTTGCTCATTTTCAAACCAAAACATCCTTGCTATTTTCTAAACAAACACCAACACTTTCAAAAACATCTTTCAAACTTGAAAATATTTTCAAAAGATCAACACTTTGTATACATTCTTATGACGGGAATCATTACAAAGTTTGCCTAAACGATGACGCCTTTTCAAAATACTTTCAAAAACCACACAAAGCACATTTTCAAACAAAAGCAAGTGAGCTAGAAAGAAACTTAGAGCCCATGGAAAACCATGGATGGAAAGGGTGCTAATACCTTCCCTTTTCATAATCTACCCCCCGAACTCAAGAAAACATCTCAAAGGTCTTTCCTGTTCTTTTTAGCCTTTCCTTTTGGATAAAAGAAAATTCGGTGGCGACTCTTGCTAATCGCAACATTTGCGATCAAACGCAAAACAATCAAGTAAGTTCTCCTACCGCGTTACAAATATCATCAACATCACATCATTACAACATCATCAACATCTTAACAATATTATCATAGCAGTATCAACATAACAACATCATTATCACACAACATTATCATGACAATGCAATGGTTCATTAACCATCACATAAATCAACAACTTCATCAAAATAATAGGCATAGGAATAATATTTAAACATTTCACATATCACTATCATGTTATAGTTCTGAGTGTTAGCTTCCTAACACTTCAAATGGCACATCGTTTAGATCTACGATTACAAAGTTATGAGGTAAACTGTCAAGACATGTTACAATTTTGAAACAAAAAAGTTTCCCAAAATACTATAGCGACAATCGATTATCACTGGATGACAACCAACTTTCATCAACTCCTAGGCCAAAAAATCAAATTGTAACAACATGATAATCAATTGTTTCCTTGGTGCAACTGATTGTCATTGATACATCTTCTAAAATCTTATTTTCGATGTTATGTACCAATATCCTCTAATTTCTAGTCGTTCAGTTCACTACCAGTTTTAATTGCAACCACAAAAATACTTTGATTCGTGATCTATTACTACCATTACACCTACTTTATTCTGTTGACTATAAATCTTTTAAATTTCTCATGGATTAGACATTTAGATTCACACATAGGGACAACTCAATCTCCCCCTAAACTCAAGAAACACAATCACACAATAGTATAAATCAATTAACGCATACACTACATATCATTACCAATTAAATCAACATATGTGACAACAAATTCATCATCTTTTATCATCTAATCAAGAACACACAATCCCTAATGGAGGCCAAGGGCATCTCTCAACTCTACCATTCATCATACTCCTATTACTTGAATTCCTCACAAGCAAATCAATCTCTCTTGAATTCTCTTTCTTCTACCTCTAGTCAATCTTGCCTTTTCCTATTTTGCTCTCCAATTCTACACTGTCAAAAGGTTTCTCTAAAAACCTAATTTTCCCAATTTTTAGAATATATATAGTAACCTCATTACATTTTCCTAATTATTATTATTGCACAAATTAATTCTAGTTTCTTTCCTCTTACCACAAACTTTCCTCAATTCACACAATTGACCCAATTCTCATTTTTACCAATTTCTCTATTTATTTATAATAATAATAATAATGCTAATTATTCTAATTATTTCTAAATTATTTTACCAAGCTACTACATTATTATCACACTCTTCTATTACTAATACATCCCAACAACATATAGTTTTACTTAATAAAATAATTATAAATTATTTCATCCACCTATAATAACCTTACCATGCCCCTAACTCAAGGACTCACGTCCCACAAATATTCCAACAATTAAATAAATCACTGAATAGGCATAATTAAATTAATTAAATAAAATATTCCATACGCAAAATAGGGAGTTACAACTCTCCCGCACTTGAGAAAATTTTTCCCTCGCAAGTTACCTCAAGTGAACAGATTCATATGCAAATCCTTCATCTGGCCCTCAAGCTCTCAAGTTAAGTTTCCACTAGCTTGTCCTCTCCAAATAATCTTCACCAAAATAATCTCCACTAAAATAATCTCTTTACCACACAACTGCTTTACTTCCTGATCGTCTATTCGCATGGATAATGTCTTAAAAATCAGATTATCTCTCACTTGCATATTATCCATTACAAAAAAAAACGCGTGAATTTTGGCGGTTATGGAAGTATTATTGTAGTGGTTTTAACCGCCCTTATTTACGAAAATGGCATTTTAAAATGACGTCGGATATTTTGCTGCCGCAAGGTAAAAACGGCAGTTTCTCATCAACCGCCTTACAAACCGTCGTAATATTATTGGTACATTGTGTCGGTTATGTCTGGTAAGTAATGGTAGTTCGAACCGCCATATTATTGATATATTTAAAAAAGAAAAATTAATTTCCATCAAGGTTGTATTGATATATTCTGCTCCCTCTTGGACGTAGCAGACTTGAATTATTGAAAGAAAATTAATAACACATAGACAACTATTTTTAGCTTAATTTAGAAGAAAACAAAATTGTGGCAATAAAAATATAGAAAGCATTTAAACTAACTTAAATAGATATGTATAATTTATTTATATAATCAAAAAGAAAACATGGTTCAATTGTTTTGATATAAACTGTAAGTTATTTTCATAATAGATCATGAAAAACATTTTAATATATTGATAATAACTAATGGGCATGTCCTAAGTTATTTCCACAAATCTAAAAAACATGTATCAAGTGCTTGAATTAATGGATAAGTTCCAATAAGGTGTGAAAACTCAGATAGTGAGGTAATCTTTGATGATGTTAACCTGAATGAATTCTGGAAGTATGTAGGACAAGTCTCCAACCATTCCCCCTTTACATGATATGTACATGTCAAATGAATATTGGAACGGAAACTTGTTAAAACTAAATATTTGAAGCTCTCATAACAATTTCTCAGTTTCAATAACGAACACTTTCCAACATACCATCTGTTATCGAGTGAAATTTATAGTAACAATCAATGGAAAAAATTAGAGAAGCTAACAATCACATATTCTAGTTAAAATAATTTATAAAGAAGCGTTGTAGCTCCATTAATTTTTGGGATATGTAATTGACGACATTGAAATTGTGCATACCTTTGATGATTTTGATAGTCACTATGAAGCTGATAGTAGATGAAAATAAAAGATTTCCTGTTGTGTTCAACCTGTGAAGTTTACAAGTAACTATTTCAAATAAGATATTAAAATCTTGAAACTGCTTTGAAATTTAAAAATGAATTTAGTTACAATCCATTTATGAGTGAACAAGATTTTATTGTTTATCATATCACTAATTAATACTGTTAGATTTTGTTCTGCAATTTTATCTCTGAGTTTTGATGATAACAAAGAATATGTTTGTATGAATAATTTTGGTACTCTAATGTTTGTTATTTTGAGTATTTAACAAATAAGTTCTGCTTCTGATGAAAGGCGCTGCTAAGACATTCGAAGAGACCAAGTTTTGTTTCTACGCTACACGAATTCTGATGAACAATAGCAAAACACTTCAGAAGGTTCTGAAGTTGTGACTCTAATACACGTCCAAGAAACCAAGTTCTAAAGATCTGAAGGCAGAAGTTCTGACTGAAGTCCAGATGTTGAAGACTTATGTTTCTGAAGACAAAGGTTTCTCAAGACCAAGTGCTGAAGATTATGAAGACGAAGTTCTGAAGACTCTGAAAATTTGAAGTTCTGATGACCCAAGATTCAACAAATTGTTCTGAAGACCAAGTGCTAAAGATTCCGAGGACGAAGTTCTGAAGACTATAAAGACTTGAAGTTCTGATGACCCAAGTTCTATTTTCTTACTTCTAACTCATTCTCATCTGAAGCCTCTGAAGTTCAGAAGATAAGAAGATAACGTTATACATAGTACATGGTACAAATAAAAGATTTCATTCCACTACTATGAAGGACTGACGCATTGTACGGTCTTGTCCCCCACTATGATTCAACCTACCAACTTTATGGAAGTTCCAGAAATACCCTCCAACGAATATATTATTTTATTAGCTATATAAAGGCTTGAAGACTAAAGGAATGGATGCTAATTCACGTTACTAACCCGCTTGTTTAGAAGTATATTTTTTGTAAACAAACTTTGTTCAAACTATTGTTTGATTGTGCCTTAAAGGACCAGTTGGTCAGAATCTTTAAGAAGTCTAAGATTAGTGTGTCTTAGAGGTTGTAATGTTAGTCACTTGGAGTTAGCTTGTGCAGTGTAATAATCAGTTTGATTATTGGATTAAGACATTGTTGAGAAAGGCGAAATCACCTTGGCGGGTGGACTAGACTAGCTTGATAGTTTTTAAGTGAACTAGTATAAACATACTTTGTTCTTTACTTCCCACATCTTATATTTATTATCAATAAGTGAAAAAAATATTTTTCAATTAAAGGGGATATTTTTAAAGAAAAGTTTTTGACTTAAAACTCAAATCAAATCCGCCTTTCTTGTATTTTTCACACCTTCGGTTGGCATCAGAGCTCCGATTCTGAGTGATAAAAAATTTGAATTTTTATCAACACCTAATAGTGTTCAATATCGATCCAGACTGTGTTAAAAATAATGGCTAACAACAATGTTGTCACTGTTGATAATAAGGATAATCAAGGTTGTCAGACACGCGAGTCTACTCAGACTCGTAAAGGATCCGTAGACTCAACTCACAAACTCGACTCGTAAACTCGTACGAGTCTATGGAAAATTTAAAATGACTCTCAAAATCTGTAAGTGAGATATATGACTCACACATATATTTATAAACCTGGAAATACCTCATACATGACACAAATATATAATAAAACACCAATTAGCATAAAAAAATTTAAATTTCATAGCCCATAACAAATTTCTTAACAAATTTCTTTTGAAAGCTTCTGAATGCTTCTGTATGTTTTTGAATCTGTATGCTTGATGATGATTTGTGCCCAGTGATGAAGGTTTTCTGAGGGCCCTTAGTGTTGCCTCTTCTGTATCAATCAGGCTTAAGGCTTTTGTGGCTTAGGCTATTTGTTTACAGGTAAAGCTTAGCAGGTTTGTGTGCTTGAAAGGTTTAGCTTTAGCAGTTCAGGCTTCATAGTTTGTGCTTTTTGACAGGGGTTAAGGTTTGAATGTTTTGGATATGGGGTTGGATGAAGTTTTGTTTATGCAGTGTGTTGAATGCAGGGTTTTTGAGCTTGACAATGCAGGTTTTTGGCTTGACAGGGTTAAGGTTTGTTTGTTTTGGATATGGCTTTGGCTTACTGGTTTTCAGGTTGAGGATGATTTGTGAGTTTTACTGGTTTTGGCCTGTTAAGGCTTATGCTTCAGCTGTTGGGTGTTTTTGGCTTCAGCTTCACAGAGTTATTGCCTCAGGCTTATGCTTGACCTCTGGGATATATTATGCAGGTTTTGTGCCTAAAGACTAGAGGCTTTTTTGGTGGAAGACAGTTCTGTCTGCTTTAGTTACAGTTTTGAGACCTTTTATCTTTTTTTTATCTTTGCCTCTTTATCCACTGTGTTATTGCAGTTTTGTTTTCTATATTTTTTCCTGCCTAAAGCCTATAAGCTTGCACCTCTTTTCTTTCTTCTCTCTCTCTCTCCAGTACAACTTTTAGCATATTATATTGCTTAACATGTACTAATTCTGAAAAAGCAAACTGGCCTGGAAATGATGAAATGAAACTTTGCTTGCAATCTACTCTTTCTCTACATATTTGCATATCTCTTTTCCATACTTTGTGCTTCTTGACAGTATTGATGGTACTTTGATATCTTGAGATATCTTTTGGCAGCTTGTTGACTTTGGACTTAGTTTTGAAATTGTGACTTTGTTTAGCAATTTGAACTTGGTTTAGGCCATTCAGTTTGTAACTTGGACTTTGTATTTGCACATGCTGTCTTGCTTTGAACTATGCAGTTGGTTGACCAATTTGAAATGTGCAATTTTTAACTTTGTGCATTCATTTTTAATTTGCAAACATCTTCATCCCTCTTTGTGAACCGGGAGAAATCTCGTGATTTGCAAAGAGGGCGAACTGATCCCGGCCATTTGCTTTTAATGATGAACTCTTTATATGTCTGTCTCTTTAAATATTTATCTGCTTCTGACTTTTCTTCTTTCTTATTCTTTGCAGATAGAATCCAATGGGGCAGAGGGAGCAAGGGATGGAAGATGAAGAATTGAAGACTTAGAAAAATATTAGGATAGTTTTATTTAAATTTAAATAACTGTAATATTATTATTGTAAACATTTTGTAAACAAAAACAATTATACAAGTAATTTAAAGATAAATAAAAAGTCCTTTTATTTGATTAATTCTTTTTATTCTTTTCAAGATATTTATCTAATTGTTATAATTCTTAAATTAAAATAAAAATGGAAATAAATTCCAATTATCTTAACTTAAAAATAAATAATCAATTGGTAAACATTGTGGTCTTATGACAAACCTGGCGCTCCAATTATCCAAAGCAACGCATAGTTTCAAACCAAGCGACAGTTAATTAAACAAAATGTCCATCTGCCTCATTTCACTGATTAAATCCAACAAATGCAAATTAACAACCAGCAGCCTCAGTTCTCAATTCAGAGTAATTTAAAAGCATTGATAGAACCAACTCTTCTTGAGAGATATGCGCACAAAAACCCTAGTTCCTGATCAAATGCCAAAGAAGCGCTCGCCTGATCAAAGTTGAGCCGAAAATCAACCAAAACCCTAAGCAAACTGTATGAACTGTTCCAGAGCCATGAAAACCAATGAAAACCCTAATTCCGTCTGACTGACGAGAAAAGTCTGTTTGACCGATTCTTGAGCCAGTTTGAAAAATTAGGAAACGCCTGAAGCTGTGATTTCTTGTGAAAAATGCGAGGGCAAATTTTGGGGTACAACAGTTGCCCCTGTTCAATCTTCTTGGACTTGAAGAGTTAGATTGGCAAGTTTGCCTTTCGCGACTCGAGGGTAAAAGGAGATTGGACACTAGAGTGCCCAGAAAATTTGCACTCGGTAATGTGATGGTAGAGGGAATGGGCTTAAAGATGCCATTTGATGATGGGCTTAAAGATGCCATCTGGTGACTGCTGGTAGGAGGATGGGCTTATAGATGCCATCTGGAAATGGGCTTAAAGATGCCATTTAGAAATGTTTGTTGAGGAGAATGAGCTTATAGATGCCATTTGGAAATGATTGTTGAACTGTATGTCACTGGTGAGTGGACGAGTATCAGAAAGGTATCCATGTTTTGGAACATCTCTGAACTGAGGGTCTGAGCCAGCAATAGGTTGACATCCGTGTTTGGAGAACCTGTAAACTGTCTTCAGGAGTTGGAGTTGAATAAGCAATAGAGCAGCATCCGTTGTTGGGAAGCGTCCGTAAACTGTTTTTTTCAAAAGTTGCATCTGAACAAGTGATAGATTAACATCCGGTGTTGGGAAGAATCCATAAACTGTTTTTTTCAAAAGTTGCATCTGAACAAGTGATAGATTAACATCCGGTGTTGGGAAGAATCCATAAACTGTTTTCAGAAGTCTTGAAGTGGCGAATGAACCGATGTAGGGTTTCCTGATGATGAGTCCGTGTAAAACTGCATCTAGATGAATCTTAAATAAGTATCAGAATGTCGCCGTGTCTGGGTCACATTTGATCTATTTCTGGATGAATCTCGGAAGATGATGATTTTTGTCTGTCGACTGATCTCACCTGAAAAAGGTAAAGAGTTAATCGTATGCAATGTCATGATGCATGATGCAGTATATGTTATATCAATGTTCATGATATGAATGTGATGAATGCGCATGTAAGCTAATGAGCTGTCTTGCTGAGGATAGACGAATCCTGGATGGCTGAAGATAAAGGAATCTTGACTACTGCCGGGGAAAATAAATCCTTGGCTGCTGGGTAGGGCAAGAATCTTTTGATCGTTGAAGATGAGGAGTCCTGGGACCACTGCTGGGGGATCAGAAGCTTGGGTTGTATGCCAAGTTACTGGGGAATTCCTGTCTTGAGGAGGTCTTCACTGGAGAATATTCGAATATTCTGTGAAGAACCGAGAATGGGTCTTCAACTCTGCTTGGGGATTGATAGTTGGTAGTTTAGCTCCGCTGGGGATATTGAAACTTGATTCTAAGGGGAATTAGATTCCGGAAGGTTCTCGGGCTGGGGATTGCAAGAATCTTCTGATTACCGCATGCAATTGATCTCGGGAATGGGCTTACAGATGCCATTTGGAGGTAGGATGGATAATTGACTGGATATGTGTTGAATTGTGAGTTTGAAAGAGGGAACCTGTGTAGGGTTGCTTCATGATGAGTCCGTGTAAAACTGCATCTGATTTTGAGAAGGAACCTGTGTAGGGTTGCTTCATGATGAGTCCGTGTGAGACTGCATCGGGAGTTTTGAGAAGGAACCTGTGTAGGGTTGCTTCATGATGAGTCCGTGTAAAACTGCATCTGAGGTTGAAAGGGAACTGGTGTAGGGTTTCCTGATGATGAGTCCGTGTAAAACTGCATCGGGAGTTTGAGAAGGAACCTGTGTAGGGTTGCTTCATGATGAGTCCGTGTAAAACTGCATCGGGTTTTGAGAAGGAACCGGTGTAGGGTAGCTTCATGATGAGTCCGTGTAAAACTGCATCGGGTTTTTGAACACTTTTGACATTCGAATGCCCCAAGTGGTGATGTAGATAATTTCCTGGATTGTTACAGGTGTTGATCCACAATCAGTCGTCCACAGATGTTTTCCTGGTTTGTTACAGGCGTTGATCTGGAACTTAAGAAAGGTAACAGAATGGCAACCGTGTCTGGAGCACATCTGGACCGTATCTTCCAACAGGTGATGAAGGAATTGTCGAACACTTTTGACATTCGAATGCCCCAAGTGGTGTTGATCTGGAATAAGTTGCTGAATGTCGCCATCTCTGGGTCACATCTTAACTATATCTGAAAGCAGACTTGGATAAGTTATAGAATGTTGCCAAGATCTTGGGTCACATCTTGAACTATCCCAATCTTTTGAGGTGATAAGGAAATGGTTGAACACTTTTGACATTCGAATGCCCCAAGTGATGATGAATGAGTCTTGAATCAGATTACTCTGCGAATTGAGAGATTTCTTGAAATCTTGACTGGACTGCCCCAGGTTAACTGAATTTTGAAAGATCTGTTGAAACCTTGATTGGACTGCCCCAGGTTAACTGAACTTTGAAAGATTTGTTGAAACCTTGACTGGACTGCCCCAGGTTAACTGGATGGTGCCATGTCATGCCCCTTATTGATAGGAGATTTGTCGTTGGAAGTGTCATCCTTTTGAAGTGATTTTGTTCACTGAGAGAGTTTTCGTTCCTCCGAACATTCGCTGTATGAATTTCTTCGCTGTCAAACAAATAGTCAAATGCAGACAGTGATATTCAATCAATGCAAAGTTTATGTTTGTCTCGAAGTTTTGCAAAATGCGTTTTTTAGCAGAAAACTTTTTATAAGACAAGTCAACACAAGATTTAGAGCAAAGCCTTACAGGAGTCAGGATACCTTTTGAAACAGTATGCTTTCGAACTAACCCATGCTTTAATTAGGACTTTTGAAGGGTTGTAACGTGGCTTGGTTCACGTTTTAAGAAACAAAGGATAAAGGCTCAAAGTATATTTGTACCCACCCGCTCTTCGTGATGTTCTTCACACCTAAGCTCAGTTAATTGTGCGTCGCACTCTGTTTTGAGTTTGGAACGACTTTTGGGCGATGGTTCACCAGTTGAATTTGGGGAGACAGTGATCATCTCCTTTTTCTTTTTCAACATTTTTCATGTTGTTGAGGATTTGTAATGACCTCACTATTTTGATTTTGATTTGTTATCCCTAACTTTTGCCTGACTGTTCCCATTTTCGAGATTACAGTCAGCGGGATGCCCCAGCTTTCTTAAGCCTCCTTTATAGGTTTTGGCTTGGTGGTTTTTTCTATTTTGAGAGATTGAATGCCTATGTGATAGGGAACCACCCTTGTCTTTTGATTCCAAAGGAATGCTTTTATTTTTCTTTGACGTTGTTCGTTGTATTACGAACTGAGAGTTTGCGACTTCAATGCGCATTTTCTTTTGAATTAACTGAGGTACTACCCTGCCCCAGGTTTATATCAAAGGTTTTGATCGTTTAGAACAGAAAACTCCTACTTCTTTGGCTCGAAGGGGTTGACTAGGGATTAACTTCCTTATAACTCCAGTGTTTGGGAATTGAAAGAAATGCCTGTACATCATCAACGAGGTCTGTTCAAAAGCATACTGTATGAGATTATGGTATTGTTTCGTCATCCTCCCTCTAAAGGCTTGCAGCTTTTTATCAAGAGTCAAATATCATAAAGAAAAGCATAAGAGTAGTGAAAACGAATAGATGAATTCAAGACAAACATATGCAATGCATTAATGAAACAGAGTTTAACATTAAAAGATAATTGTTTGAATGATAAAAGATTACAACTTTGAAAGTTCAAAATGAAACAAACACAATCTCAATGAGCTGGCATAGAAGCAGTGATCATGCTGGAGCCTCTGGAGGACCAAACTCAATTTCCTTGGCATCAATCAAATTCTGAATCTTGTACTTCAAAGCCCAACAGTCGTCAGTGTCATGCTCGGGACTGTCAGAATGATAAGCACAAGTTGCATTAGGATTGTAGTTAGGAGATGAAGTCTTGGGGTTTGGATAAGGCCCTATCAATGCAATCAGATTCATCTTCAACAAGTGTTGCAGTGCTTGAGACAACGACATGTTGATGTTGGTGAACTGTCTCTTAGGCTCGTCTGGTCGTTGCTGACTTCCCCTTTGCTGTTGTCGGCGTGACGTAGAACTAGAGATTAGGACTGCCCCTGCATGTTGATCATGACGACTCCTTTGACTGTTCCCAGCATTAGACTCTCTCTTTCTGTTGTAGGGGATTATCTGAGTATCCGAGGATGTAGTTCCTTGGATCTTTCCACTCTTGACGCCAGCTTCGACCCTTTCGCCAGTCAGTATTAGCTCGGTGAACCCGGCTGAGGAGCTCCCAATTAGGTGATTGAAGAAAGGCCCTGTCAAAGTCCCCATGAAGATGTCAATCAGCTCTCTGTCAGTTAAAGGAGGTTGCACCCTACCAGCCAAATCTCTCCATTTTTGAGCATACCCTTTGAAGCTCTCGTCGGAACCCATGGTCATGTTCTACAACTGCACATGAGTTGGTGCAAGATCAGCATTGTACTAATACTGCTCATAGAAAGCAAAAGCTAAGTCCTTCCAGGTGTGGATGCGAGAACTCTCCAATTGGTAGAACCACTCGAGCTGAGCCCCTACCAGACTTTCTTGGAAGAAATGGATCCAAAGCCCTGTATCAGCCGTGTATGGTTGAATCTTACGGACATAAGACTTTAGATGCATCTTAGGGCAAGAGACTCCATGGTACAGAGCAAAGGCAGTGACTTTGAACTTTGGAGGGATGACCAATCCAGGAACTAGACCCATGTCTCCTAGATCCAAGCCAGGTATTTGTTGGATCTCCATAGCATTGAGGCGATCCTCCAACTCTTTGTACTTGTCATCAGTGAGAGGATATTGTTCTTCGGAGTAGTCAGCTTCCTCTTCAACAATCTCCACATTGTGGTCTTCTTCAAGACTACCTCCTGTGTTGGATGGAGTTGCAAGGTCTTGGGTCTTAGGCCTTCTCCTCAAGTTCAGGATGCTGGCTGCCTTCTTGGACTTCTTTTTCTTGTCTTTGAGAAGAAGAGCTGTCAGATCCTCTTGCCTTTTACCCATAGCCAGCAGCATTTGTTGGAATTGAGCATTTTGAGCTTAGAGATCTTTCACCGTTTGTTCCATATCCATCTTACTGAAATAAACAGTAAGAAGATAAGAAAACCTGCATGGGAGAAACCTGTTATGCAATGATATGTATGATATATATGCAATGTTTTCAAGGATCTCTTGGGGTAAACACAAGAGAATGTTAGAGGTTGAGCTTCGATCTTGGATCGGAGAACCTTGTATCGGTGGATGTCTTCCCACGAGAATCAAGCTCACCATGTCGAGTGGGTCACAACCACTGATTCAAGTTGTTGCACTTGAACTTTGATTGGAGAACTGTGCACTTGTGGATGTCTTTCCACAAGAATCAAGCTCACCATGTCGAGTGGGTCATAGCCACTG
Source organism: Vicia faba (assembly GCA_948472305.1). Classification (NCBI taxonomy): domain Eukaryota; kingdom Viridiplantae; phylum Streptophyta; class Magnoliopsida; order Fabales; family Fabaceae; genus Vicia; species Vicia faba. The sequence goes on along the minus strand of OX451735.1, from coordinate 1,183,264,781 downwards.
ATTCAAGTTGTTGTACTTGATCTTTGATTGGAGAACTATGCACCTGTGGATGTCTTTCCACAAGAATCAAGCTCACCATGTCGAGTGGGTCATAGCCACTGATTCAAGTTGTTGCACTTGATCTTTGATGGCATCTGTTTAGAGGAGAAAACCTCCTACCCCTTGATAGACGTCTAGTTCAACGTAACCCTGCATCAAAAGAACCCTCGAGATCCTTGAAATGGTTATTGAAAATGCTATGGTATGATGTCATGATGTTATGCACATGCATGCAAAAGCAAGTGAGTGTATATACAGGTAATCATATTCACACAAAGCAAACAAGTCCTTAGGTTCAAGCTTGCATGAGGTTCATGTACTACCCTCTTTCAGTTTCGTTGGTTAAGACCTGTCCTATCAAAAGTAACCGGGTTCTAGAGGATCTCAATATCACTGACTACCCTCAATCGGTCATAACTCCAGCATCGCTATCTTTTCTTGCGGCCGGAACCATCGCGAGAGTTTAGCCTCAATGAGTGTAGCATACTGCTACTGTTCTATGGCCAAGTTGGGTCAATTTAGGGTTCTAAGGTCGGTTGGTGCTTAATGACTCCTTGGAAGACCCATATTCTCCTCGTTTCAACACAAGGGATATCGGTACAGACCAAGGTGCCACACCAACGTAGCCACTGCTTCACCCATGTCGGTATACCCCGGACAGGTCCCTCACAGATTATGCTACCTAAAAGGGTATTCCCCAGATCCGGGTTAGGATCTATGAAACTCCGATGCAAAGCCCACAAATATAAAAGCAAACAAAGCAAGTAATTGAGAAAAAAGGTGATCTAAACCCTAAGGTAACCCCACTTTTGAGAAATATCCCCAGCAGAGTCGCCAGTTCTGTGATACGGTGGGAGAACTGACTTGAGGTTTTGCGTTTTGTATTCGCACTTGTTCGGTTGAGCAAGAGTCGCCACCTACTTTTTATTTTATCCTAAAGGAAAGGTTAAAAAGCACAGGAAAAACCTTTTGAGATGTTTCGTGGGTTCGGGGGGTAGATTATGAAAAGGGAAGGTATTAGCACCCTTTTCATCCATGGTTATCCATGGGCTCTTAGTTACTTGGTTTTAGATCACTTGCCTTGATTTTTGATTGCTTGAAATTGTGGTGTGTGTGTGTGTTTTGAAAATGTTTTTTGAAATAGACGCCTTTGTTTCGGCAACAAATGTAATTGACTCGTGTTTGAGTGTTTTACAAAAGTGTGTATCTTTTCGAAAAGATGTTTCAAAATGTTTTTGGAAGTTTGTTTGAAAGTGTGTATGAAGTGTGGTTTTTGAAAAGAAGGCAAGTGTTTTTGCAAGTTGATCTCAAGTAACTAAGAGTTTTGTCTACCCCTATTGTACTCAAAGGTTTTCTCTATGTTTTCAACCCCTTTTTAACAATTTTGTTCCACCATTGAATTTGGTGGACAATCTTGCGTTTAGGATGTTTAACGGGACGGGCGCGGGTCATCGTATGGACCATGAATGCAATGGTGCCAAGTGTCTTTTGGCAATTTGCTTGAAGGGACTTGATCATTTTGATAGGCGACTTTCGAAAGCGTCATCGAGGGACTTATGATCATTTTGAATTGTTTTTGCCAAAGGAACTCGACGTACAAGCATGGCCCACTTTGGAAGGCAACATGTGGGATCACCCTAGGGGGTGCAAGTGTGATTGTGTATTGATTTCATGTATTTGTTTTGTATTAGGTTATCTAGCGTTTGATTTTATGTACATGCAAACCCTAGGTCTAACCATGGTATAATTTGGAAGCGATAAATTGCAGGAATTTAAAGTCTACGCTATTACAAATAGTATCCGGGAATGGGGGTACAGATTTACAAATGGGGATGGGACTTTAGGAATGTAGTGTCCAATAATTTACAACCAAATCGAATCGCGATCAAATGTAAACAATGTAATGTATAGCAAAGTATAAGAAAAGCAATTGTATATGTGTAAAGCAAAATAAATGTATTAGTGTAGGTGTAGGTGTAACTTATTTACAAGTGTGAGATGTGAATTTAAATGTATTATTAAGTGTATCATATGTTTTTGTATTATGTACAAAAAAGTATTTTAATTAAAAGAAAGGAAAATGTCTTTAAATTCTATTTTTTTAGATATTAAAAATAATACATTTAATTAATTATGTACAAATCAAAAGTTCTAATTTTAAGGAGAAAAATATTAACTTTAAAGGAAAAATTATGTAATTATGTATTTATGTACAAGTTCTTAACTAAGAAGAAAAATGAAAATGAGAAATGTTTTTAAGAAAAGATTAATATATATTTTTTTGGTGTATTGTGATTAATGTATTATTTATAAACAAAATTTATGATTATAAATAAAAAAAGAACAAAAAGTTAATGAAATTTTTAATGACAAGAAAAGGTGTGTACATTTATTAACAAAAGAGAAAAATATGTTTTAAATAAGAGGGAAGTTTTGGAGATTTGAATGGGCTTTAAGGGTTTATACTGGCCCAAACAAAAGTAGCAACGTGGGGGTGTATGATGGGAAACAGAAAGGGCTTAGGCATGTGAAACGGGTTAGGCCCAACACTTCAACATTTCCTTTAGGGTTTGAGAATTGTTTCAGAAAGGGAAATGCCTAGGGTTTGAGAGAAACAAAGGCGCCGTTTGCTTCGTCCTCTTCGTTCGTCTTTATTATAGAGATTACTGAACCGAAACCCTCCTCCTAGGGCCACCGCGCCATCATCCGTCCTCATCCTCAGGCTCACTCAAACGGCGGTACAAAAGGGTATGATTTCTCGTTTGTGCTTTAAGATTTTTGTTAATTCTCTCTTTGCATGTTTAGTTTTTTTTTCGTTTCTGGATTCTGATTGAATGTTTCTTTTGTTGGAGGTGCGTGAAAAAAGAGGAAAGTTGTACCTTTTGGAGGAGACGGAGGGAGAGATGGGATTAGGAGGCGCGTGGAGGCTTTGACGGCGGAGGAAGCAGTGTTGACCGCTCGGTTTTGGTAACCCTGGTATTTTTGTATTGCTTTTAGGTTTGATGATGATACGAATTGAAAACCTAGTACGACTTTTCTTCTTCTCTGTTTGCTTTGTTGCCTTGATGCCTGCCTTCTTGCTTCTATACACTTCCTTATCTCCTCTTTCTGGTTGCTACCTTTGTTGCCTAGCTTGCTTTGCTTGATGCTGTATGATTTTGGTTTGTTAGCCCAATGATGAACCCTAGGTTCTGAGGGCCTCAATGCTTGACTTTGAATTGCCTCTTTTGAAAGCTTCTGAATGCTTCTGTATGTTTTTGAATCTGTATGCTTGATGATGATTTGTGCCCAGTGATGAAGGTTTTCTGAGGGCCCTTAGTGTTACCTCTTCTGTATCAACCAGGCTTAAGGCTTTTGTGGCTTAGGCTATTTGTTTACAGGTAAAGCTTAGCAGGTTTGTGTGCTTGAAAGGTTTAGCTTTAGCAGTTAAGGCTTCATAGTTTGTGCTTTTTGACAGGGGTTAAGGTTTGAATGTTTTGGATATGGGGTTGGATGAAGTTTTGTTTATGCAGTGTGTTGAATGCAGGGTTTTTGAGCTTGACAATGCAGGTTTTTGGCTTGACAGGGTTAAGGTTTGTTTGTTTTGGATATGGCTTTGGCTTACTGGTTTTCAGGTTGAGGATGATTTGTGAGTTTTACTGGTTTTGGCCTGTTAAGGCTTATGCTTCAGCTGTTGGGTGTTTTTGGCTTCAGCTTCACAGAGTTGTTGCCTCAGGCTTATGCTTGACCTCTGGGATATATTATGCAGGTTTTGTGCCTAAAGACTAGAGGCTTTTTTGGTGGAAGACAGTTCTGTCTGCTTTAGTTACAGTTTTGAGACCTTTTATCTTTTTTTTATCTTTGCCTCTTTATCCACTGTGTTATTGCAGTTTTGTTTTCTATATTTTTTCCTGCCTAAAGCCTATAAGCCTGCACCTCTTTTCTTTCTTCTCTCTCTCTCCAGTACAGCTTTTAGCATATTATATTGCTTAACATGTACTAATTCTGAAAAAGCAAACTGGCCTGGAAATGATGAAATGAAACTTTGCTTGCAATCTACTCTTTCTCTGCATATTTGCATATCTCTTTTCCATACTTTGTGCTTCTTGACAGCATTGATGGTACTTTGATATCTTGAGATATCTTTTGGCAGCTTGTTGACTTTGGACTTAGTTTTGAAATTGTGACTTTGTTTAGCAATTTGAACTTGGTTTAGGCCATTCAGTTTGTAACTTGGACTTTGTATTTGCACATGCTGTCTTGCTTTGAACTATGCAGTTGGTTGACCAATTTGAAATGTGCAATTTTTAACTTTGTGCATTCATTTTTAATTTGCAAACATTTTCATCCCTCTTTGTGAACCGGGAGAAATCTCGTGATTTGCAAAGAGGGCGAACTGATCCCGGCCATTTGCTTTTAATGATGAACTCTTTATCTGTCTGTCTCTTTAAATATTTATCTGCTTCTGACTTTTCTTCTTTCTTATTCTTTGCAGATAGAATCCAATGGGGCAGAGGGAGCAAGGGATGGAAGATGAAGAATTGAAGACTTAGAAAAATATTAGGATAGTTTTATTTAAATTTAAATAACTGTAATATTATTATTGTAAACATTTTGTAAACAAAAACAATTATACAAGTAATTTAAAGATAAATAAAAAGTCCTTTTATTTGATTAATTCTTTTTATTCTTTTCAAGATATTTATCTAATTGTTATAATTCTTAAATTAAAATAAAAATGGAAATAAATTCCAATTATCTTAACTTAAAAATAAATAATCAATTGGTAAACATTGTGGTCTTATGACAAACCTGGCGCTCCAATTATCCAAAGCAACGCATAGTTTCAAACCAAGCGATAGTTAATTAAACAAAACGTCCATCTGCCTCATTTCACTGATTAAATCCAACAAATGCAAATTAACAACCAGCAGCCTCAGTTCTCAATTCAGAGTAATTTAAAAGCATTGATAGAACCAACTCTTCTTGAGAGATATGCGCACAAAAACCCTAGTTCCTGATCAAATGCCAAAGAAGCGTTCGCCTGATCAAAGTTGAGCCAAAAATCAACCAAAACCCTAAGCAAACTGTATGAACTGTTCCAGAGCCATGAAAACCAATGAAAACCCTAATTCCGTCTGACTGACGAGAAAAGTCTGTTTGACCGATTCTTGAGCCAGTTTGAAAAATTAGGAAACGCCTGAAGCTGTGATTTCTTGTGAAAAATGTGAGGGCAAATTTTGGGGTACAACACATGGTTTCTCACGTGCTTCAAAGAATCCTCATGTCAAGATTCAAGCCTTACATCACAAATTTATTCAGTCAATTGCTCATATAAGTGAAAATCAACTATATTGGATAAAAAGTCAATTATGGTCAATATACAGTCAAACTTCAAGATTTTTGGTCAATATTAACATTTTGAAGTCACATTAATTATTTAATCAAGGGTTGATCATGATTCATTAAGAAAACTCAAGATTCATCAAAAGTCAAAAGTTACTAAATTAGAGGTTTCTTATCTTCTTCGTTGTTTATTTCAGCAGAAATGTCTTCCGATCAAGCCATCAAAGATCTTCAGGCACATAACGCCCAATTCCAACAGTTGTTCATAAGTCTGGCTAAGGGGCAAGAGGATCTGAAGACCCTCATTCTGAAAGAGAAGAAGAAGAAGAAGTTCGGTATTATGAATATGGGAAGAAGGTTTGGAGAAAGGTTGAAGCATCAAACTGATCTGACCTCTTCATCCAAGGAAGGGGAGAACCAAGAAGGGGAAAAGGACTCTAGTCCTGCAGTTTCTGACAATGATACTGATTATGATGATGAGAAATATCCTCTTGCAGAGGATAGATACAAGCATCTAGAAGACCGTCTGAGTGCTATGGAAGTTCAGAAGATACCCGATTTGAATTTCGGAGAACTAGGAATGGTATCGGGAGTGGTCATCCCTCAAAAGTTCAAAGCTCTAGTTTTTACTAAGTATGATGGAGTGTCTTGCCCAAAACTCCATCTCCGCTCTTATGTCAGGAAGATCCAGCCCCACACAGCTGATAGAAACTTGTGGGTGAACTTCTTTCAAGATAGTCTATCAGGGACTCAGCTTGAATGGTTCTACCAGTTGGAAGGAGCCATTGTCCGAAACTGGGAAGATCTTGATGCTGCTTTCTACAGGCAGTATCAGTATAATGCCGATCTTGCTCCCACTCGTACTCAACTCCAGAGTATGTCCATGGGTGCAGGTGAAGGTTTCAAAGATTACGCTCAAAAATGAAGGGATTTGGCTGGCAGAGTTCAACCCCCTTTGTCTGATAGGGAGTTGGTTGATATGTTTCTGGGGACGTTGTCCGGTCCATTTTTCAACCACTTAATCGGCAGCTCTTCGTCTGGTTTCATCGAGTTGATTCTAACTGGAGAAAGAGTGGAGGCTGGAATTCGAAGTGGTAAAATACAGAAGGATGCCTCTTCGAGTTCGGTAAAGAAGCCTTTCACTGGTAAGAAGGAAGCCAATGCATTCTATAGCTCGAGGGGCCAAAGCAGATCTGAACACCGTCAAACGGTAAACGCTGTAGTGATGTCAAGACCCGCAGTTGCTCCACAATGCAACAATCAACAAAGAGCGGAAAGACCACATAGGCAATTCACCCGACTCAATATGACTCTGTCTCAAATTTTACCATAATTGTTGAAGACCAATCTGGTAACTCTGAGGGAAGCCCCTAAGAACCCCAACACCACATCTCCCCGCTATAACTCGAATGCCCGCTGCGCTTATCACTCAGAAAGTCCAGGCCATGATACAAATGACTGTTGGGCCCTGAAAAATAAGGTGCAGGACCTGATCGAAGCCAAAGAGATTGAGTTTGACGCTCCGGAGAAGCCCAACGTCATAACTGCACCCATGCCCAAGCATGGATCGGGAATCAATGCTATTGAGGTTGTATCCGCCACAGAGAGTGCTGATGATGAGAACCCGAATGTTGACAGCTAGATCTACCTAACAAACAACGGTGGACCGAATAACTGGACGGCTAGGGACTTCGTACCTGTTTATTTTATTCCGCAGTAATTGGCTCTTGTTTTAAGATTTGTAATAAACAGTTTGAAACTTTACGGCCCGGTGCCTTGCCCGAGGCACCTTGGCTCTGCTTGTGAGGGCTTATTATTTGTCATTTCATATATCATTAATAAAGCATTGGACGTTTCCTGCATTTCAAATTTTGCGCTTCTTGTTTTTTCTTTTCTTTCTCTTACTCTATTAAAACAACTATGCTCTTACACACACTCACGTATCATACTGCAGATCCATATCCACTCTGGATCCCATTGATAACAACTCTACTACTGCCAGTTATGACTTCAAAAATCCGATCAAATAAGCCGAGGACGAAGGTGAGGATGATTGTGAGGTGCCTGGAGAACTTTCTAGACTATTACAGCAGGAAGAAAGGGCCATACAGCCTCATGAAGAGCCAGTTGAGTCAGTTAATTTGGGTACAGAGGAAGACAGGAAAGAGGTTTAAATAGGTGCGAATCTGAAGTTTATGATATGATTCACCACGAGATTGAGGTTAATGTTGATGACATGATAGCCAGGTCCCAGACTGAAGAGGAGCACCTTGATCATCTCCAGAAACTGTTTGACAGGTTGAAAATGTACAAGCTGAGGTTGAATTCGAACAAGTATACCTTCGGGGTAAGGTATGGTAAGCTTCTGGTTTTGTTGTCAGTGACAAAGGTGTTCAGGTAGACCCTGCAAAGGTAAAATCCATACAGGAGATGCCAGCTCCCCGCTCAGAAAAAGAATTTAGAGGTTTCTTGGGACGTCTGAATTACATCACCCGGTTCATTTCACATCTGACTGCTACTCGTGAGCCAATCTTCAAGCTTCTGAAGAAAGATCAAGTGGTAAAGTGGAATGATGAATGCCAGACTGCTTTTGAAAGAATCAAAGAATACCTGCAATAACCACCAATTCTGATGCCTCCAGTTGAAGGAAGACCTTTGATATTATACTTGACAGTGCTAGACAATTCAATGGGGTGTGTGTTGGGGTAGCATGACGAGTCTGGTCAAAAAGAGCACGCCATTTATTACGTTAGAAAAAAGTTGCTCGAGAAAACTTGTTGCGCTTTGGCATGGGCTGCTCCCCGACTGAGACTGTATATGCTGACTCACACTACTTTGTTGATATCAAAAATGGATCTGATCAAGTATATTTTCGAGAATCCCGCCTTATCCGGAAGAATAGAAAGATGGCAAATGATCTTAATCGAGTACGACATCTAATACACGACCCAAAAAGCAATCAAAGGGAGTGTATTGGCGGATCATTTGGCGCATCAGGCCGTGGATGACTACCAGTCCATGAATTTCGAGTTCCCAGATGAGAATATCATGTTGGTAACCGACTGCGAAGAACCTGGACCAGATGAAGGACCCGAGGAGGGATCCCGATGGTCTATGTATTTTGATGGAGCCTCAAACACTTTGGGGAATGGCATTGGCGCTGTAATTATATCTCCTGAGGGTTGTCATACTTCGTTCACCGCCCGATTATGTTTTAGCTGCACCAACAATATGGTGGAGTATGAAGCGTGTATCATGGGTCTCCGAGCTGCAATCGACCAAAGGATTAAGTTCTTGAGTGTATTTGGAGATTCCACTCTGGTGATAAGTCAGATCAAAGGAGAGTGGGATACGAAGCACCCGAATCTCATTCCTTACAAAGAGTATATATTGACATTGCTCCCACACTTTGAGGAGATAACCTTTGAACATTTCCCACGAGAAGAGATCCAGTTGGCGGACGCGCTAGCTACCATGTCTTCTATGTTCAAAGTCAGGTGGGACAATGAAGCTCCCCAGATTACCATTGAGAGGTTGGACGAACCCGCACATTGCTATGACAGTAAGACTGAAGAGGTGGCAGATAAACCCTGGTTCTATGAGTTAAAAAGGTATCTTGAGGCTCAAGAATACCCCGCGGGGGAATATGTTAATGATAAGAAGTTTCTGAGAAGGTTTGCTGCGAAGTTCTTCATCAGTAATGGAATTCTCTATAAACGCAACCATGATTCAACCTTACTGCGGTGTGTGGACAAGAGCGAAGCAGAAAGGATCATGGCAGAGTTACATGAAGGTACCTTCGGAACTCATTCCAATGGACATACCATGGCAAAGAAAATCCTACGGGAAGGATATTACTGGTCCACTATGGAAGCCGATTGTTATCAGCACTCTCAAACCTGTCATAAGTGCCAAGTCTATGTTGATAAGGTGCATGTACCTCTGGTTCCCCTGAATGTTTTGATAGCTCCCTGGCCCTTTGCAATGTGGGGCATCGACATGATCGGCGAGATCAGACCTACCGCATCTAACGGGAATCGTTTCATTCTGGTGGCTATTGATTATTTTACGATGTGGGTTGAGGCAGCTTCCTTTGCTACAGTAACCAAGAACATCGTGGCACAGTTTATCCGACACAATCTGATCTGTCGATATGGTGTACCAGAGAGAATTATTACTGACAATGGTACAAATCTCAATAACACAATGATCACTGAGCTCTTCAAACAGTTCAAGATTCAGCATCATAACTCTTCTCCCAATCGGCCGAAGATGAATGGGGATGTTGAAGCAGCTAACAAGAACATCAAGAAGATTGTGCAGAAGATGACGGTGACATGCAAAGACTGGCACGAGATATTACCATTCGCTCTTCATGGGTACCGTACCTCAGCACGGACGTCAACAGGGGAAACACCCCACTCTTTGGTGTATGGCATGGAGGCGGTCCTACCCATCGAAGTCCAGATACCCTCTCTCAGGATTATGAAGGATGCAGGTTTAAACAAAGACAAATGGATCCAAACCCGACTTGATCAGCTGAATCTAATCGATGAAAATAGACTTACTACTATCTGTCATGGTCAGACGTGCCAAAAATGAATGATCAAGGCTTTTAACAAGAAAGTCAGACGTCAAGAATATCAAGTCGGGGATCTAGTGATCAAACACATCATACTACCACAAGGTGATCCCAGGGGAAAATGGACCCCACATACGAAGGGCCATTTATGGTTAAGAACATTTTCTCGGGAGGAGCTATGATTCTAACCACCATGGATGGTGACGACCTTCCTCACCCCGTCAATGCAGACATAGTGAAAAGATGCTACGCATAATCAAAGACCCGCTAGGTTGACTGGCCTAGGCAAAAATAAGGGCTTCCCGGCGAACCAAAAGGGTTCGGGCAAAAGTAAGGGATGAAAACAAAAAAAACTGTACACCCGGAAAGTCGAAAACTTGAAAAGGCGGCTTGGGCAAAAAAGGGTATCCCGGTGGACTGAAAACCCGAAAGGGCGGTCACGGCAAAATTTAGGGATTAAAGCGTAACACTATGTCTCATTGGATCATCTTGCAACTAGACCTCGGTATCAACTATCAAGCTCGGACGGTGCCAATCAATCTGATCCACCTTCGGCCAAGCAGCAAAGTGATTAGATGCTTGAAGATATAAAGGCAATAGCAGAATTGGAACCCAATGGGATTGTTTCACATAGCTGTTTTTCTTTCTTAAACACAAATTGTAATTTCTATCTTTCAGCGGCGTTCTCTTACTAGAGCGTCAGCCTCTTTGTACAAAAACGCCTATTACAGGCCAACCTCAAAAGCAATACAAGTCATTTTCACAAAGCTTTGATTTATTTTCTTTTTCCTGTTTTGTTTTCCAAGAACGTCCAATGGTTCATTTTTGATATATGCATTTGAAAATAATTGCTACTCATAAATATTTACATAAGAAACAAAAGACGATTAGTCGTAATTCCAGGAACAGGGAAAACAAGAAGTGCCCAGACCTTACAGTTATTCTGCCATCAGATACCGGGATAGAGTCAGCTTGAGAACATGAGTAGTGGTGCATACACTCCCCACAGAGTCAAAAGTATCCAAAAACAATGATGTCAACTTTCCCGAACAGGACATAACTCTCCCCAGCTAAGGTTCACAATCACGAGTGAGTTGGTAAATTTTGCCCCGAGCAGAGTTTATTTCTCTCATAGACAGAAATTCAATCTCCAACAAGATTCATTATCACCAGAAACGACAATTCATCCCCAGCTGAGTTATTTCTCCAAGTCAGAGATCTATCAACAGAGTATCTCCTCTCCAACAGAGTTATTCCCCGCAGAGTTATCCTCAGACAGAGTCTCGTCTGGCAGAATATTTACCAACCAAGGGGAAAATCCCTAACATAGTCATCTCTGTTCACCATCCCCAACAGAAGTAGAGGAACTATGGGTTTTACATCAATCAAGAATACCACTTCTCATACTCTCCAAATAGAAGTCAGGGATTTATTTTCCCGGACTCAGATTATCACGTCAGTATTTCATGTTCATACATCATGACATGTGCATACATTACATATAACATAGTCTCATTTATTTCGAGAACGTCATCATACAATGCATCTCATGCATCACACATAACTAACCCTGTATTTATTTCAGGAAAATATAGTTATTATCAACAATTTCCAGCAGGTACATGATCAACACTCGAAGTTAAACAGAGTAATCATCGGCCACAAAAGCAACCCTATCCAGGTTCCTTCTCACAACCCTACTATCCAGGATTTCATATAGAAGTAACCCTACTATCCAGGTTCCCTCTCACGGCCCTACTATCCAGGCTTTCATATCGAAGTAACCCTACTATCCCGGTTCCTTTTCACAACCCTACTATCCCGATTTTCATATCGAAGTAACCTTACTATCCAGGTTCCTTCTCATAGCCCTACTATCCAGGCTTTCATAGCAAAGTAACCCTACTATCCAGGTTCCTTCTCACAGCCCTACTATCCAGGATTTCATATCGAAGTAACCCTACTATCCAGGTTCCTTCTCACAGCCCTACTATCCAGGCTTTCATATCGAAGTAACCCTACTATCCAGGTTCCTTCTCACAGCCCTACTATCCAGGCTTTCATATCGAAGTAACCCTACTGTTGTACCCCAAAATTTGCCCTCCCATTTCCTCAATATTTTCTCACCACAAGACCCTTGGAGCTCAAGGTCAAGTTAAGTTTTGCTCTGCTCAAGACTCCTCTTTGCACTGTTGACCCAAATTAGGGTTTGTATTTGCACAAAGATGTTTTGACCTAAAATTCCTAAAGTGACTTTCATGCTTCATGTTGGACTCACAAGTTTATCCATACCAAGTTTCAAGCCTTGATTCCAATCTTTGCCCAGTCAATTGGACAGTTGACCTAGAAATCAGCTGTATTGGGGAAAAAGTCAACTGTGGTCAATTGACAGTCAAACCTCATGATTTTTGACCCACATCAATATTATGAACTCATATGAACCATTTTGTCAAGTTTGGATCATAATTCCATAAGAAATTTGATCAGATCACCAAAAGGGCAAAATGGTCATTTTTAGGGTTTTGACTGCACAAAGGCAATTTTTGACTGTTTGACCTAGCCAATGGCAAACCAAGCTCACATATGGACTCAAGGACCCCATGGCATTGTCTTGAAATATTCAAAAAGTTCAAAAGATCCCAAATGCACAAGATTGATAGATGAATTTTCCAGTCAACTGAACCAAATTTGACTGTATACTGAAAAGTCAAACTTTGACTTTTTGGTCAAAATCAAGTGCCAAGATTCATTTTTCATCAAGACATGTCAAATTATGAAACTTGTTCATCAAGAAATCAAAAATCACAAATTAGGGTTTGAAATGAAGAATTTTCATAACTTGGAATTTTTTCTAAGTTATGAAAATCCCTAATTTTTTCCTAACTTTGTCCCATTTTTTCACCAAGATACATTTGGATTCAAGGAAAACTCAAAACATGAAAGTTGTATTCCATTGCAAAATCTACAACTTTGATTCACAAAGTTTCCTCAAAAGAAGCTTGTAGCTCAAGTTATGATTTTTGGAATAGGGGTGCAAAACATTCTTAACTTAGAAAATTTTTGACCTATTCTAGGTAGGATTTTTGCCTAATTTCATGGCCACTTTTCACATGCTTCCACTTGGAATTTCAATTTGCATTACAAATATGGATTGTAGTACACATTCCAAGCTTTCTAAAATGTCCAAGAACTTCTCAAACACACTTGTGGTTAGGGAGAATCGAATTTGTCAATATGGGCAAAAGTCACTTTGTTCATGAGCCATTTCCATGTTCATAACTTGTGCATTTTCAAACTCAGCATGTGCAAGCTACATTACAGGCCTCTAATCTCATTTACACTCAAAAATTAAATGCTAAACCATTGTGCCAAGGTGTTATTCTATGCATTTGGTCATTACATGAAGGATTAGTCCATAATTAGAAAAAGCACATTATCCATTTTTGAAAAGTTGAACTTTATGTCAAGATTGCAATCTATGAAGTACAAGGCAAATCCTTTTGGCACAAGTTCAGGAACATATCCCACTGATCAAGACTAAAAGGTGCAGCATACTTGAGGGGCCTAGAGAGGCTTGTAAACCAACTTGCCAAACTTTGCTTAAGAGAGAAGAAACATTGCATAACGAGGGACATCTCACATTTCTGCCAAGAGAAGCTTAAACAAACTTGTTAAACACATTCCAAACATCATAACTGAGCTAAGGCACGAGCTAACCACCTTCCAAACCTCATCATTCATCAAAACACCATCCTACTGCAAAAAACAGAGTCCCTTCTGCAGTTGGACTTCTACAACTCAATCCATTCGTGCGCCTTGGCCAAAACCACTTCATACACACTCCATAGCATCCATACAAACTATCCCAAGCCTTAGCTTCAGACTGTAACACCTCTAACCAACTTCACCATTTTCACTTTTTCTGTTTTGCAGGTTGACTCCTATAGCTCGATTCATTTAGTTTCAAAGCAAGCTAAAGGTTGGAGAAGAATCCCTGAACTTCAAGCAAGCTGTATAAGTCCTCACATTGCACTAAAAGTACCTCCATTGTCAGACACGATCCAAGCTGAACAGGTAAGTTCATGGACTTCTATCTCTCAATCTAGGAAGAGTTAGCTTTAGGTTTATGAATGAAAAATGCTCTACTCATGGCCCTGAAGCTACACATATAATTACTTTCCATTTATATTGCATGTGCTGAGAGAATTTGGAACCTGAACATTAGAAAAAACTTAGGTTAAGAATTAGGGATGGAGAAATTCTCTCTCATTTCTGAGAGTTAAGTCAAGTTTTTTATATGTCTGGATTCGTCTCTTGATGCTCTACATTTTTTGTGTTATGAGTTTTGCTTGAAAGTCCAGGAATCAGGAGTTAGGAAACGCGTGTTGTTGTTGTTCAAACAAGTCTGGAGGTTGAAGACAACCCCTCTTGGGCTGGGCCTGAGTTTGATTTTCTTTTTGCACCACATTCTCACACATGCACCCCCTTGGCCCATTGTATTTTATTTTCATTATTTTTGACTTTTGATTTTTGTTTCCGACTTATTTATTTTTGTCAAAGCATAAAAAATATTAAAAATATTTTTCTCACATTTTTTGCATTTTTTTTGACATTTATTTTGTTTCATTTAGTTTTATATGTAAATGAATATGTAATATACTTTTATTTAAAAATACTAAAATAGTACCAATACATTTTTATTTTCTAATTTTATTTTATTTTACCTTTTGAAAACATTTTATAAAAAATATACATTTTTTTGTAAATAATAAATATTTTATTTTTATACATATTTAATATATTTAGTAAATATTATAAATACTTATATACTTAATAGAATATTTAGGGAAAAATACAAAAAAATAATACATTTTTATTTTTATTAATATTTAACTTAAAAAATCACTTTTTATAATATACTTCCTTTTTATTTACTTTATGTACATAATTAATAAATATTGCATATAATAAATAATTAATACCTTTTATTTAGCAAAATTAGGGTTTTGCCCCAAAAACATAAAAATATCCAAAATTATTCATTTTTATTTTTGTTTATTTTGCCACATAAAAAACACTTTTTACATACATAAAAAATCTTTTTTTTGCATCTTGCATTTTTTTGTATTTTATTCAGTTATTGTGCAATTATTAATTCGTATAATTCAATTTGGATGTAATAGCTTAGGTTTTAATTTCTTGCTAAAATAGCCCCATTTGAACATTTGTATCTCCCATCCCATAATTATGTTGTAATAGTTTAGGATTTTAAATTTCGCATTTAAAAGCTTTCTAAATATACCATGATAGACTTAGGGTTTGTATGCAAATCAAAAACGACAAATAGCTTGACCTAATTCCAAGATAAGAGCATGAAAATGAACAAACACCAATCACACTTGCACCCCCTTAGGGTTACTCACTTGTTGCCTTCAATAATGGGCCATATTGCATGTTAGGTGTCTTTGGCAAAACAAAACAATATCAAATGATCATAGTCCCTCGATGACGCTTTTGAAAGTTGCCTAAAAATGATCAAGTCCCTTAAAGGAAAAATTGCCCAAAGATACTTGGCACCATTGCAATCATGGTCTAAACGATGACCCGCGCCCGTCCCGTTCACATCCTAACACAAGATTGTCCACCAAATACAATGGTGGAACAAAATTGTTAAAAGGGTTAAAACATAGCAAAGATCTTTGAGTAAATATTTAGGAGTAGACAACTCTTGGTTACTTGCCAACTTGCAAAACAAAAACACTTGCCTATTTTTCAAAACACACATCACAACACTTTCAAAACAACTTTCAAAAACATTGAAAAACTTTTCAAAAGACATACATCTTTGTATACATCCCAACATGGATCATTACAAAGATTGCCACCACATTGGCCTCTTTTCAAAACATTTTCAAAACCCACACACAAAGCACCATTTCAAACAATTGAAAATCAAGGCAAGTTGATCTAAGCAAGTAACTAAGAGCCCATGGATAAACATGGATAGAAAGGGTGCTAATACCTTCCCTTTCTATAATCTACTCCCCGAACCCAAGAAAACATCTCAAAGGTTTTTTGCTGTGCTTTTTAACCTTTCCTTAGGATAAAATAAAAAGTCGGTGGCGACTCTTTCTCAACCGAAACATTTGCAAAAACAAACGCAAAACCTCAAGTCAGTTCTCCCACCGTATCACAGAACTGGAGACTATGCTGGGGATTTCTTTTAAAGTGGAGTAACCTTAGGGCTTAGATCACCCTCTTGCATGACTAATTGTTTGCTTTGATTGCTTTATATCTTGGTTCTCTTGTTTGGGCTTGAAATCCTACACCCGGATTTGGGGAAACATTCATAGATAGCAATACATTATGGAAACTGTGCGGGGTATACCGACACGGTTGAAGCAATAGCTATATTAGTGCGACATATTTGTGAGTACCGGTAACCCTTGAGTTCAATCAAGGAGAGTACAGGGCCGCTAAGTGATGTCACTAAGCACTAATGACCTAGAACCTTACTTGACCATCTTGGCCTTTCATTAGGGATAGTGAGATGACCGGCTTTGGTGCAGTCCGAAATTGGTAGATACTCGATACTACACTCATTGAGGGTTGTTTTCTTAGGATATTTTGGTCGCTAGTTAAGTGGCTAAACCAAAACAATGAACATGGAAAACAATCCAATGATATTGAGCTCCTTAGAATCCGGTTACTATTTATAGGACAGGTTTTTAAGCCAACTACACTCAAGAGGGTACTTACCTATGAAACCCCATGCAAGCCTGAAACTAGGGTTTTGTGTGTTTTGCTTGTACATATGTTTGTGCATACATCATAAACATCATAAAGCATCATATGCATATACTAACCATTTCAAGGGTTTAGATCTTCATCTTTGTTCTTGTTTTGTAGGTCATGGAAATTCTTCGCAGGAAAACTATCCAAGTCAACCTTGTGAGAATCCCTCATCAACTCAAAGAGCTCACATCAAGAATTCCGGAAAGCTCTCCCTTCAGTGAAAGACATGGTAGACTGCTCAGCTTAGTCAACACCAGCATTGAAGAGGACATGGTAAAGGTGTTGTTCCAGTTCTTTGACCCCCTTCACCACAGTTTCACTTTCCCCGACTACCAGTTGGTGCCCACTTTGGAGGAATTTTCTCAACTCCTGAGAATTCCTATTCTTAATCAACTACCCTACAACGGTACGAAAAAAGAACCAAAGCCTGAAGATGTTGCTCAAGAACTACACCTACAGCCATCTGACATCAAGGGGCATTGGGAAACTAGAAGCGGTGTCAAAGGCTTCCTGGCAAAATTATTTTTTGAGAAAGCACAAGAGTATTGGAATTCATTGGACCTACAAGCCTTTGAAGAAATTGTGGCACTCCTCATTTATGGGTTGGTCTTGTTCCCAAACCCTGACCAGCTTGTAGATGTCAACGCCGTCAAAATCTTCTTATCCAGAAATCCAATACCAACATTGCTTGGGGACATTCTTCACTCATTTTACACACGAACAATGAGAAAGAGGGGTGTTCTCATGTGCTGTACTCCTCTCCTTGCAAGGTGGTTTATTTCGCACCTTCCACAATCTGTCTTGAAGAATGACCAAGGCCTAAGGTGGTCACAACGGTTGATGACCCTCACTCACTCTGATGTACATTGGTGTTCTCGGTCCAGAGAAAATGTCATCATCGTCGATCGTTGTGGAGAGTTCCCTAATGTTACATTACTTGGTATTAAAGGAGGCATTACCTACAACCCTTGTCTAGCTTTGAGACAATTTGGATATGCATGGAGGGATGGCCCTCACGACATGTTGATTCCTGACCTAGTTTTTGACTTCGACAACGATGTACAAGGACTTCGCCAAAGATTCATCAGAGCTTGGAGGATGCCTAACAAGGTAGACAGCAAGACACTGGGGCACAAGAACTCCATCCCTCTTGAGCCTTATCTCAAGTGGGTACGAACCCGAGCCAAGAGTCTAATGATGCCTTATCCCCATGTTCTCCCTGTGATTAAAGAGCCCGTTAAGGAAGGAGAGGTTCCCTACACCATCCTATATCCTGACATGCCTACATCGTGGGAGGAGATGCAGAAGAGTTGGATCCAACTCAAGGAGGAACGGAACACTTTTGAAGCCAGCTTCTACGCCAGTGAGAAGAAGGTTTTGGAGCTTACCCGCCGACTCCATGAGGAAGAGACCCTCAACACCTACATCGCACCAAAGAGGATGCGCAACATCTTTTTACCTTGAGAAGTTTTTTGTAATATTTGGCCCATGGGGCATTTATGTACTGACAAATTTCTTCTTATTAATATGACGTGCGTTCTTTTTGTTTGCAACAATTTTGAATTTGCTAAATCCTTGAATGCATTGCATACATAAGCATATCATTCATCATACGCATAAGCAGGTCTCCACACCAGGTTTCCTTATCTTTCTGCTGTTTATTTCAGTAGGATGGATCTCGAACAGACGGTCAAGGACTTGCAGTCTCAGAATTCACAGTTTCAACAACTCCTGATGACCTTGGCTAAGGGTCAGGAAGATCTGAAAGCCCTGCTGGGAAACAAAGAGCAAGTGAAAAAGAAGAAGAAGAGAATCGGGGTGGCTACCCTAGGAAGAAGGTTTGAGGGTGAAGCCAGAAGAGTGCTTGAATTTCCCCCTACATCTGAAGAGGGAACCAGTAAAGGGAATGCGGCTGCGGTACCTTCCGAATCCAAAGTTGAAGAAGAGGAGGCTGAAGAGGACGAAGACTACTCTGATCAACAATACCTGCCCGCCGATGATAAGTACAAAGGCTTGGAAGACAGGTTGGCAGCTATGGAGCTGCAGAGAGTTCCCGGCTTGGATTTCGAAGACTTGGGATTAGTTGCTGGAATTGTGATCCCCCCGAAGTTCAAAGTACCAGTTTTTGCAAGGTATGACGGGCTATCCTGCCCGAAGATGCATCTCAGATCATATGTAAGGAAGATCCAACCTTACACTACAGACAAGAACCTTTGGATCCATTTCTTTCAGGATATCCTTTCAGGGGCTCAACTCGAGTGGTTCTATCAGCTGGATGGAGCCAGTATCCGAAACTGGGAGGACTTGGCCACTGCGTTTTATAAACAGTATCAGTACAATTTTGACCTCGCTCCCACGCGTACCCAACTTCAGGGTATGTCACTGGGGACGGGCGAAGGATTCAAGGAGTATGCACAAAAGTGGAGAGACTTGGCTGGCAGGGTGCAGCCACCGCTGACTGACCGTGAACTTGTTGACATGTTCCTAGGGACCCTGTCTGGTCCGTTCTTCAATCATCTGATTGGTAATTCTTCTGCTGGGTTTACAGATTTGATCTTGACTGGTGAGAGAATAGAAGCTGGTATCAAGTCGGGGAAGATACAGAAAGGTGCCTCTGCGAGTACCAAAAAGAAGCCCTTCAAGAAGGAAGCCAGTGCTGTTTATGGTCCCAGAAGACAAATTAAGCTAGAACGCCGCCAAGCTGTCAATGCATTGGTAATCTCAAAGCCTGCTGCTGCTCCTCAGCAGTATAATCAACAAAGGGGTGAGAGACCCAAAAGGCAGTACACTCGGCTCAGTATGAACCTATCTCAGATTTTTCCGCAACTACTATCAACCAATCTGGTAACTGTCAAAGAAGCTCCGAAGGTAGTAAACACGGCTTCTCCAAAGTACAACCCCAACGCCTGTTGCGCTTATCACTCTGATAGCCCGGGGCATACTACTGATGATTGCTGGGCTCTGAGGAATAAGGTTCAAGACCTTATTGATGCTAAAGAAATACAGTTTGAGGCGCCCAAAAGACCCAATGTTGTGACTGCTCTCATGCCCCAGCATGGAGTGAATGTTGTGGAAGAAGACCGGTATGTAGCCTCTGTGGAAGAGATTGTTACTCCGTTATTGACTGTTAAAAGGAATCTGTTACTAGCCGGTTTATTTCCGGGATATGGTGAAGATTGCCTTCTATGTGCTGTTTCGCCTGTTGATTGTCCTTTGCTGAAATCAGGTATCCAAAGCCTGATGGATAGCAAAGAGATCTTATTCGAGAAGATTGTTGTTCATGCTGTCCCTGCTGAAGAAGTTTCTATTGTCACTATTTTCAACAAACCTCCTAAGTCTCTCTCAAAGAAGCCTGTCAAAATCATGTCCACTCAGAAGATTTCTCCTATCATCATTACTGTTCCGGGGCCCCTCCCCTATACATCCGACAAAGCTGTCCCGTGGCACTATGGGGCAGACGTTTATGTTCTTGGAGTAAAACAAGAGTTTGATACAGGTACCGGTGTCAGCAATATCACCGGGCCTGCCAAAATTACTCGCAGTGGTAGGCTGTTCTCGCCAGATATTGCGCCACCGGCTATTCAGAAACCTCTCATCATCACACCTGCGAGTGTGCCTGTTCCCCTTCCTAATCAAGTTCCTGTCTCTACCCCTGCTGCCGAGTCATCTGACGCTCGGGGCAAAGGGATTGCTACTGATTTTCCTGCCCTGACGGAGGCGCCAAAGACAACCAC
Organism: Vicia faba; assembly: GCA_948472305.1. Classification (NCBI taxonomy): domain Eukaryota; kingdom Viridiplantae; phylum Streptophyta; class Magnoliopsida; order Fabales; family Fabaceae; genus Vicia; species Vicia faba. Next base: position 1,183,244,306 of record OX451735.1, on the reverse strand, counting down.
TGTTGAAGCCTCCCAGCAAGAGATGGAGGAGATCCTCAAGATTATCAAGAAAAGTGATTTCAACGTAGTTGAGCAGCTGGGGCACACCCCATCAAAGATTTCTATGCTATCACTGTTGTTGTGTTCAGAAGCCCACGCCAAGGCCCTGATTTCCTTATTGAAGATGGCCCATGTGCCACAAGAAACATCTGCTGATCAATTTACTGATTGTGTGGCCAACTTGACTGTTGATAATGGTTTGGGCTTCTCTGACGCCGATCTGACTGCCAAAGGAAAGAACCATAATGATGCCCTGCATGTCTCCATTGAATGCAGGGGCACTACTCTTGCCCATGTGTTAGTAGACACTGGTTCTTCATTGAACGTGTTACCCAAGAAGGCCCTAGACAGGTTGGATTGTGAGGGTTTGGAGCTCAAGCCTAGTAACATTATGGTCCGGGCCTTTGACGGTTCGAAAAGGATGGTACATGGTGAAGTTGACATTCCAATCAGGGTTGATTCTCAAGTCTTTGATTCTACTTTCTATGTGATGGACATCCGTCCATCCTACTCTTGTTTGCTGGGTCGTCCATGGATCCACAAGGCTGGAGCTGTGACCTCCACACTACATCAGAAGCTTAAGTGCCCAGTCAGAGGAAAGATTGTCACAGTTCAGGGGGAGGAAGAATATATGGTCAGCCACCTAAACTCGTTCCGATACATAGAAATGGATGTGGAGTTCATTGAAACCCCCTTTCAACACTTTGAAAAATTTCCTCAGACACTGGCGTCAGCTGAAACTGTGATTGAAGACCCTCCTTTGAAGATGGCTTCCTTAAAGGATGCCCGGGCTGTGATTGAGAAGGGTGAGTGTGCAAACTGGGGCCGACTTCCTGACATTACTCCGAAGACCGACAAGTTTGGCTTGGGTTTCACTGCAGAGGCTCAGAGGGCTGTTTGTAAAGCAAGGATTGGAAGACCTCCTGTGTTCATCACCAACCCGGGAGTGAATTCTATTGGGGACGAAGTGGAGGAATCTGAATTCGACAGCTGGATCTACCCAACAACCGACAGTGGACCAAGCAACTGGACTGCCAAAGACTTCACACCTATTACTTTTGTCACTCAGTAATGAACTCTTTTGTTTTCAATTTGTAACAAACAATATGTTGAAACTTTTATGGCTCAGTGTCCTACCCGGGGCACAGTGGCTCCATTTGTGAGGGCTTTTGTATGACATTTTCATATATCATTAATCAAAACATTGGACGTTTGTTGCATTTCAAAATCTTGTGCTCCTTTTTCTTTCTTTGTTATATATTGCAAAACAGCTATATTTACACACACTCACTTATACAGGTTCCAATCCACTCTGGATCTCACTGGTAACGACTCTGCTACCGCCAGTTATGACTTCGAAAATCCGATCAACTTAGCCGAAGACGAAGGTGAAGATGATTGTGAAGTACCTGGTGAACTTGCAAGACTGCTACTCCAGGAAGAGAGGGCCATTCAGCCACATGAAGAGCCTGTGGAAACGGTAAATCTGGGTACGAAGACAGACAGAAAAGAGGTCAAGATTGGTGCTAATCTAGAGCTCAGTGTGAAACAACGGTTGATTCAGATGCTGCATGACTATATGGAAATCTTTGCCTGGTCTTACGAAGACATGCCTGGGTTGGATACCGACATTGTGGTTCATCACCTGCCTACCAAGGAAGACTGCCCTCCGGTAAAACAGAAGGTCCGCCGTATGCGTCCAGAGATGTCCGAGAAAATCAAAGCTGAGGTTATGAAACAATTTGATGCCGGGTTTCTAGCAGTGACTTCTTACCCTCAGTGGATTTCCAACGTGGTTCCAGTGCCGAAAAAGGATGGTAAGGTTCGGATGTGTGTTGATTACAGGGATTTGAACAGGGCCAGCCCTAAGGATGATTTCCCTCTGCCTCATATCGACGTTCTGGTTGACAACATTGCTCAGCATAAAGTATTCTCCTTCATGGACGGTTTCTCCGGTTATAATCAGATCAAGATGGCTCCTGAAGACATGGAGAAGACCACTTTTGTTACTCAGTGGGGCACCTTTTGCTACAAGGTCATGCCTTTTGGGTTGAAAAATGCTGGGGCAACTTACCAACGTGCCATGGTTGATTTATTTCATGATATGATTCACCATGAGATAGAAGTATACGTCAACGATATGATTGCAAGGTCCCAAACTGAGGAGGAACACCTTGACCATCTACGGAAGTTGTTTGACCGTCTAAAGTTGTACAAGCTGAGGTTGAACCCAAACAAGTGCACCTTTGGGGTGAGATCTGGAAAATTGTTAGGCTTCATCGTAAGCGACAAAGGAATTCAAGTGGACCCTGCCAAAGTGAAAGCCATACAAGAGATGCCAACTCCCAAGACAGAGAAAGAAGTCAGAGGCTTTCTAGGACGTTTGAACTACATTGCCCGATTCATCTCACATCTAACTGCTACCTATGAACCAATCTTCAAGCTACTGAAGAAAGATCAAGTTGTACGCTGGAATGATGAATGTCAAGCCGCTTTCGAAAAGATAAAAGAGTACCTCCAAGAACCACCCATTCTTATGCCACCGGTTGAAGGGAGACCTCTAATCTTATACTTGACAGTGCTTGACAACTCAATGGGGTGTGTGCTGGGGCAGCATGACGAGTCTGGCCGAAAAGAACACGCCATTTATTACCTGAGCAAAAACTTTACCGACTGTGAGACTCAGTACTCACTGCTCGAGAAAACTTGCTGCGCTCTGGTATGAGCTGCTCGCCGGCTGAGACAGTATATTTTGACTCACACTACTCTGTTGATTTCAAAAATGGATCCAATCAAGTACATATTCGAAAAGCCTGCTCTGTCTGGAAGAATAGCAAGATGGCAAATGATATTGACGGAATACGACATCCAGTACACGACTCAGAAAGCAATCAAGGGAAGTGTAGTGGCAGACCATTTGGCACACCAGGCAGTGGATGATTATCAGTCGATGAACTTTGAATTTCCAGACGAGGATATCATGGTAGTAACTGATTGTGAAGTACCTAGACCGGATGAAGGACCTGAGGAAGGATCCCGATGGTCTATGAACTTTGACGGAGCCTCAAACGCTTTGGGTAATGGTATCGACGCTGTAATCATATCCCCCAAAGGCACTCATACTCCACTCACCGCTCGGCTATGTTTCAACTGCACCAACAACATAGCGGAGTATGAGGCATGCATCATGGGTCTTCAAGCTGCAATTGACTTAAGGATCAAGTTTCTAAGTGTCTTCGGAGATTCCGCTCTCGTGATCAATCAGATCAAAGACGAGTGGGATACGAAACACCCAAATCTTATTCCTTACAAGGAGTATGTGCTGACATTGCTTCCCCACTTCGAAGAGATAACTTTTGAACACTTCCCAAGAGAGGAGAATCAGTTAGCTGACGCACTAGCTACGATGTCTTCAATGTTCAAAGTCAAATGGGACAACGAAGCGCCCCAGATCATTATCTGGAAATTGGATGAACCTGCACATTGCTGCGATCTCGAGACCGAAAAGGTAACGGAAAAACCTTGGTATCATGAGGTGAAGAGGTACCTTGAAGCTCAAGAATACCCCGAAGGCGCATCGGTCAATGACAAGAAGTTCCTGAGAAGGTTTGCAGCAAAGTTCTTCCTCAGCAATGACATTCTCTACAAGCGAAACCATGATTCAACCTTACTGCGTTGCATGGATAAGGCTGAAGCAGAAAAGATCATGGAAGAGCTACATGAAGGTACCTTCGGAACACATTCCAGTGGACATACCATGGCAAAGAAAATCCTTCGGGCAGGATACTTCTGGTCCACAATGGAAGCCGACTGTTATCAGCATTCTCGAACTTGTCATAAATGCCAGATCTACACTGATAAGGTGCACATTCCTCCGGTTCCTCTGAACGTCTTGACAACACCTTGGCCTTTTGCAATGTGGGGCATTGATATGATCGGCGAGATCCGACCTACGGCATCCAACGGGCATCGCTTCATCCTAGTCGCGATTGATTACATCACGAAGTGGGTTGAAGCAGCTTCCTACGCCACCGTAACCAAGAGCGTCGTGGCACGGTTCATTCGGCACAACCTGATCTGTCGATACGGTATACCTGAAAGGATCATTACGGATAATGGTACCAATCTTAACAACAAGATGATCACTGAGCTCTGCGAGCAATTCAAGATACATCACCACAACTCTTCTCCCTACCGGCCGAAGATGAACGGAGCTGTAGAAGCAGCAAATAAGAACATCAAAAAGATTATGCAGAAGATGACAGTGACCTACAAAGATTGGCACGAGATGTTACCGTTTGCTCTTCATGGGTACCGTACCTCAGCACGAACGTCAACTGGGGCAACACCCTTCTCCTTGTTCTATGGCATGGAGGCAGTCTTACCTATTGAAGTCCAGATACCCTCTCTCCGGATAATGAAGGATGCAGGTTTGAGCGAAGATGACTGGATCCAGACTCGACTTGATCAATTAAACCTAATCGACGAAAAGAGACTCACTGCTATTTGTCATGGTCAAACATACCAAAAACGGATGATCAGGGCATTTAACAAGAAAGTCAGACGACAAGAGTATCAAGTCGGAGACCTGGTAATCAAGCGCATCATTCTTCCTCAAAGTGATCCCAGGGGCAAATGGACCCCTACGTACGAAGGGCCATTTGTGGTTAAACATATCTTCTCAGGAGGAGCTATGATTCTAACCACCATGGATGATGACGACCTTCCTCACCCCGCCAATGCGGACATAGTAAAAAGATACTACGCATGATAAAAGACCCGCTAGGTTGACACACCTAGGCAAAAATAAGGGCTTCCCAGCGAACCAAAAGGGTTCGGGCAAAAATAAGGGATGAAAATAAAAAAAATCTGTACACCCGGCAAGTCGAAAACCTGAAAAGGCGGCTTGGGCAAAAATGGGTATCCCGGTGGACTGAAAACCCGAAAGGGCGGTCCAGGCAAAAGTTAGGGATAAGCGTAATACTATGTCTCATTAGATCACCTGGCATCCAGAATTCGGTATCAACTATCAGGTTCAGACGACATCGATCAATCAACTTCATCTTCAACTAAGCATCAAAGTGATAGGATGCTTGAAGACATAAAGGCGATAGCAGAGTTGGAACCCAGTGGGATTATTTTTCACATAAATGTTTTGTTTCCTTTTCAAAATTGTATAAACTCTATTTTGTTCGGCGGCATTCTCTTACTAGGACGTCAGCCTCTTGTACATAAAACGCCTATTTACAGGCAAATTTCAAAATCAATACAAATTCACTTTTTCAGACAAATTATCCATTGTTTTTCCTTTTTCTGTTTTGTTTTGCGAAGAACGTCCAATGTTCATTTTTGATATATGCATTTGAAATTAAATTGCTAACTCATAAATACTTACATGCGAAACAAAGGACTAATTACAGGTGACATTAGAAACAGGGGAAATAATGAATTGTCCAAACGATCTAGTTGCTCTGTCCACCAAGGTACCAAGGTAGGTTCGGCTGAAGAACGTAACCAGGTTACCTCAACTCCCCTTAGAGTGGCCCCAGCAAGTCAGCAATACTCTCCCCAAGCAGAGTTAGTCTACTGTCAGCCTTAAGGAAGTTGAGCATCCCCAGAAGATCTCAACATTCCCCAGCAGAATACAGACACCCCAGTGGAACCATCCCACAGTACAATCTAAAGTTTCCCCAGGAGAGTGGAATCCATATCCCCAGCAGGTCTGAAAGCTTATCCCCAGTAGATTCTGGAAGCTTTTCCCCTGCAGAGTACGAACGCATATCTCCGACTTCATTCAAAGGTTTATTTCCCATCAGGTCTTATAACTGGGATATCCTCAGCTAATTACCATGGAAAGATCGTCCTCGTCGAAGTTCTTCCTATCCCCAACGGAGTTCATCAAATTCCCCAACATAACTTATCAGTGGAATCCCCAGCGGAGCTCCCATCAAAACCTCAGCGAATTATCTCTCCCCGCAGAGTAATCACTTCACCTATTTTATTTCCCTCAGAGTAATCTCTCCAACAAGTTAATTCCCCAACGGAGTCATCTTCTCCTACCGGTTTATTTTTGCAACCATCATCCCCAACGGAAGCGAAGAACTCTACTCTTCAACATCAGCCCAGGATTTGATTCCCCGGCCATTCGTCAAGGATTTATTTTCCTAGACGAAAATACATTCATAGACATTTCACATTTCATACATCCTGCTTACATACATGATAAAGAGCATACAACACTATCTCATTTTGAGCATTATGACATCATGCATCTCATACATCATGACCTTGCATACAAATAACGTTTTGCCTTTTCAGGATAAAGGATAATCCAAAGTCAACTACTATCAACTGTCGCAATTCCAGATTCGATACCTGTATCTAGCCAGGGCATATCCGTGAGTGATTGATTGTAGATTCGATACCTGCATCTAGCCAGGGCATATCTGCATGAAGAGTTTGAAGATCAACCCCTGTAACAGGCCAGGAAATTATCTTTCATCCTCAGGTCAGAGGCTTACACCTGTATCCAGCCAGGAAAGCTATCTCTACCAATCTTTTACAACTTCCAGATTCGATACCTGTATCCAGCCAGGGCATATCTGAAGACAACAAGTTCCAGATTCGATTCCTGTATCCAGCCAGAGCATATCTGTGAGTACTTGATTGTGGATTCGATTCCTGTATCTAGCCAGGGCATATCTGCATGAAGAGTTTAGAGATTCGATACCTGTATCCAGCCAGGGCACGTCTGTAAACAACCTTTTGAAGTTCCGGATTCGATTCCTGTATCTAGCCAGGGCACATCTGTGAGCAACTAATTGTGGATTCGACTCCTGTATCTAGCCAGGGCACATCTGCATGAAGAGACTGAAGATCAACACCTGTAACAAGCCAGGAAATCATCTTTCTTTCTCAAGTACGCAAGTTCTCGCTAAGGAATCTCTTACGCGATCAACACTTCCAAATGACATCTATAAGCCCATTCCCGACAAGTTTTTGTCACGCCTCCAAATGGAATCTGTAAGCCCATCCTCCTATCCACCATCTCTCCAAATGGCATCTGTAAGACCATTCCCGCCATCACATTGCTGATACTCCGCTATGCGAGTGCAAATTTCCGGGCACTCTAGTGTCCAATCTCCTTTTACCCTCGAGTCGCGAAAGGCAAACTTGCCAATCTAACTCTTCAGGTCCAAGAAGATTGAACAGGGGCAACTGTTGTACCCTAAAATTTGCCCTCCCATTTCCTCAATATTTTCTCACCACAAGACCCTTGGAGCTCAAGGTCAAGTTAAGTTTTGCTCTGCTCAAGACTCCTCTTTGCACTGTTGACCCAAATTAGGGTTTGTATTTGCACAAAGATGTTTTGACCTAAAATGCCTAAAGTGACTTTCATGCTTCATGTTGGACTCACAAGTTTATCCATACCAAGTTTCAAGCCTTGATTCTAATCTTTGCCCAGTCAATTGGACATTTGACCTAGAAATCAGCTGTATTGGGGAAAAAGTCAACTGTGGTCAATTGACAGTCAAACCTCATGATTTTTGACCCACATCAATATTATGAACTCATATGAACCATTTGGTCAAGTTTGGATCACAATTCCACAAGAAATTTGATCAGATCACCAAAAGGGCAAAATGGTCGTTTTTAGGGTTTTGACTGCACAAAGGCAATTTTTGACTGTTTGACCTAGCCAATGGCAAACCAAGCTCACATATAGACTCAAGGACCCCATGGCATTGTCTTGACATATTCAAAAAGTTCAAAAGATCCCAAATGCACAAGATTGACAGATGAATTTTCCAGTCAACTGAACAAATTTGACTGTATACTGAAAAGTCAAACTTTGACTTTTTGGTCAAAATCAAGTGCCAAGATTCATTTTTCATCAAGACATGTCAAATTATGAAACTTGTTCATCAAGAAATCAAAAATCACAAATTAGGGTTTGAAATGAAGAATTTTCATAACTTGGAATTTTTTCTAAGTTATGAAAATCCCTAATTTTTTCCTAACTTTGTCCCATTTTTTCACCAAGATACATTTGGATTCAAGGAAAACTCAAAACATGAAAGTTGTAGTCCATTGCAAAATCTACAACTTTGATTCACAAAGTTTCCTCAAAAGAATCTTGTAGCTCAAGTTATGATTTTTGGAATAGGGGTGCAAAACATTCTTAACTTAGAAAATTTTTGACCTATTCTAGGCAGGATTTTTGCCTAACTTCATGGCCACTTTTCACATGCTTCCACTTGGAATTTCAATTTGCATTACAAAGATGGATTGTATTACACATTACAAGCTTTCCAAAATGTCCAAGAACTTCTCAAACACCCTTGTGGTTAGGGAGAATCGAATTTGTCAATATGGGCAAAAGTCACTTTGTTCATGAGCCATTTCCATGTTCATAACTTGTGCATTTTCAAACTCAGCATGTGCAAGCTACATTACAGACCTCTAATCTCATTTACACTCAAAAATTAAATGCTATACCATTGTGCCAAGGTGTTATTCTATGCATTTGGTCATTACATGAAGGATTAGTCCATAATTAGAAAAAGCACATTATCCATTTTTGAAAAGTTGAACTTTATGTCAAGATTGCAATCTATGAAGTACAAGGAAAATCCTTTTGGCACAAGTTCAGGAACATATCCCACTGATCAAGACTAAAAGGTGCAGCATACTTGAGGGGCCTAGAGAGGCTTGTAAAGCAACTTGCCAAACTTTGCTTAACAGAGAAGAAACATTGCATAACGAGGGACATCTCACATTTCTGCCAAGAGAAGCTTAGACAAACTTGTTAAACACATTCCAAACATCATAACTGAGCTAAGGCACGAGCTAACCACCTTCCAAAAATCATCATTCATCAAAACACCATCCTACTGCAAAAAACAGAGTCCCTTCTGCAGTTGGACTTCTACAACTCAATCCATTCGTGCGCCTTGGCCAAAACCACTTCATACACACTCCATAGCATCCATACAAACTATCCCAAGCCTTAGCTTCAGACTGTAACACCTCTAACCAACTTCACCATTTTCACTTTTTCTGTTTTGCAGGTTGACTCCTATAGCTCGATTCATTTAGTTTCAAAGCAAGCTAAAGGTTGGAGAAGCATCCCTGAACTTCAAGAAAGCTGTACAAGTCCTCACATTGCACTGAAAGTACCTCCATTGTCAGACACGATCCAAGCTGAACAGGTAAGTTCATGGACTTCTATCTCTCAATCTAGGAAGAGTTATCTTTAGGTTTATGAATGAAAAATGCTCTACTCATGGCCCTGAAGCTACACATATAATTACTTTCCATTTATATTGCATGTGCTGAGAGAATTTGGAACCTGAACATTAGAAAAAACTTAGGTCAAGAATTAGGGATGGAGAAATTCTCTCTCATTTCTGAGAGTTAAGTCAAGTTTTTTATATGTCTGGATTCGTCTCTTGATGCTCTACATTTTTTGTATTATGAGTTTTGCTTGAAAGTCCAGGAATCAGGAGTTAGGTGTGATACGGTGGGAGAACTGACTTGAGTTTTGCGTTTTGTTTTCGCAAATGTTTCGGTTGAACAAGAGTCGCCACCGACTTTTTATTTTATCCTAAGGAAAGGTTAAAAAGCACAGCAAAAACCTTTGAGATGTTTTCTTGGGTTCGGGGAGTAGATTATAGAAAGGGAAGGTATTAGCACCCTTTCTATCCATGGTTATCCATGGGCTCTTAGTTACTTGCTTAGATCAACTTGCCTTAATTTTCAATTGTTTGAAATGGTGCTTTGGGTATGTGTTTTGAAAATGTTTTGAAAAGAGGCCAATGTGGTGGAAACCTTTGTAATGATCCATGTTGGGATGTATACAAAGGTGTATGTATTTTAAAAAAGGTTTTCAATGTTTTTTGAAAGTTATTTTGAAAGTGTAGTGATGTGTGGTTTGAAAAATAGGCAAGTGTTTTTTTTGTTTTGCAAGTTTGATCAAGTAACTAAGAGTGGTCTACCCCTAAATTTACTCAAAGATTTTTCTATGTTTTTAACCCTTTTAACAATTTTGTTCCACCATTGTACTTGGTGGACAATCTTGCGTTTAGGATGTGAACGGGACGGGCGCGGGTCATCGTATAGACCATGATAGCAATGTTGCAAAGTATCTTAGTTTTTCTTTTGAGGGACTAAGATCATTTTTTTTTGTAAGGCAACTTTCGAAAGCGTCATCGAGGGACTATGATCTTTTGATTTTGTTTGTTTTACCAAGATACTTTACATGCGTAACATGGCCCATTTGTGAAAAGGCAACAAGTGGATATAACCCTAGGGGTGTTAGTGTGCAAGTGTGTTTTATTGCATACAAGAGTTTTTCTTTGAATTAGGATTTTCTATTTCATTGATTTTATCTTGCCATATACGTCCTAATTACTAGCAATAAGAAGCGGAAATATAAAATCATACGCTATTACAACAATTAGGGGGTGGGGATACACATTTGTACATGGGGGGTTCAACGATAAAAATAGACAAAAAAGAAAATAGCAAAAAACAAGATAGAGGGAGAGAGAGAGGGAGCCAGCGCGCTGCTGAGAGGTCATCAGAAGTTCTGACTCAGATCCGCTGCCAGATGATCAACCTCTTGGTTAAACTATATGAGTCAGAACTTCTGACCCTGGCACCTGCAAAACAGAAACCTGTTAGTGGGGAAATCAGAAGTTCTGACCCCCTGCGCTGCAAAACAGAAGTTTGTTAGTGGAGAAACCAGAAGTTCTGATTCTGCTGGAAAGACAATAACTCTCAGAGGTTCTGATATTATTGACAGCAAAACAGGCTTCAGATGTGCTAACGTCAAAGTCAGCACTTGGCTTTTCCCTGTACTAATCAGAACATCTGCAATTTTGTTGTTATTCCACAAAACAGGTAACATATTTGGAACAGATCCAGCAAATGTCAAAATGTTTCAGAGGGCAGAACCAACAAGGTCACAGGCAAGTCCTACACTAGCTCAGAACGTTCTGAGGTATGAAAATCCTCAGAATATAAACAGCAACAACATGATATTTACATTATGTTTATTTGAGAATGCACAACTGATGATGCTTAGTAGCGTGATGAAGGTCAGCAGGTGCTTACCTGGCTGTTGGAAAAGTTTGTGGATGAAAGCTAGCTTTTGGCTCTGGTGGTGTTCTGGACAGATTCTTTTTGAAAAGGGTAGGTGAAGGTGTATGCGTATATAGGGTCAGAAGTTTGAAAAGGGGTTTTTGGTTCACAAAGAAAAACTGGGTATTGGATAAAGTTTGAAGGTGAGAAATTCAAAGTTATGAAACAACTGGGGATTTTGGCAGAGTTTCACAACACTATCTTGCTAAAGATTTCTGTTTCTCTCTTAGCAATTTTTTTGTTTCTTGAACGCCCTTTTTCAGTGGACAATGACTCTCTATTTATAGGCAAAGTTCTTGTGGGTGTCTTGAACATTAAAGCGCCAACAGAGTTTGAATTGTTCTTTGACAGAAATTCCTGGGAAGTTGTGATAACAGATAGCCTTCAGCCTAGGCTGCAGCAGCAGGCGTGGATTAGAGTGAAGTGACCTCTTAAGTGGGCGGTGGCGTGTAGACCCATGCCAGAATCTTCATAAAGGCATTTTCCAAGCCACACGTGAAGGGATTACTTGGATGAATGTTCAGGAGTGGTTGGAAGCATTAATGAGCATTAAATGGTGATAAGACTTATCAACATCAATATTCTGGTAAGGGAAACCAAATTTTGAACCAGCAGTTCTGTTTCAACAAGAACAGCGTAAACCATGCTCTGGCCTTGGCTTCCTGTTGTCTTATTAAGTTCTGGGGATTCTCCTGATTTTCTGATACGTTCCCTGGATTTGCTTATGGACCTCCTGGGCTTAGAGATTTTGTATCAGTGTAACACCCACTCTTCTGACCTTTTCATCTTCTGATTTCAGCATGTTCTGAAAGAGCCTTCAGACTTCCTTGCTTCTTTTGCATGCCTTTAGCAAATTCTGGCTGAGCTTGCGTAACTGCTGAAAGAGTCATGTTCTGTCTGAGGCTTACATATTGAACCACGTTTACAACTTCTGATTGAGCTAATGTAGCTGCTGAAGAGCCAACTTCTAACTGAACTGAGCCAAGCTTGCAACTTCTGACCGTTTCTTATCTGGAATTGGTCCAGAAGTTCTGAAACGCTGATTTTTTCTTAAACACTCATTTTTTAGAGAAAAATTCCAAGTACTTAGAATTTAATTTTTCTCAAGCTAAAAGCGTTGTCTTTAGAGCTTGTGTGATCATCTTGCTCTTGTAAGTGGTTTGCTTGGGCAAAAATGACAGGTCTGGACTGGGATTTGTTTCAGAGGGCCCTTGAAAATCCAAGATGATTTCCTGAAGAAAGACAGGGCAAATTTTGGGGTACAACAGTTGCCCCTGTTCAATCTTCTTAAACCTGAAGAGTTAGATTGGCAAGTTTGCCTTTCGCGACTCGAAGGTAAAAGGAGATTGGACACTAGAGTGCCCGAAAATTTGCACTCGCATAGTAGAGTATCAGCAATGTGATGGCGGGAATGGGCTTATAGATGCCATTTGGAGAGATGGTGGATAGGGGGATGGGCTTATAGATTCCATTTGGAAGTGTTGATCGCATAAGAGATTCCTTAGCGAGAACTTGCGCACTTTGAGAAAGACAGATGTTTTCCTGGCTTGTTACAGGTGTTGATCTTCAATCTCTTCATGCAGATATGCCCTGGCTAGATGCAGGTGTCGAGTCTACAATCGATTGCTCACAGATATGCCCTGGCTGGATACAGGTATCGAATCTGGAATTAGTTGTCAACAGATATGCCCTGGCTGGATACAGGAATCGAATCTGGAATTAGACGGTTGATAGATATGCTCTGGCTGGATACAGGAATCGAATCTTCAAACTCCTCAGATGTGCCCTGGCTGGATACAGGAATCGAATCTGGAATTAGACGGTTGATAGATATGCCCTGGCTGGATACAGGAATCGAATCTTCAAACTCCTCAGATGTGCCCTGGCTGGATACAGGAATTGAATCTGGAATCAGACGGTTGATAGATATGCCCTGGCTGGATATAGGAATCGAATCTTCAAACTCCTCAGATGTGCCCTGGCTGGATACAGGAATCGAATCTGGAATTGGTCGTCAACAGATATGCCCTGGCTGGATACAGGAATCGAATCTGGAATCTCTTCAGACGTGCCCTGACTAGATACAGGAATCGAGTCTGGAAACTGATCACTCATAAATGTGCCCTGGCTAGATACAGGAATCGAATCTGGAATTGTGACAGTTGATAGATATGCCCTGGCTGGATACAGGAATCGAATCTTCAAACTCCTCAGATGTGCCCTGGCTGGATATAGGAATCGAATCTGGAATTGGTCGTCAACAGATATGCCCTGGCTGGATACAGGAATCGAATCTGGAATCTCTTCAGATGTGCCCTGACTAGATACAGGAATCGAGTCTGGAAACTGATCACTCATAGATGTGCCCTGGCTAGATACAGGAATCGAATCTGGAATTGTGACAGTTGAAGGTAGTTGTCTTTTGGTTTGTCTTTTTCCCTGAAAAGGCAAAACATCAGTTGTATGCAATGTCATGATGTCATGATTTTCAAAATGAGATAGTGTCGTATGCACTTTATCATGTATGTAAGCAAGATGTATGAAATGTGAAATGTTTATGAATGTATTTTCGTCTAGGAAAATAAATCCTTGACGATTGGCTGGGGAATTAAATCCTGGGCTGACGTTGAAGAGTAGAGTTCTTCGTTTCCGCTAGGGATGATGGTTGCGAGAGAATACCGGTAGGAGAAGATAACTCCGTTGGGGAATAAACTTGTTGGAGAGATTACCCTGAGGGGAATTGCTCTGTGGGAAGAGATACTTCGTTGAAGCTTTGATGAGAGCTCCGCTGAGGATTTCAATGATGGACCCCACTGGGGATAACAATGATAAACTCCGCTGGGGATTCTGTTGATAAGTTATGTTGGGGGACTTTGATGAACTCCGCTGGGGATAGGAAGAACCTTGCCGAGGGCGATCTTCCGTGGTGATTAGATGAGGATAACCCAGTTATAAGCCCTTGTGAGGAATAACTTTGAATAAAGCTCGGGAGAGACGTCCGTACTCTGCGGGGGAATAGCTTCCAGAGTCTACCGGGGATAAGCTCCAAGACCTGCTGGGGATATGGATTCCAATTTTCCTGGGGAAACTTTCGGACTATACTGGAAAATGATTCCACTGGAGTGTCTGTATTCCGCCGGGGAACAATCTTAGATCAAGACTGTCGGGGATGCTTGCTGATGAAGGCCTATACTCCGCTGGGGAATGTTGATATCTTCTGGGGATACCCAACTTCCTTTAGGCTGACCGTAGACTAACTCTGCTGGAGGAGAGTATTGCTGACTTGCTAGGGGAACAGGGTGCCTATTGTAGGGCTGATGATAGACTAACTCTTCCTGGGGAGAGTATTGCTGAATCTTGTCTTACTCTGCGGGGAGTTGAGGTAATTTGGTCACATTCTTCAGTTGAACCTACCTTGGTACCTTGGCGGACAGAGCAACTAGACTGCCTGGACAACTTTACATTGCCCCCGTTTCTGATGTCACCTGTAATCAATCCTTTGTTTCGCATGCAAGTATTTATGAGTTAGCAATTTAATGCCAAATGCATATATCAAAAATGAACATTGGACGTTCTTCGCAAGACAAAACAGAAAAGGAAAAACAATTGGCAATTTGTTTGGAAAAGTGAACTTGTATTGATTTTGAAATTTGCCTGTAAGTAGGCGTTTTTTGTACAAGAGGCTGACGTCCTAGTAAGAGAATGCCGCCAAATAACACAAAGTTTATACAATTTTGAAAAGGAAACAAAACAGCTATGTGAACAATATTCCCACTGGGTCCCAACTCTGCTATTGCCTTTATGTCTTCAAGCGTCTCATCACTTTGCTACTTAGTTGAAGATGAAGCTGATTGATCGATGCCGAAGTCTGAGCCCGATAGTTGATGCTGAAATCTGGATGCAAGGTGATTCAATGAGACATAGTGTTACGCTTTATCCCTAACTTTTGCCTGGACCGCCCTTTCGGGTTTTCAGTCCACCGGGATACCCATTTTTGCCCAAGCCGCCTTTTCAGGTTTTCGACTTGCCGGGTGTACAGTTTTTTTCATTTCATCCCTTATTTTTGCCCGAACCCTTTTGGTTCGCCGGGAAGCCCTTATTTTTGCCTAGGTATGTCAACCTAGCGGGTCTTTTATTCATGCGTAGTATCTTTTTACTATGTCTGCATTGGCAGGGTGAGGAAGGTCGTCACCATCCATGGTGGTTAGAATCATGGCTCCTCCTGAGAACACATGTTTAACCACAAATGGCCCTTCGTACGTAGGGGTCTATTTGCCCCTGGGATCACTTTGAGGAAGGATGATGCGTTTGATTACCAGGTCCCCAACTTGATACACTTGTGGTCTGACTTTCTTGTTAAATGCCCTGATCATCCGTTTTTGGTACGTCTGACCATGACAGATAACGGTGAGTCTCTTTTCGTCAATTAGGTTTAATTGATCAAGTCGAGTCTGGATCCAGTCATCTTCATTCAAGTCTGTATCCTTCATTATCCGGAGAGAGGGTATCTGGACTTCAATTGGCAAGACTGCCTCCATGCCATAGACCAAGGAAAAGGGTGTTGCCCCGGTTGACGTCCGTGCTGAGGTACGGTACCCATGAAGAGCAAATGGTAACACTTCGTGCCAATCTTTGTAGGTCACTGTCATCTCCTGCACAATCTTTTTGATATTCTTATTAGCTGCTTCTATGGCCCCATTCATCTTCGGCCGGTAAGGAGAAGAGTTGTGGTGATGTATCTTGAATTGCTCGCAGAGCTCAGTGATCATCTTGTTGTTAAGATTGGTACCATTGTCCGTAATGATCCTTTCCGGGACGCCGTACCGACAAATCAGATTATGCCGAATGAAACGTGCCACGACGCTCTTGGTTACGGTGGTGTAGGAAGCTGCTTCTACCCACTTCGTGAAGTAATCAATTGCTACCAAGATGAAACGATGCCCGTTGGACGCCGTCGGTCGGATCTCGCCGATCATATCAATTCCCCACATTGCAAAAGGCCAAGGTGCCGTTAGGACGTTCAGAGGAATCGGAGGGACGTGCACCTTATCAGCATAGATCTGGCATTTATGACAAGTCCGAGAATGCTGATAACAGTCGGCTTCCATTGTGGACCAGAAATATCCTGCCCGAAGGATTTTCTTTGCCATGGTATGTCCACTGGAATGTGTTTCGAATGTACCTTCATGTAGTTCTACCATGATCTTCTCTGCTTCAGTCTTATCCATACAACGCAGTAAAGTTGAATCATGGTTTCGTTTGTAGAGAATGCCGTTGCTGAGGAAGAATTTTGCCGCAAACCTTCTCAGGAATTTCTTGTCATTAACTGATGCGCCTTCGGGGTATTCTTGAGCTTCCAAATATCTCTTCACCTCATGATACCAGGGTTTTTCGGTTACCTCTTCGGCCTCAAGATCGCAGCAGTATGCAGGTTCGTCCAACTTCCAGATAATGATCCGGGGAGCCTCGTTGTCCCATTTGACTTTGAACATCGAAGACATCGTAGCTAGTGCGTCGGCTAACTGATTCTCCTCTCTTGGGAAGTGTTCAAAAGTTATCTCTTCAAAGTGGGGAAGCAAAGTCAACACATACTCTTTGTAAGGAATAAGATTCGGGTGTTTCGTATCCCACTCGCCTTTGTTCTGATTGATTACGAGAGCGGAATCTCCGAAGACACTTAGAAACATGATCCTTAAGCCGATTGCAGCTTGAAGACCCATGATACATGCCTCATATTCTGCCATGTTGTTGGTGCAGTTGAAACACAGTCGGGCGGTGAGTGGAGTATGAGTACCTTTAGGGGATATGATCACAGCGCCGATGCCGTTACCCAAAGCGTTCGAGGCTCCGTCAAAATGCATAGACCATCGGGATCCTTCCTCAGGTCCTTCATCCGGTCCAGGTACTTCACAATCAGTTACTACCATGATATCTTCGTCTGGAAATTCGAAGTTCAATGATTGGTAATCGTCCACAGGTTGGTGTGCCAAATTGTCTACCAATACACTTCCCTTGATTGCTTTTTGAGTTGTGTATTGGATATCATATTCTGTCAAGATCATTTGCCATCTTGCTATTCTTCCAGACAGAGCAGGCTTTTCAAATATGTACTTGATTGGATCCATTTTTGAAATCAACAGAGTAGTGTGAGTCAGCATATACTATCTCAGCCGGCGAGCAACCCATACCAGAGCGCGGCAAGTTTTCTCGAGCAGTGAGTACCGAGTCTCACAGTCGGTAAACTTTTTGCTCAGGTAATAAATAGCATGCTCTTTTCGGCCAGACTCGTCATGCTGCCCCAGCACACACCCCATCGAGTTGTCAAGTACTGTCAAGTATAGTATTAGAGGTCTCCCTTCCACTGGTGGCATAAGAATGGGTGGCTCTTGGAGATATTCCTTTATCTTTTCGAAAGCGGCCTGACATTCATCGTTCCAACGTACTACTTGATCTTTCTTCAGCAATTTGAAGATTGGCTCACAGGTAGCAGTTAGATGCGAGATGAATCGGGCAATTTAATTCAGTCCTCCTAGAAAGCCCCGGACTTCTTTCTCTGTCTTGGGAGTCGGCATCTCTTGTATGGATTTCACCTTGGCAGGGTCCACTTGAATACCTTTATCGCTTACAATGAAACCTAGCAATTTTCCAGACCTCACCCCAAAGGTGCATTTGTTTGGGTTCAACCTCAGCTTGTACAACTTCAGTCGGTCGAACAGCTTCCGCAGATGGTCAAGGTGTTCCTCCTCTGTTTGGGACCTTGCAATCATATCATCGATGTATACTTCAATCTCATGGTGGATCATGTCATGAAATAAAGAAACCATGGCACGTTGGTAGGTTGCCCCAGCATTTTCAACCCGAATGGCATGATCTTGTAGCAGAAGGTGCCCCACTGAGTAACAAAGGTAGTCTTTTCCATATCTTCAGGAGCCATCTTGATCTGATTATACCCTGAAAAACCATCCATGAAGGAGAACACCTTGTGCTGAGCAGTATTGTCAACGAGAACGTCGATGTGAGGCAGAGGGAAATCATCCTTAGGGCTGGCCCTGTTCAAATCCCTGTAGTCTACACACATTCTGACTTTACCATCTTTCTTTGGCACTGGAACCACGTTGGCCACCCACTGAGGATAAGAAGTCACTGCTAGAAACCCGGCATCAAATTGTTTCATAACCTCAGCTTTGATTTTCTCGGACATCTCTGGGCGCATGCGGAGGACCTTCTGTTTTACGGGAGGGCAGTCTTCCTTGGTAGGCAGATGATGAACTACAATGTCGGCATCCAAACCGGGCATGTCTTCGTAAGACCAAGCAAAGATTTCCATGTAGTCATGCAGCATCTGGATCAATCGTTGTTTCACGCTGAGCTCTAGATTGGCACCAATCTTGACTTCTTTTCTATCTGTCTCCGTACCCAGATTTACCGTCTCCACTGGCTCTTCATGCGGCTGGATGGCCCTCTCTTCCTGGAGTAGCAGTCTTGCGAGTTCACCAGGCACTTCGCAATCATCTTCACCTTCGTCTTCGGCCAAGTTGATCGGATTTTCGAAGTCATAACTAGCAGTAGCAGAGCTGTTACCAGTGAGATCCAGAGTGGATTGGAACTTGTATAAGTGAGTGTGTGTAAATATAGTTGTTTTGCAATATATAACAAAGAAAGAAAAAGAGCACAAGATTTGAAATGCAACAAACGTCCAATGTTTTGATTAATGATATATGGAAATGTCATAAAAAAGCCCTCACAAATGGATCCACGGTGCCCCGGGTAGGACACCGAGCCAATAAAAGTTTCAACATATTGTTTGTTACAAATTGAAAACAAAAGAGTTCATTACTGCGTGACAAATGTAATAGTTGTAAAATCTTTTGCCGTCCAGTTGCTTGGTCCGTTGTTGGTTGTTGGATAGATCCAACTGTCAAATTCTGCTTCCTCTACGTCCTCCTCGATAGCATTCACTCTTGGGTTGGTGATGAACACCAGAGGCTTTCTGATCCTTTCCTTGCGAACAGCCCTCTGAGCCTCTGCAGTGAAGCCCAACCCAAATTTGTCGGTCTTTTAAGTGAAGTCAGGAAGTTGACCCCAGTTTGCGCACTTGCCTTTCTCGATTACAGCCCGGGCATCCTTCAAGGAAGCCATCTTCAAAGGAAAGTCCTCTTCAATCATTGTTTCAGCTGACGCCAATGTTGGAGGTACCTCCTCAAAATGTTGAAAGGGGGTTTCAATAAACTCCCCGTCCATCTCAATATACCGGAATGAATTCAGTTGACTAACCATGTAGTCCTCCTCTCCCTGCACAGTAACAATCTTCCCTCTGACAGGGTATTTGAGTTTCTGGTGAAGAGTGGATGTTACCTCCCCAGCTTTGTGAATCCAGGGTCGACCCAACAAACATGAATAAGATGGACGGATATCC
Source organism: Vicia faba (assembly GCA_948472305.1). NCBI lineage: Eukaryota > Viridiplantae > Streptophyta > Magnoliopsida > Fabales > Fabaceae > Vicia > Vicia faba. The sequence continues at coordinate 1,183,224,706 of OX451735.1, read as the reverse complement.
ATCACATAGAACGTTGAGTCAAAGACTTGGGAACCCACACGAATAGGAATGTCTACTTCACCGTGCACCATCCTCTTAGAACCGTCGAAGGCTCTAACAATGATGTTACTAGGTTTCAATTCCAGGCCCTCACAATCCAACCGATCTAAGGCCTTCTTGGGCAATACATTCAGGGAAGAACCGGTGTCCACCAACACGTGTGCGAGAGTAGTGCCCCTGCATTCTATAGAGACATGCAGGGCATCATTGTGATTTTTTCCTTTGGCGGTAAGGTCGGAATCCGAGAAACCCAAACCATTGTCAGTGGTCAAATTAGCCATACAGTCAGTGAATTGATCTGCAGATGTCTCTTGAGGCACATGGGCCATTTTCAGAAATGAAATCAGGGCCTTGGCGTGGGCCTCTGAGCACAACAGCAATGATAGCATAGAGATTTTGGAGGGGGTATGCCCCAGTTGTTCAACGACATTGAAGTCACTCTTTTTAATGATTTTAAGGATTTCCTCCATCTCTTGCTGGGAGGCTTCAACAGCGGTCTTTTTTGGTGCCTCCGTCCGGGCAGGCAAATCGGTAGCAACTCCTTTGCCCCGAGTATCAGAGGACTTGGCGGCAGTAGTAGACACAGGAACTTGATTTGAAACATGCATACTTGCGGGTGTGATGATAAGAGGTTTTCGGATAACTGGTGGTGCAATGTCAGGAGAGAAGAGCCTGCCACTGCGAGTAATCTTGGCGGGACCAGTGATGTTACTGATACTGGTACCGGTGTTGAACTCCTGCTTCACTCCAAGCACATACACATCTGCCCCATAGTGCCATGGGACAGCCTTGTCAGATTCATAGGGGAGGGGCCCCGGAACAGTAATGGTAACGGGTGCAACAGACATAATTTTGACTGGCTTCCTCGGGGGAGCCTTGGTAAGATTGTTGAAAATTGTGACGACAGATACTTCTTCAGCGGAAACAAATGGAACAACGGTTTTCTTGAACAAAATCTCTTTGCTATCCATCAGGCTTTGGATGCCTGACTTCAGCAGCCGACAACCGGTAGGGAGAACAGCACACAGGAGGCAACCCTTGCTACAACCCGGAAATAAACCGGCTAGCAGTAGGTTCCTCTTAACAGTCAATAGAGGGGTAGCAACATCATTCACCGAAACAGCATACAAATCTTCCTCGACGGCGTTTACTCTATGCTGGGGCATATGAGCAGTTACAACATTTGGCCTCTCAGGCGCCTCAAACTGAATTTCCTTCGCATCAATAAGGTCTTGAACCTTATTTCTCAGGGCCCAGCAATCATCAGTAGTATGCCTGGGGCTATCAGAGTGATAAGCACAACGGGCATTTGGGTTATACTTAGGAGATGCAGTATTCACGACCTTCGGAGCTTCTCTGGTGGTCACCAAGTTGGTTGATAGCAGTTGTGGTAAGATTTGTGACAAGGTCATACTCAGCCGAGTATACTGCCTTTTGGACCTCTCACCCCTTTGTTGATTGTACTACTGAGGAGCAGCAACAGGTTTTGAAATGACCAAGGCATTGACGGCTTGGCGGCGTTCGGGCTTAACTTGTCTTCTAGGACCATAGACGACACTAGCTTCCTTCTTGAAAGGCTTTTTCTCAGTACTTGCGGAGGCACCTTTCTGTATCTTTCCTGACCTGATGCCAGCTTCTATCCTTTCACCCGTCAGGATCAAATCCGTAAACCCAGCGGAGGAATTACCAACCAGATGATTGAAGAATGGACCGGACAAGGTCCCTAGAAACATGTCAACCAGTTCACGGTCAGTCAAAGGAGGCTGCACCCTGCCAGCCAAATCTCTCCATTTTTGCGCATATTCTTTGAATCCTTCGCCCGTTCCCAGCGACATACCCTGAAGTTGGGTATGCGTAGGAGCGAGGTCAGAATTGTATTGATATTGTCTATAAAATGTGGTAGCCAAATCTTCCCAATGTCGGATACTGGTTCCATCTAGCTGATAGAACCACTCAAGCTGTGACCCCGAAAGGCTATCTTGGAAGAAGTGGATCCAAAGGTTTTTGTCTGCCGTGTAAGGTTGGATCTTCCTTATGTACGATCTGAGATGCAACTTTGGACAGGAAGCCCCGTCGTATTTTGCAAAGGCAGGCGCCTTGAACTTGTGTGGGATTACCACCCCAAAAGATAGACCTAAATCTCCGAAATCCAGCCCCGGCACATTTTGAATCTCCATGGCACTCAAGCGGTCCTCCAATTTCTTGTATCTGTCAGCAGTAGGAGGGTATTGTTCGTCATTGTAATCCGTCTCGTTGTCAGAGACTGCAGGACTAGGAGCCCCTCCCCCTTGGGGACTGTTTTTCTCTGCAGAGAAAGTAGTTGGATCAGCCTCGTTATGGAGTGTATTCCCAAACCTGCGTCCAGTGTTGAACAACGCAGTCCTCTACTTCTTCTTCTTTTCCTTTAGGAGTAGAGCCTTCAACTCTTGTTGCCCTTGGGCCAGGCTCATGACCATCTCTTGAAACTGGGCGTTCTGGGCCTAGAGGGCCTTGATAGCTTGTTCACTGGATGATTCTGGATTCATGATGACTGGCCATAAATAAACAGCGAAGAAGATTAAGCAACCTGTAGAAAAAAGGGTACCTGTTATGCACATGATGCATGAGATGCTATTTATGCAATGCATTCAAGGATTTCATAAATTCACGATTGTTGCAGACAAAAAGAACGCACGTCATATTAATAAGAAGAAATTTGTTAGTACATAAATTCCCCATGGGCCAAATATTACAAAAACAACTTCTCAAGGTAAAAAAGACGTTGCGCATCCTCTTTGGTGCGATGTAGGTGTTGAGGGTCTCTTGCTCATGGAGTCGGTGGGTGAGCTCTAAAACCTTCTCCTCACTGGCGTAGAAGCTGGCTTCAAAAGTGTTCCGTTCCTCCTTGAGTTGGATCCAACTCTTCTGCATCTCCTCCCACGATGTAGGCATATCAGGATGTAGGATGGTGTAGGGAACCTCTCCTTCCTTAACGGGCTCTTTAATCACAGGGAGAACATGAGGATAAGGCATCATTAGACTCTGGGCTCGGGCTCGTACCCACTTGAGATAAGGCTCAAGAGGGATGGAGTTCTTGTGCCCCAGTGTCTTGCTATCAACCTTGTTGGGCATCCTCCAAGCTCTGATGAATCTCTGGCGAAGTCCTTGCGCATCGTTGTCGAAGTCAAAAACTAGGTCAGGAATCAACATGTCGTGAGGGCCATCTCTTCGTGCATATCCAAATTGCCTCAAAGCTAGGCAAGGGTTATAGGTAATGCCCCCTCTAATGCCAAGTAATGGAACATTAGGGAACTCTCCACAACGATCGACGATGATGACATTTTCTCTGGACCGAGAACACCAATGTACATCAGAGTGAGTAAGAGTCATCAACCGCTGGGACCACCTTGAGCCTTGGTCATTCTTCAATACAGATTGTGGAAGGTGAGAAATAAACCACCTTGCAAGGAGAGGAGTACAGCACATGAGAACACCCCTCTTTCTCATTGTTCGTGTGTAAAATGAGTGAAGGATGTCCCCAAGCAATGTTGGTATTGGATTTCTGGACAAGAAGATTTGACGGCGTTGACCTCTACAAGCTGGTCAGGATTTGGGAACAAGACCAACCCATAGATAAGGAGTGCCACAATTTCTTCAAAGGCTTGTAGGTCCAATGAATTCCAACATTCTTGTGCCTTCTCAAACAAGAATTTTGCTAAGAAATGACGCCGCTTCTAGTTTCCCAATGCCCCTTGATGTCAGAAGGCTGTAGATGTAATGCTCGAGCAACATCTTCAGGCTTTGGTTCCTTTTCCGTACCGTTGAAAGGTAGTTGATTGAGGATAGGAATTCTCAGGAGTTGAGAAAATTCCTCCAAAATGGGCACCAACTGGTAGTCAGGGAAAGTGAAACAGTGGTGAAGAGGGTCAAAGAACTGAAATAGCACTTTCAACATGTCCTCTTTAATGTTGGTGTTGACTAAGCTGAGCAGTGTACCATGTCTTTCACTGAAGGGAGAGCTTTCCAGAATTCTTGATGTGAGCTCCTTGAGTTGAGGAGGGATTCTCACAAGGTTGACTTGGATGGTTTTTTTGCGAGGAATTTCCATGACCTACAAAACAAGAACAAAGATGAAGATCTAAACCCTTGAAGTGGTTAGTAAATGCATATGATGCTTTATGATGTTCATGATGTATGCACAAACATATGTACAAGCAAATCACACCAAACCCTAGTTTCAGGCTTGCATGGGGTTTCATAGGTAAGTACCCTCTTGAGTGTAGTTGGCTTAAAATCCTGTCCTATAAATAGTAACCGGGTTCTAAGGAGCTCAATATCATTGGATTGTTTTCATTGTTCATTGTTTTGGTTTAGCCACTTAACTAGCGACCAAAATATTCCAAGAAAACAACCCTCAATGAGTGTAGTATCGAGTATCTACCAACTTCGGACTGCACCAAAGCCGGTCATCTCACTACCCCTAATGAAAGGCCAAGATGGTCAAGTAAGGTTCTAGGTCATTAGTGCTTAGTGACATCACTCAGCGGCCCCGTACTCTCCTTGATTGAACTCAAGGGTTACCGGTACTCACAAATATGTCGCAATAATATAGCTATTGCTTCAACCGTGTCGGTATACCCCGGACAGTTTCCACAACGTATTGCTATCTATGAATGTTTCCCAAAATCCGGGTGTAGGATTGTAAACCCAAACAAGAGAGCCAAGATATAAAGCAATCAAAACAAACAATTAGTCATGCAAGAGGGTGATCTAAGCCCTAAGGTTACTCCACTTAAAAGAAGTCCCCAGCAGAGTCGCCAGTTTTGTGATACGGTGGGAGAACTGACTTGAGTTTTGCGTTTTGTTTTCGCAAATGTTTCGGTTGAGCAAGAGTCGCCACCTACTTTTTATTTTATCCTAAGGAAAGGTTAAAAAGCACAGCAAAAACCTTTGAGATGTTTTCTTGGGTTCGGGGAGTAGATTATAGAAAGGGAAGGTATTAACACCCTTTCTATCCATGGTTATCCATGGGCTCTTAGTTACTTGCTTAGATCAACTTGCCTTAATTTTCAATTGTTTGAAATGGTGCTTTGTGTATGTGTTTTAAAAATGTTTTGAAAAGAGGCCAATGTGGTGGCAACCTTTGTAATGATCCATGTTGGGATGTATACAAAGGTGTATGTCTTTTAAAAAAGGTTTTCAATGTTTTTTGAAAGTTATTTTGAAAGTGTAGTGATGTGTGGTTTGAAAAATAGGCAAGTGTTTTTTTTTTTTTGCAAGTTTGATCAAGTAACTAAGAGTGGTCTACCCCTAAATTTACTCAAAGAATTTTCTATGTTTTTAACCCTTTTAACAATTTTGTTCCACCATTGTACTTGGTGGACAATCTTGCGTTTAGGATGTGAACGGGACGGGCACGGGTCATCGTATAGACCATGATAGCAATGTTGCAAAGTATCTTAGTTTTTCTTTTGAGGGACTAAGATCATTTTTTTTGTAAGGCAACTTTCGAAAGCATCATCGAGGGACTATGATCTTTTGATTTTGTTTGTTTTACCAAGATACTTTACATGCGTAACATGGCCCATTTGTGAAAAGGCAACAAGTGGATATAACCCTAGGGGTGTTAGTGTGCAAGTGTGTTTTATTGCATACAAGAGTTTTTCTTTGAATTAGGATTTTGTATTTCATTGATTTTATCTTGCCATACACGTTCTAATTACTAGCAATAAGAAGCGGAAATATAAAATCCTACGCTATTACAACAATTAGGGGGTGGGGATACACATTTGTACATGGGGGGTTCAACGAGAAAAATAGAAAAAAAAGAAAATAGCAAAAAACAAGATAGAGGGAGAGAGAGAGAGGGAGCCAGCGCGCTACTGAGAGGTCATCAGAAGTTCTGACTCAGATCCGCTGCCAGATGATCAACCTCTTGGTTAAACTGTATGAGTCAGAACTTCTGACCCTGGCACCTACAAAACAGAAACCTGTTAGTGGGGAAATCAAAAGTTCTGACCCCCTGCGCTACAAAACAGAAGTTTGTTAGTGGAGAAACCAGAAGTTCTGATTCTGCTGGAAAGATAATAACTCTCAGAGGTTCTGATATTATTGACAGCAAAACAGGCTTCAGATGTGCTAACGTCAAAGTCAGCACTTGGCTTTTCCCTGTACTAATCAGAACATCTGTAATTTTGTTGTTATTCCACAAAACAGGAAACATATTTGGAACAGATCCAGCAAATGTCAAAATGTTTCAGAGGGCAGAACCAACAAGGTCACAGGCAAGTCCTACACTGGCTCAGAACGTTCCGAGGTATGAAAATCCTCAGAATATAAACAGCAACAACATGATATTTACATTATGTTTATTTGAGCATGCACAGCTGATGATGCTTAGTAGCGTGATGAAGGTCAGTAGGTGCTTACCTGGCTGTTGGAAAAGTTTGTGGATGAAAGCTAGCTTTTGGCTCTGGTGGTGTTCTGGACAGATTCTTTTTGAAAAGGGTAGGTGAAGGTGTATGCGTATATAGGGTCAGAAGTTTGAAAAGGGGTTTTTGGTTCACAAGGAAAAACTGGGTATTGGATAAAGTTTGAAGGTGAGAAATTCAAAGTTATGAAACAACTGGGGATTTTGGCAGAGTTTCACAACACTATCTTGCTAAAGATTTCTATTTCTCTCTTAGCAATTTTTCTGTTTCTTGAACGCCCTTTTTCAGTGGACAATGACTCTCTATTTATAGGCAAAGTTCTTGTGGGTGTCTTGAACATTAAAGCGCCAATAGAGTTTGAATTGTTCTTTGACATAAATTCCTGGGAAGTTGTGATAACAGATAGCCTTCAGCCTAGGCTGCAGCAGTAGGCGTGGATTAGAGTAAAGTGACCTCTTAAGTGGGCGGTGGCGTGTAGACCCATGCCAGAATCTGCATAAAGGCGTTTTCCAAGCCACACGTGAAGGGATTACTTGGATGAATGTTCAGGAGTGGTTGGAAGCATTAATGAGCATTAAATGGTGATAAGACTTATCAACATCAATATTCTGGTAAGGGAAACCAAACTTTGAACCAGCAGTTCTGTTTCAACAAGAACAACGTAAACCATGCTCTGGCCTTGGCTTCCTGTTGTCTTATTAAGTTCTGGGGATTCTCCTGATTTTCTGATACGTTCCCTGGATTTGCTTCTGGACCTCCTGGGCTTAGAGATTCTGTATCAGTGTAACACCCACTCTTCTGACCTTTTCATCTTCTGATTTCAGCATGTTCTGAAAGAGCCTTCAGACTTCCTTGCTTCTTTTGCATGCCTTTAGCAAATTCTGGCTGAGCTTGCGTAACTGCTGAAAGAGTCATGTTCTGTCTGAGGCTTACATATTGAACCACGTTTACAACTTCTGATTGAGCTGATGTAGCTGCTGAAGAGCCAACTTCTGACTGCACTGAGCCAAGCTTCCAACTTCTGACCGTTTCTTATCTGGAATTGGTCCAGAAGTTCTAAAACGCTGATTTTTTCTTAAACACTCATTTTTTAGAGAAAAATTCCAAGTACTTAGAATTTAATTTTTCTCAAGCTAAAATCCTTGTCTTTAGAGCTTGTGTGATCATCTTGCTCTTGTAAGTGGTTTGCTTGGGCAAAAATGACAGTTCTGGACTGGGATTTGTTTCAGAGGGCCCTTGAAAATCCAAGATGATTTCCTGAAGAAAGAGAGGGCAAATTTTGGGGTACAACATTAGGAAACGCGTGTTGTTGTTGTTCAAACAAGTCTGGAGGTTGAAGACAACCTGTGATACGGTGGGAGAACTGACTTGAGGTTTTGCGTTTGTTTTCGCAAATGTTTCGGTTGAGCAAGAGTCTCCACCGACTTTTTATTTTATCCTAAGGAAAGGTTAAAAAGCACAGCAAAAACCTTTTGAGATGTTTTCTTGGATTCGGGGAGTATATTATAGAAAGGGAAGGTATTAGCACCCTTTCTATCCATGGTTATCCATGGGCTCTTAGTTACTTGCTTAGATCACTTGCCTTTTGTTTTCAATTGTTTGAAATGGTGCTTGTGTGTGTGGGTTTGAAAATGTTTTGAAAAGAAGCCAATGTGGTGGCAACCTTTGTAATGATCCATGTTGGGATGTATACAAAGATGTATGTCTTTTGAAAAGGTTTTCATTTGTTTTTGAAAGTTGTTTTGAAAGTGTTGTGAGGTGTGGTTTTAGAAAATAGGCAAGTGTTTTGTTTTTGCAAGTTTGATTCAAGTAACTAAGAGGTTATCTACTCCTAAATTTCTCAAAGTTTATTGCTATATTTTAACCCTTTTAACAAGTTTGTTCCACCATTGTATTTGGTGGACAATCTCATGTTAGGATGTGAAAGGGACGGGCGCGGGTCATCGTTTAGACCATAATTGCAATGGTGCCAAGTATCTTTGGGCAATTTTTCTTTAAGGGACTTGATCATTTATTTAGGCAACATTTTGAAAGCGTCATCGAGGGACTATGATCATTGGATTGTTTGTTTTGCCCAAAGAGACCTAACATGCAATATGGCCCATTTATTGAAGGCAACAAGTGGAATACCCTAGGGGGTGCAAGTGTGATTTGTGTGTCCATTTTCATGCTTGTTTATCTTGAAATTAGGTCAAACTATTTTTGTTGTTTTTTCGCATACAAAACCTTAATTCTAACATGGTATAATTAGAAAGCAATAAAGTGCGAAAATAAATTTACTAAGCTATTACAAAACCATATATGGGGAGGGGGGTACAAATGTTCAAATGGGGATTTTGACAAGGAATTTAAACCTAAACTATTACATCAATATTGAATTATTTACAAGATAATTTAATTGCACAATTTAAATAAAACAAGAATAAATATGCAAGATGCAAAAAATGGTTTTTTGTATGTATGAAAAAAGTATTTTTTATATGTCAAAATAAACAAAAATAAAAAGTATTATTTTTTGGGAGTTTTTCATGTTTTGGGTTAAACCCTAATTCTATTAAAATAAATGCATTATTTATTTGTCATGTACAAGTATTTATTTATTGTATACAAAAACAAAATAAAATGAAGTATATTTGTCAAAAAGATATTTTTATATTTAAATATTAATAAAAATAAAAAGTGTATTATTTACTAAATATGTATTATATATACAAATTAATAATATTTAATATTTAATAAAAAAAGTATTTTTTTCTATAAGATATTTTCAGAAAGTAAAACAAAATAAAAATGTATAAAAATGTATTTGCACTATTTTAGTATTTTAAATAAAAGTATATGTATTTATTTATTTATGTACAAACTAAAAGAAAACCAAATAAATGCCTAATAAATTCAAAAATGGTGAGAAAAATATTTTTTATATTTTTAATATCATGAGAAAAAATAAATAAGTCAATCCAAAAAAGAAAAAGTCAAAAAGTCAAAGAAATAAGCAAAATGGGCTCAGGGGGTGCAGAAGTAGCAAAAGGGTGCAAATAGAAAAGTCAACTCAGGCCCAGCCCAAGAAGACTTTGTCTTCAACCTCAGACCTGTATGAACAACCAGAACACGCATTTTCCATCTCTTGATTCCTGGACTTTCAAGCAAAACTTACAACATGAAAAATGTAGAGCATGAGAAGACGAATCCAACCATGTAAAGAACTTGACTTAACTCTCTAAGATGAGGGAGAATTTCTTCTCCCCCAATTTCTGACCTATTTTTTATGCCATGTTCAGACTCAAAATTCTTGTAGCTCACATAATATAAATGAAATCTAATTACATGGGCATGTTCAGGGCTATGAATGTGACATATTCTTTTCACAAACCTAAAGCTAACAATGCCTAATAAGAGAGATACAAGTTCATGAACTTACCTGTTCAGTTGAAGTTCTATCTGGCAATGGAGAAGCTTTCAGTGCAAGGTGATGATTGGTATAGCTTCCTTGATGTCCAGGGATGCTATTCCAAGCTTTACTTTGTCTTGAAACCTTTTGAATCGTGCTATAGCACTTCACCTGCAAATCAGAAAAGTGAAAATGGCCAAAAGGATTAGAGGAGTTACAGTTTGCTTCTAATGCTTTGGATAGTTTGGATTGATGGTAGGGAAGTTGTTTGAAGTGGTTTGGGCAAGAATGCTTGAAAGGATTAAGAGTTGGAACTCAATCTGCAGAGGTTGCTCTGTTTTTGCAGTTTGAGAGTGATTTTGGCAATGGGGAGGTATTGGTGGTCTTAGGGTCGTGCTTCAGCTTGTGTTTGATGTTTAGAATGTGTTTGATATCTTTCTCTAAGGCTTGGTTGATTGATATGGAAGTTGGTCTGTCATATGCAATGTTTCTTTAACTTTAAGCAAGCAATGGCCACTTGATGTTTCTAGCCTGTACAGGCCCTCACACTATGCTGCATACATTGGCCTTGATCAGTGCAATTTGCTCATAAACTTGTACCAAGAAGATTTGGACTGTACCACTTGGATTTGCAAAATGGACATAAAGTTCTACTTTTTCAAAATGGAAATAATGCTTTTTCTAATTAAGGGTTAATTCTCCATGTAATGTCCAAATGCATAGAACAACATCTTGGCACAATGGTTTTGCATTGAATTATTGAGTGAGAATGGGATTAGAGGCCTGCAATGTAGCTTAAGCATGCTGAATTCAAAATGGCACCAATGTATGAACATGTCTTGGCCAAGAACAAAAGTGACTTTTTCCCATTTTGCAAAATTCGATTCTCCCTAACCATGAGGTTGTTTGAGAAATTCTTGGACATTTTGGAAAGCTTGGAATGTGTACTACAATCCATATTTGAAATGCAAATTGAAATTCCAAGTGGAAGTGTATGAAAAATGGTCTTGAAGTTAGGTAAGAAACTTGTCCAAAATAGGTCAAATTTTCACTAAGTTAAGAATGGTTTGGTACCCTTGTTCCAAAAATTGTAACTTGAGATACAAGCTTCTTTTGGGAAAACTTTGTGAATCAAAGTTGTATATTATGCAACAAGCTACAACTTTCATGTTTTGACTTTTGCTTGAATCCAAATGAATCTTGGTGAGAAAGTGGGGCAAAGTTGGGAAAAAATTAGGGTTTTCCATAACTTAGAAAAATTCTAAGTTATGAAAAATTTCCATTTCAAACCCTAATTTGCATTTCTTGATTTCTTGGTGAACAAGTTTCATGATTTGGCATGTTTTGATGAAAAATGAATCTTGACTTTTGATTTTGACCAAAAATTCAAAGTTTGACTTTTCAGTATACAGTCAAAATTGATCAATTGACTAGGAAATTCAACTATCAATCTTGTGTATTTGGGATCCTTTGAACTTGTTGAGCATGTAAAGATAATTCCATGGGGTCCTTGAGTCCATATGTGAGCTTGGTTTTCCATTGGCTAGGTCAAACAGTCAAAAATTGCCTTTGTGCAGTCAAAACCCTAAAAATGACCATTTTGCCCTTTTGATGATCTGATCAAATTTCTTGTGGAATTGTGATCCAAACTTGATCAAATGGTCCATGTGAGTTCATAATGTTGATGTGGGTCAATTTTCATGAGATTTGATTGTCAATTGGCCACAGTTGACTTTTTCCCCAATACAATTGATTTCTAGGTCAACTGTCCAATTGACTGGGCAAAATTTGGAATCAAGACTTGAAACTTGGTGTGGATAAACTTGGGAGTCCAACATGAAGCATGAAAGTCATCTTAGGCATTTTAGGTCAAAATATCTTTGTGCAAACACAAACCCTAATTTGGGTCAACAGTGCAAGGAGAAGTCTTGAGCAGAGGAAACCCTAACTGGATCTTGATTTTCAAGGGTCTTGTGATGAGAAAATGTTGAGGAAATGGGAGGGAAAATTTTGGGGTACAACAGTTGCCCCTGTTCAATCTTCTTGAACCTGAAGAGTTAGATTGGCAAGTTTGCCTTTCGTGACTCGAGGGTAAAAGGAGATTGGACACTAGAGTGCCCGGAAATTTGCACTCGCATGTTGGAGTATCAGCAATGTGATGTCGGGAATGGGCTTACAGATGCCACTTGGAAAGATGGTGGATAGGGAGATGGGCTTATAGATGCCATCTGGAGATGCGACAGAACCTTGTCGGGAATGGGCTTATAGATGCCATTTGGAAGTGTTGATCGCATAAGAGATTCCTTAGCGAGAACTTGTGTATTTGAGAAAGACAGATGTTTTCCTGGCTTGTTACAGGTGTTTGATCTTCAATCTCCTGATGCAGATATGCCCTGGCTAGATACAGGTATCGAATCTACAATCGGTTGCTCACAGATATGCCCTGGCTGGATACAGGAATCGAATCTTCGAACTCTTCAGACGTGCCCTGGCTAGATACAGGAATCGAGTCTGGAAATATGGTCAACAGATATGCCCTGGCTGGATACAGGAGTCGAATCCGGAAACAGTCGTCAACAGATATGCCCTGGCTGGATATAGGAATCGAATCTTCGAACTCTTCAGACGTGCCCTGGCTAGATACAGGAATCGAGTCTGAAAATGTTGTAGTTGACAGATGTGCCCTGGCTGGATACAGGAATCGAATCTTTGAACTCTTCAGACATGCCCTGGCTAGATACAGGAATCGAGTCTGGAAACTGATCACTCTCAGATGTGCCCTGGCTGGATACAGGTATCAAATCTGGAACTGTGACAGTTGAAGGTAGTTGTCTTTGAGATTGTCTTTTTCCCTGAAAAAGGCAAAAACATAAGTTGTATGCACTGTCATGATGTATGATATGCATGATGTCATGATGTTCGACATGAGATAGTGTTGTATGCACTTTATCATGTATGTAAGCAAGATGTATGAAAATGTGAAATGTTTATGAATGTATTTTCGTTTTAGGAAAATAAATCCTTGACGATCGGCCGGGGAGTTGCTCTGTGGCCGAGATACTTTGCTGAAGTTTTGATGAGAGGCCTGCTGAGGACCTCAATGATGGATTCCGCTGGGGATAATGATGATAAACTCCGCTGGGGAACACCAAAGATAGACTCCGTCGGGGAATACCAAAGATAGACTCCGCCGGGGAGTTGAAGGAACTTTGTCGAGGGCGATCTTCCGTGATAATTAGCTGAGGATAACCCAGTTATAAGCCCTTGTGAGGAATAACTCTGAATAAAGCTCGGGAGAGACGTCCGTATTCTGCAGGGAACAAGCTTCCAGAATCTACTGGGGATAAGCTTTAAGACCTGCCGGGGAATGTTGTGCCTTTTCAGGATTGACGGGGAATCAACTCCGCTTGGGGAAAGTATTGCTGAATCTTGTCTTACTCTGTGGGGCGTTGAGATGATTTGGTCACATTCTTCAGTCGAATCTACCTTGGTACCTTGGCGGACAAAGCAACCAGATTGCATCAGACAACTTCACATTGCCCCTGTTTCTGATGTCACCTGTAATTAATCTTTTGTTTCATATGCAAATATTTATGAATCAGCAATTTAATGTCAAATGCATATATCAAAAATGAACATTGGACGTTCTTCGCAAGACAAAACAGAAAATGGAAAAACAATGGCAATTTGTATGGACAAGTGAATTTGTATTGATTTGAATTTTGCCTGTGAATAGGCGTTTTTGTACAAGAGGCTGACATCCTAGTAAGAGGACGCCGCCGAATAACATAGAATTTATAATTTTGAAAAGAAAACAAAACATCTATGTGAACAATCCCACTGGGTTCCAACTCTGCTATCGCCTTTATGTCTTCAAGCGTCTCATCACTTTGCTGCCTAGTTGAAGATGAAGCTGATTGGTCGATGCCGAAGTCTGAGCCAGATAGTTGATGCCGGATTCCGGATGCGAAGTGATCCAACGAGACATAGTGTTACGCTTTATCCCTAACTTTTGCCTGGACCGCCCTTTCGGGGTTTCAGTCCACCGGGATACCCATTTTTGCCCAAGCCGCCTTTTCAGGTTTTCGACTTGCCGGGTGTACAGATTTTTTCATTTTCATCCCTTATTTTTGCCCGAACCCTTTTGGTTCGCCGGGAAGCCCTTATTTTTTCCTAGGTATGTCAACCTAGCGGGTCTTTTATTCACGCGTAGTATCTTTTCACTATGTCTGCATTGGCGGGGTGAGGAAGGTCGTCACCATCCATGGTGGTCAGGATCAAGGCTCCTCCTGAGAACACATGTTTAACCAAAAATGGCCCTTCGTAAGTAGGGGTCCATTTGCCCTGGGGATCACTTTGAGGAAGGACGATGCGTTTGATTACCAGGTCCCCAACTTGATACTCTTGTGGTCTGACTTTCTTGTTAAATGCCCTGATCATCCGTTTTTGATACGTCTGACTATGACAGATAGCGGTGAGCCTCTTTTCGTCAATCAGGTTTAATTGATCAAGTCGAGTCTGGATCCAGTCATCTTCATTCAAGTCTGCATCCTTCATTATTAGGAGAGAAGGTATCTGGACTTCGATTGGCAAGACTGCCTCCATGCCATAGACCAAGGAGAAAGGAGTTGCCCCGGTTGACGTCCTCGCTGAGGTGCAGTACCCATGAAGAGCGAACGGTAACATCTCGTGCCAATCTTTATAGGTCACTGTCATCTTCTGCACAATTTTCTTGATATTCTTATTAGCTGCCTCTACAGCCCCATTCATCTTCGGCCGGTAGGGAGAAGAGTTGTGGTGCTGTATCTTGAATTGTTCGCAGAGTTCAGTGATCATTTTATTATTGAGATTGGTACCATTGTCCGTAATGATTCTTTCCGGTACGCCGTACCGACAGATCAGATTATGCCGGATGAAACGTGCCACGACGCTCTTGGTTACCGTTGCGTAGGAAGCTGCCTCAACCCACTCCGTGAAGTAATCGATTGCCACCAAGATAAAGCGATGCCCGTTGGATGCCGTCGGTCGGATCTCACTGATCATATCAATGCCCCACATTGCAAAAGGCCAAGGTGCCGTCAGGACATTCAGAGGAACTGGAGGAATATGCACCTTGTTAGCATAGATCTGGAATTTGTGACAAGTTCGAGAGTGTTGGTAACAATCGGCTTCCATGGTGGACCAGAAATATCCTGCCCTAAGGATTTTCTTTGCCATGGTGTGTCCACTGGAATGTGTTCCGAATGTACCTTCATGCAGTTCTATCATGATCTTCTCCGCTTCAGCCTTATCCACACAACGCAGTAGAGTTGAATCATGATTCCGTTTGTAGAGAATGTCGTTGCTGAGGAAGAATTTTGCCGCAAACCTCCTCATGAACTTCTTGTCATTGACAGACGCACCTTCAGGGTATTCCTGAGCTTCCAAGTACCTCTTCACCTCATGATACCAGGGTTTTTCAGTCACCTTTTCGGCCTCAAGATCGCAGCAGTATGCCGGTTCATCCAACTTCCAGATAATGATCCGGGGAGCCTCATTGTCCCATTTAACTTTGAACATTGAAGACATCGTAGCTAGTGCGTCCGCTAGCTGATTCTCCTCTCTTGGGAAGTGTTCAAAATTTATCTCTTCAAAGTGGGGAAGCAAGGTCGACACATACTCCTTGTAAGGAATAAGATTTGGGTGTTTCGTATCCCACTCGCCTTTGATCTGATTGACCACGAGAGCGGAATCTCCGAAGACACTCAGAAATTTGATCCTTAAGTCGATTGTAGCTTGCAGACCCATGATACATGCCTCATATTCTGCCATGTTGTTGGTGCAGTTGAAACATAATCGGGCAGTGAGTGGAGTATGAGTTCCTTTGGGAGATATGATTACAGCGCCGACTCCGTTACCTAAAGCATTGGAGGCTCCGTCAAAATGCATAGACCATCGGGATCCTTCCTCAGGTCCTTCATCCGGTCCAGGCACTTCACAATCAGTTACCACCATGATGTCTTCGTCCAGGAAATCAAAGTTCAATGATTGGTAATCGTCCACAGGTTGGTGTGCCAAATGATCTGCCAGTACACTTCCTTTGATTGCTTTCTGAGTTGTATACTGGATATCATATTCTGTTAAGATCATTTGCCATCTTGCTATTCTCCCAGACAGAGCAGGCTTTTCAAATATGTACTTGATGGGATCCATCTTTGAAATCAACAAAGTGGTGTGAGTCAGCATATACTGTCTCAGCCGGCGAGCAGCCCATACCAGAGCGCAGCAAGTTTTCTCAAGCAGTGAGTAACGAGACTCACAGTCGGTAAACTTTTTGCTCAAGTAATAAATAGCGTGCCCTTTTCGGCCAGACTCGTCATGCTGCCCCAGCACACACCCCATTGAATTGTCAAGTACTGTCAAATATAGTATCAGAGGTCTCCCTTCTACTGGTGGCATAAGAATGGGTGGTTCTTGGAGATATTCCTTTATCTTTTCAAAGGCAACCTGACATTCATCGTTCCAGCGTACTACTTGATCTTTCTTCAGTAATTTGAAGATTGGCTCACAAGTAGCAGTCAGATGTGAGATGAATCGAGCAATGTAATTCAGTCGTCCCAGGAAGCCTCTGACTTCTTTCTCTGTCTTTGGAGTCGGCATCTCTTGTATGGCTTTTACCTTGACAGGGTCTACCTGAATACCTTTATCACTTACAATGAAACCTAGCAATTTTCCGGATCTCACCCCAAAGGTGCATTTGTTGGGATTCAACCTCAGCTTGTATAACTTGAGTCGGTAAAACAGCTTCCTCAGATGGTCAAGGTGCTCCTCTTCAGTTTGGGACCTTGCAATCATGTCATCAACGTATACCTCAATCTCATGATGGATCATATCATGAAATAAAGCAACCATGGCACGTTGATAGGTTGCCCCAGCATTTTTTAACCCGAATGGCATGACCTTGTAACAGAAGGTGCCCCACTGAGTCACAAAGGTAGTCTTTTCCATATCTTCCGGAGCCATCTTGATCTGATTATACCCTGAAAAACCATCCATGAAGGAGAACACCTTGTGTTGGGCAGTATTGTCAACAAGAACGTCGATGTGAGGTAAGGGGAAGTCATCCTTGGGGCTTGCCCTGTTCAAATCCCTGTAGTCGACACACATTCTGACTTTACCGTCCTTCTTCGGCACTGGCACCACGTTGGCAACCCATTGAGGATAAGAAGTTACTGCTAGAAACCCGGCATCGAATTGCTTCATAACCTCAGCCTTAATCTTTTCAGACATCTCTGGGCGCATACGACGGACCTTTTGCTTTACCGGAGGGCAGTCTTCCTTGGTTGGCAGGTGATGAACAACAACGTCGGCATCCAAACCAGGCATGTCTTCATAGGACCAAGCAAATATCTCCATGTAATCATGTAGCATCTGGATCAATCGTTGCTTCACGCTGAGCTCTAGATTGGCACCAATCTTGACCTCTTTCCTATCTGTCTCAGTACCCAGGTTAACTGTTTCCACCGGCTCTTCATGTGGTTGAATAGCCCTCTCTTCCTGGAGTAGCAGTCTTGCGAGTTCACCAGGCACTTCGCAATCATCTTCACCTTCGTCTTCGGCCAAGTTGATCGGATTCTCGAAGTCATAACTGGTGGTAGTAGAGCTGTTACCAGTGAGATCCAGAGTGGATTGAAACCTGTATAAGTGAGTGTGTGTAAATATAACTGTTTTGCAATATATAACACAAAAAGAAAAAGAGAACAAGATTTGAAATGCAACAAACGTCCAATGTTTTGATTGATGATATATGGAAATGTCATACAAAAAAGCCCTCACAAATGGAGCTACGATGCCCCGGGTAGGACACCGAGCCAACAAAGTTTTAACATATTGTTTGTTACAAATTGAAAACCAAAAGAATTAATTACTGCGTGACAAATGTGATAGGTGTAACATCCTTTGCCGTCCAGTTGCTTGGTCCGTTGCTGGTGGTTGGATAGATCCAACTGTCGAACTCTGCTTCCTCTACGTCCTCCTTGATAGAATTCACCCTTGGGTCAGAGATAAACACCGGAGTCTTTCTGATCTTTTCCTTGCGCACAGCCCTCTGAGCCTCTGCAGTAAAGCCCAGCCCAAACTTGTCATTCTTTTGAGTGAAGTCAGGAAGGTGACCCCAGTTTGCACAATTGCCTTTCTCGATTACAGCCCGGGCATCCTTCAAGAACGCCATCTTCAACGGAAAGTCTTCTTCAACCACTGCTTCAGCCGATGCCAAAATTGGAGGTACCTCCTCAAAATGCTGAAAGGGGGTTTCAATAAACTCCTCGTCCATCTCGATATACCGGAATGAATTCAAATGACTAACCATGTATTCCTCCTCACCCTGCACAGTAACAATCTTCCCTTTGACAGGGTATTTGAGCTTTTGGTGTAGAGTGGAGGTTACTGCCCCAGCCTTGTGAATCCAGGGTCGACCCAACAAGCAGGAGTAAGATGGACGAATATCCATTACATAGAATGTTGAGTCGAAGACTTGGGAACCCACACGAATAGGGATGTCTACTTCACCGTGCACCATCCTCTTAGAACCGTCAAAGGCTCTAACAATGATGTTACTAGGTTTCAATTCCAGGCCCTCACAATCCAAGCGATCCAATGCCTTCTTGGGCAAAACATTCAGGGAAGAACCGGTATCCACTAACACGTGTGCGAGAGTAGTGCCCCTGCATTCTATGGAAACATGCAGGGCATCATTGTGATTTTTCCCTTTGGCGGTGAGGTCAGCATCCGAGAACCCCAATCTGTTGTCAGCTGTCAAATTAGCTACACAGTCAGTGAATTGATCCGCGGAGGTCTCTTGCGGCACATGGGCCGTTTTCAGAAATGAAATCAGGGCTTTTGCATGGGCCTCTGAGCATAGCAGCAACGATAGCATAGAGATTTTGGAGGGGGTATGCCCCAACTGTTCAACAACATTGAAGTCACTCTTTTTAATGATTTTAAGGATTTCCTCCATTTCTTGTTGGGAGGCTTCCACAGCAGTCTTTTTTGATGCCTCCGTCCTGGCAGGCAAATCGGTAGCAACTTCCTTGCCCCGAGTAGCGGCGGCAGTAGTAGACACAGGAACTTGAATTGGAACATGCACACTTGCGGGTGTGATGGTGAGAGGTTTTCGGATAACTGGCGGTGCAATGTCAGGCGAGAAGAGCCTGCCACTGCGGGTAATCTTGGCGGGGCCAGTGATGTTGCTGATACTGGTATTGGTGTTGAACTCTTGCTTCACCCCAAGCACATACACGTCGGCCCCATAATGCCATGGGACCGCCTTATCAGACTCATAGGGGAGAGGCCCCGGAACAGTAATAGTAATGGGTGCAACAGACATAATTTGGACTGGTTTCTTCATGGGAGCTTTGGCAGGATTGTAAATTGTGACAACAGATATTTCTTCAACGGAGACAAATGGAACAGCAGTTTTCTTGAACAGAAATTCCTTGCTATCTATCAGGCTTTGGATGCCTGATTTCAGCAGTGGACAACCGGTAGGGATAACAGCACACAGGAGGCAACCCTTGCTACAACCCGGAAATAAACCGGCTAGTAGTAAGTTCCTCTTAACAGTCAAAAGAGGGGTAGCAACGTCATTCACCGAAACAGCATACAAATCTTCCTCGATGGCATTTACTCTATGCTGGGGCATAGGAGCAGTTACAACATTTGGTCTCTCAGGCGCTTCAAACTGAATTTCCTTCGCGTCGATAAGATCTTGCACTTTGTTTCTCATGGCCCAGCAATCATCAGTAGTGTGCCCGGGGCTATCGGAATGATAAGCACAACGGGCATTTGGGTTATACTTAGGAGATGCAGTATTCACGACTTTAGGAGCTTCTTTGATGGTCACCAAGTTGGTTGATAACAGTTGTGGTAAAATTTGAGATAAGGTCATACTCAACCGAGTATATTGTCTCTTGGGCCTTTCACCTCTTTGTTGATTGTACTGCTGAGGAGCAGCAACAGGTTTTGAAATGACCAAAGCATTGACGGCTTGGCGACTTTCTGGCTTGACTTGTCTTCTAGGACCATAGACGACACTTGCTTCTTTCTTAAACGGCCTCTTCTCAGTACTTGGGGAGGCAGCTTTTTGTATCTTTCCTGACCTGAAGCCAGCTTCAATTCTTTCTCCCGTCAAAATCAAATCCGTAAACCTAGCGGAGGAGTTACCAACCAAATGATTGAAAAATGGACCAGACAAAGTCCCTAGAAACATATCAACCAGCTCACGATCAGTCAAGGGAGGCTGCACCCTGCCAGCCAAATCTCTCCATTTTTGTGCATATTCTTTGAACCCTTCGCCCGTTCCTAGAGACATACCCTGAAGTTGGGTACGCGTAGGAGCGAGATCAGAATTGTATTGATATTGTCTGTAGAATGCGGTTGCCAAATCTTCCCAGTGTCGTATGCTAGTTCCATCTAGTTGGTAGAACCACTCAAGCTGTGACCCCGAAAGGCTATCTTGGAAGAAGTGAATCCAAAGGTTCTTATCTGCCGTGTAAGGTTGGATCTTCCTTACGTACGACCTTAGATGCAGCTTTGGACAGGAGGCCCCATCATATTTGGCGAAGGCAGGTGCCTTAAACTTGTGTGGAATTACTACCCCAGAAGATAACCCCAAATCTCCGAAATCCAACCCCGACACATTCTGAATCTCCATGGCGCTCAAGCGGTCCTCCAATTGCTTGTATCTGTCAGCAGCAGGTGGGTATTGTTCGTCATTGTAGTCTGTCTCGTTGTCAGAGACTGCAGGACTAGGAGCTCCTCCCCCTTGGGGACTGTTTTTCTCAGCAGAAGAAGTAGTTGGTTCAGCTTCATTATGGAGTGTGTTCCCAAATCTGCGTCCAGTGTTAAATAACGCAGTCCTCTTTTTCTTCTTCTTCTTCAGGAGTAGAGTCTTCAACTCTTGCTGACCTTGGGCCAGGCTCAGGACCATTTCTTGAAACTGGGCACTTTGGGCCTGAAGGGCCTTGATTGCTTGCTCGCTGGATGAGTCTGGATTCATGATGACTGTTCAAAATAAACAGCGAAGGAGATTAAGCAACCTGTGAAATAGGGTACCTTCTATGCATATGGTGCAATGAAATACGTATGTTTTATGTTTTCAAAGACAAACAAGATTCAACTTTGTAGACAAAAGGGAAACGCACTTCATTAGATTCAAATTTCAAATTGTTCAACAACTTGCCCTTAGGCATTACAGGAATGAAAAATACTGGAAAGGAAATAAAATCTATAAAAGGAAATATCCAAAGCCCATCAGTGCTCCCATGGCCTCCTTTTCTCAGTGTTGATGTAGTTATTCAGGACCCGCTCTTCCTCCAATTGCTTAGTCAGCCTTTGAATCTTCCGTTCCTGCTCGTTGAACTTTTCCCGATAGAAATCCCGTTCTTCCTTTAGCTGCGCCCAAGATCTCTTCATTGTATCAAAATCAATGGGTATCTGAGGAGGGAGGACAGTTGGAGGAACCCCCTCTTCATCAGGAGATTCAAGAATGATCGGTCTGACAGCTTCGTACGGCATACCTAACTTCTGAGCACGGATGCGGACCCATTTGCAATAGGGTTCCATTTGTAGAGAAGTCTTTGGTCCCAACGCATGTGGGTCAGATTTGTGAATTCTGTCCCAAGCTTTAATGAATCCATGGCGTAGTTTATCACTGTCTGCCTGAAACTCAAAATGGAAGTGAGGAACCAACATTTCATGAGGCCCAACTCTGCTCTTCCAAACTGGCGGAGAGCTAAGCATGGATTATAAGAGATTCCTCCTTGGATACCAATCAACGGAACATTGGGGTACTCTCCGCAACGATCAATGACAGCTACCTCATCCAAACCTCTGAGGGTCCAAGTGATGTCATTATCAGTGAGAGACATTAACCTCCGAGCCCAACCTTTTCCTTCTTCATTCTTCAGCACGAACTTAGGAAGGTGCGAAATAAACCACCTCACTAGCAAAGGAGCACAACACCACGGAGTTCCCCGTTTTCGGGCAGTACGAGCATAGAGTTGTTGTAGGATATCACCCAAAAGAGTGGGTACAGGATTCCGAGACATGAAGATCCTTATGACATGGATACTGATAAAGGTGTCAGGATTGGGAAACAATACCAGACCATAGATCAAAAGAGCCAGAATATCCTCGTACGCCTTGAAGTCCAAGTCATTCCAGAAATCATTAGCCTTGCCAACCACAAATATGACCAAAAATCCCTTAACTCCACTTCTAGTTTCCCAGTTAGCCAATACCTCTTCTTTGGTCAAGGGGAGAATTGCAGCAATCTCTTCAGGCCTAGGAGTCTTTTCCAAACCAGTGAATGGAGTTTGATCCAAGACAGGGATCCCAAGCAAATAAGAGAATTCTTCCAGGGTAGGAACCAGCTGGAAGTCTTGAAAGGTGAAACAATGATACAGGGGGTCATAAAACTGGGTCAGAACACTTATCAATTGTTGGTCCCATTTTGCAGTGATCAAGCCAAGGAGAGAAACATGCCTGTTGATGAAGGAAGAAGTGTTTGGAATCCTACCAACCAAATCCTTGAGCAAAGTTGGTGGTTGAACAAAGTTGAGCCGGATAGTATTCCTACGCACGGGCATCATGATGTCCTACAAAATAGAGCAAAGATGAAACTTTTTTGTCTTTGAAATGGGTTAGTCCTTTATACAGGATGCATGCAATGGTATGATGGCATGATTCTATGATGAAGCACACCACAAGTATTCACATAGGCAAGCATGGTAAGGCACACAAGTCACACAAGACAATCCTTAGGTTTCAGGCCAACATGAAGTTTAGGTGTTACCCTCTTTTAGTTTCGTCGGTTAAAACTTGTCCTATTAAAAGTAATCGGGTTCTAAAGGATCTCAAATCATTGACTACCCTCGATCGGTCATAACTCCAGCATCGCAATCTTTTCTTGCGGCCAGAACCATCGCGAGAGTTTAGCCTCAATGAGTGTAGCATACTGCTACTGTCCTAATAGCCAAGTTTGGTCAATTCAAGGTTCTAAGGTCGGTTGGTGTTTAATGACTCCTTAGAAGACCTATATTTTCCCCGTTGCAACACAAAGGATATAGGTACAGACCAAGGTGCCACACCAACGTAGCCACTGCTTCACCCATGTCGGTCTACGCCGGACAGGTCCCTCACAGATTATGCTACCTAAAAAGGGTATTCCCCAGATCCGGGTTAGGATCTATGAAACTCCGATGCAAAGCCCACAATTATAAAAGCAAACAAGGCAAACAATTGAAAACAAGGGTGATCTAGGCCCTAAGGTTACTCCACTTTTAAGTTTTCCCCAGCAGAGTCGCCAGTTCTGTGATACGGTGGGATAACTGGCTTGAGGTTTTGCGTTTGTTTTCGCAAATGTTTCGGTTGAGCAAGAGTCGCCACCGACTTTTTATTTTATCCTAAGGAAAGGTTAAAAAGCACAACAAAAACCTTTTGAGATGTTTTCTTGGATTCGGGGAGTAGATTATAGAAAGGGAAGGTATTAGCACCCTTTCTATCCATGGTTATCCATGGGCTCTTAGTTACTTGCTTAGATCACTTGCCTTTTGTTTTCAATTGTTTGAAATGGTGCTTGTGTGTGTGGGTTTGAAAATGTTTTGAAAAGAAGCCAATGTGGTGGCAACCTTTGTAATGATCCATCTTGGGATGTATACAAAGATGTATGTCTTTTGAAAAGGTTTTCATTTGTTTTTGAAAGTTGTTTTGAAAGTGTTGTGAGGTGTGGTTTTAGAAAATAGGCAAGTGTTTTGTTTTTGCAAGTTTGATTCAAGTAACTAAGAGGTTATCTACTCCTAAATTTCTCAAAGTTTATTGCTATGTTTTAACCCTTTTAACAAGTTTGTTCCACCATTGTATTTGGTGGACAATCTCATGTTAGGATGTGAAAGGGACGGGCGCGGGTCATCGTTTAGACCATAATTGCAATGGTGCCAAGTATCTTTGGGCAATTTTTCTTTAAGGGACTTGATCATTTATTTAGGCAACATTTTGAAAGCGTCATCGAGGGACTATGATCATTGGATTGTTTGTTTTGCCCAAAGAGACCTAACATGCAATATGGCCCATTTATTGAAAGCAACAAGTGGAATACCCTAGGGGGTGCAAGTGTGATTTGTGTGTCCATTTTCATGCTTGTTTATCTTGAAATTAGGTCAAACTATTTTTGTTGTTTTTTCGCATACAAAACCCTAATTCTAACATGGTATAATTAGAAAGCAATAAAGTGCGAAAATAAATTTACTAAGCTATTACAAAACCATATATGGAGAGGGGGGTACAAATGTTCAAATGGGGATTTTGACAAGGAATTTAAACCTAAACTATTACATCAATATTGAATTATTTACAAGATAATTTAATTGCACAATTTAAATAAAACAAGAATAAATATGCAAGATGCAAAAAATGGTTTTTTGTATGTATGAAAAAAGTATTTTTTATATGTCAAAATAAACAAAAATAAAAAGTATTATTTTTTGGGAGTTTTTCATGTTTTGGGTTAAACCCTAATTCTATTAAAATAAATGCATTATTTATTTGTCATGTACAAGTATTTATTTATTGTATACAAAAATAAAATAAAATGAAGTATATTTGTCAAAAGATATTTTTATATTTAAATATTAATAAAAATAAAAAGTGTATGTATTTTGCATTTTAACCCTAAATATATTAATATATATATATATATATATATATATATATATATATATATATATATATATATATATATATATATATATATATATATATATATATATATATATATATATATATATATATATATATATATATATATATATATATATATATATATATATATATATATATATATATATATATATATATATATATATATATATATATATATATATATATATATATATATATATATATATATATATATATGTGTATTATTTACTAAATATGTATTATATATACAAATTAATAATATTTAATATTTAATAAAAAAAGTATTTTTTTCTATAAGATATTTTCAGAAAGTAAAACAAAATAAAAATGTATAAAATTGTATTTGCACTATTTTAGTATTTTAAATAAAAGTATATGTATTTATTTATTTATGTACAAACTAAAAGAAAACCAAATAAATGCCTAATAAATTCAAAAATGGTGAGAAAAATATTTTTTATATTTTTAATATCATGAGAAAAAATAAATAAGTCAATCCAAAAAAGAAAAAGTCAAAAAGTCAAAGAAATAAGCAAAATGGGCTCAGGGGGTGCAGAAGTAGCAAAAGGGTGCAAATAGAAAAGTCAACTCAGGCCTAGCCCAAGAAGACTTTGTCTTCAACCTCAGACCTGTATGAACAACCAGAACACGCGTTTTCCATCTCTTGATTCCTGGACTTTCAAGCAAAACTCACAACATGAAAAATGTAGAGCATGAGAAGACGAATCCAACCATGTAAAGAACTTGACTTAACTCTCTAAGATGAGGGAGAATTTCTTCTCCCCCAATTTCTGACCTATTTTTTATGCCATGTTCAGACTCAAAATTCTTGCATCACACATAATATAAATGAAATCTAATTACATGGGCATGTTCAGGGCTATGAATGTGACATATTCTTTTCACAAACCTAAAGCTAACAATGCCTAATAAGAGAGATACGAGTTCATGAACTTACCTGTTCAATTGAAGTTCTTCTGGAAATGGAGAAGCTTTCAGTGCAAGGTGATGATTGGTATAGCTTCCTTGATGTCCAGGGATGTTATTCCAAGCTTTACTTTGTCTTGAAACCTTTTGAATCGTGCTATAGCACTTCACCTGCAAATCAGAAAAGTGAAAATGGCCAAAAGGATTAGAGGAGTTACAGGTTGCTTCTAATGCTTTGGATAGTTTGGATTGATGGTAGGGAAGGTGTTTGAAGTGGTTTGGGCAAGAATGCTTGAAAGGATTAAGAGTTGGAACTCAATCTGCAGAGGTTGCTCTGTTTTTGCAGTTTGAGAGTGATTATGGCAATGGGGAGGTATTGGTGGTCTTAGGGTCGTGCTTCAGCTTGTGTTTGATGTTTAGAATGTGTTTGATATCTTTCTCTAAGGCTTGGTTGACTGATAAGGAAGTTGGTCTGTCATATGCAATGTTTCTTTAACTTTAAGCAAGCAGTGGCCACTTGATGTTTCTAGCCTGTACAGGCCCTCACACTATGCTGCATACACTGGCCTTGATCAGTGCAATTTGCTCATAAACTTGTGCCAAGAAGATTTGGACTGTACCACTTGGATTTGCAAAATGGACATAAAGTTCTACTTTTTCAAAATGGAAATAATGCTTTTTCTAATTAAGGGTTAATTCTCCATGTAATGTCCAAATGCATAGAACAACATCTTGGCACAATGGTTTTGCATTGAATTATTGAGTGAGAATGGGATTAGAGGCCTGCAATGTAGCTTAAGCATGCTGAATTCAAAATGGCACCAATGTATGAACATGTCTTGGCCAAGAACAAAAGTAACTTTTTCCCATTTTGAAAAATTCGATTCTCCCTAACCATGAGGTTGTTTGAGAAATTCTTAGACATTTTGGAAAGCTTGGAATGTGTACTACACTCCATCTTTGAAATGCAAATTGAAATTCCAAGTGGAAGTGTATGAAAAATGGTCTTGAAGTTAGGTAAGAAACTTGTCCAAAATAGGTCAAATTTTCACTAAGTTAAGAATGGTTTGGTACCCTTGTTCCAAAAATTGTAACTTGAGATACAAGCTTCTTTTTGGAAAACTTTGTGAATCAAAGTTGTAGATTATGCAACAAGCTACAACTTTCATGTTTTGAATTTTGCTTGAATCCAAATGAATCTTGGTGAGAAAGTGGGGCAAAGTTGGGAAAAAATTAGGGTTTTCCATAACTTAGAAAAATTCTAAGTTATGAAAAATTTACAGTCAAAATTGATCAATTGACTGGGAAATTCAACTATCAATCTTGTGTATTTGGGATCCTTTGAACTTGTTGATCATGTCAAGATAATTCCATGGGGTCCTTGAGTCCATATGTGAGCTTGGTTTGCCATTGGCTAGATCAAATAGTCAAAAATTGCCTTTGTGCAGTCAAAACCCTAAAAATGACCATTTTGCCCTTTTGATGATCTGATCAAATTTCTTGTGGAATTGTGATCCAAACTTGATCAAATGGTCCATGTGAGTTCATAATGTTGATGTGGGTTAATTTTCATGAGATTTGACTGTCAATTGGCCACAGTTGACTTTTTCCCCAATACAGTTGATTTTTAGGTCAACTGTCCAATTGACTGGGCAAAATTTGGAATCAAGACTTGAAACTTGGTGTGGATAAACTTGGGAGTCCAAAATGAAGCATGAAAGTCATCTTAGGCATTTTAGGTCAAAATATCTTTGTGCAAACACAAA
The DNA here is from genome assembly GCA_948472305.1 of Vicia faba. NCBI lineage: Eukaryota > Viridiplantae > Streptophyta > Magnoliopsida > Fabales > Fabaceae > Vicia > Vicia faba. The sequence continues at coordinate 1,183,197,437 of OX451735.1, read as the reverse complement.
CCCTAATTTGGGTCAACAGTGCAAGGAGAAGTCTTGAGCAGAGGAAAGTTTTCTAAATTTCGCATTTAAAAGCTTTCTAAATATACCATGATAGACTTAGGGTTTGTATGCAAATCAAAAACGACAAATAGCTTGACCTACTTCCAAGATAAGAGCATGAAAATGAACAAACACCAATCACACTTGCACCCCCTTAGGGTTACTCACTTGTTGCCTTCAATAATGGGCCATATTGCATGTTAGGTGTCTTTGGCAAAACAAAACAATATCAAATGATCATAGTCCCTCGATGACGCTTTTGAAAGTTGCCTAAAAATGATCAAGTCCCTTAAAGGAAAAATTGCCCAAAGATACTTGGCACCATTGCAATCATGGTCTAAACGATGACCCGCGCCCGTCCCGTTCACATCCTAACACAAGATTGTCCACCAAATACAATGGTGGAACAAAATTGTTAAAAGGGTTAAAACATAGCAAAGAACTTTGAGTAAATATTTAGGAGTAGATAACTCTTGGTTACTTGCCAACTTGCAAAACAAAAACACTTGCCTATTTTTCAAAACACACATCACAACACTTTCAAAACAACTTTCAAAAACATTGAAAAACTTTTCAAAAGACATACATCTTTGTATACATCCTAACATGGATCATTACAAAGGTTGCCACCACATTGGCCTCTTTTCAAAACATTTTCAAAACCCACACACAAAGCACCATTTCAAACAATTGAAAATCAAGGCAAGTTAATCTAAGCAAGTAACTAAGAGCCCATGGATAACCATGGATAGAAAGGGTGCTAATACCTTCCCTTTCTATAATCTACTCCCCGAACCCAAGAAAACATCTCAAAGGTTTTTTGCTGTGCTTTTTAACCTTTCCTTAGGATAAAATAAAAAGTCGGTGGCGACTCTTGCTCAACCGAAACATTTGCGAAAACAAACGCAAAACCTCAAGTCAGTTCTCCCACCGTATCACACCTACCATCCATGTTCCTTCTCACAATCCCTACTATCCAGGCTTGCATATCGAAGCAACCCTCATATCCAGGTTCCTTCTCACAGCCCTATTATCCAGGTTTTCATATCGAAGTAACCCTATTATTCAGGTTCCTTCTCACAACCCTACTATCCAGGCTTTCATATCAAAGTAACCCTACCATTCAGGTTCCTTCTCACAAGCCCTACTATCCAGGCTTGCATATCGAAGCAACCCTACTATCAAGGTTGCTTCTCACATCCCTACTATCCAGGCTTTCATAGATAAGTAACCCTACTGTCCAGGTTCCTTCTCACAACCTTACTATCCAGGTTCTGCCTCGCTGATCCCCAGACAACAGTCCACAACACTGTAATACCGGGACCCGATCAAACACAATTAATTTCACATTTCCCCAGAAAGTCGCGGTGCAGCATATACCCCGACCAAACTCACAGTTCACTTCTGCTTCCTAAACCAGAATTATTCCCCAGTAGAGTAACTGACAACTGAAGCTCCTAAAACTCTATTTCTCTCAAGACAGAGACCAATATTCCCCAGCGAAGTCCTCCTCAACAACAGGTATACGGGTTCTTGCAAAGGAATCTCTTATGTGATTGACATCTCTTCGGATGGCATCTTTAAGCCCATCTCCGACAATTCTCTAGCAGCTATCAAATGGCATCTATAAGTCATTCCCAATATTACAAATCAAGTATCACTTCATGCGAGTGCAATTTTCTGGGCACTCTAGTGTTCAATCATCTTCCACCTTCAGATCACGAAAGGCAGACGAGCCAATCTACATCTTCAGGTTTAAGAAGATTGAACAGGGTCAGCTGTTGTACCCCAAAATTTGCCTTCCCATATTTCTCAACACATGGCAAGTGAGGTCCCCAAATTGCTCAAGGAAGTTCAAGAGTTGACCAGACAAACTCTCTCCTAAGGCAGTCTACCTCAAATTAGGGTTTCATTTTTCATCAGGATATATGAACCAAAAAGGACTCAGATGCTCACCATTGCCCTAATATGTTCTCAAGATCATCCATTTCAAGGTTCAAGCCTTGCAGAAGAAGTTTGCTCAGTCAATTGCTCAAAGCCCTGAAAATCGACTATGCTAGGTCAAAAGTCAACGGTGGCCCACATACAGTCAAACTTCAATATTTTTGGTCAACATCCTCATTTTGAAATATCATTCATCATTTGATCAATGGTTGATCATGATTAATCAAGGATTGCTCACAATTCATCAAAACCCAAAAGTTGCTAAATTAGGGTTTTGCAGGAAAAGTCAACTCAACTTTGACTAAGCATAACTTTCTCATACTTTATAATAAATGACCCATCCAAATCTCATTTTGAATATGATGCAATTCCCTACAATTCATCTTCAGCCCCCAAGTTCAGAATATGCACTCACAAAAAGATATGAATTTTGACATTATAGGTCATTTTGAAAAGTCAACAAAAACACCTTTTGGGTCAAAGATTCATACATTAACATGGAAGACTCAATTGAGATGAGAACAAAAGAGTTGCTTAGGGGACATCCTAATCTTTCTAAAAAGTCCAAGAACACCCTCATAGGGTCAAAATTGAGAGAGATATGCATTGTCAAAGTTGGCAATTTTTGGAAAATTTGCATTTTTTCAAAAGGGGCCCATGTTTTCTTGTTTGAAACATGTTTCTAATAGGACCCACGACCCCTGAGCTTTTCCACCTATTATTTTATTATTTTTATCATTTATTTTGTTTTTTTATTCACTTAAATCAAAATAACTCAAATTAAATGGTAAAATAATAAAATCAAATCAAACCTTGGATTTTTTGTGCATCTTTTAGTTTATGTAGAGCTAGCAGGATGAACAATTCGTGCAAGATTGATTTGGGTTTAAAAAGATTAGATTGAAGCCAAATTTGTAAGGATATCATATGCCATGAAAGACCAAATCAAATCTTCATAATGGGCAAGATTTAGTTCGTTTTTGTTTACATAATGTGTTGCATTACATATACAGAAGGTATCCAAGGCAAGAAAAGGGGTTAATAGTCGTGCATAGCCAAGAACCAAACTGAAAAAAGTCAAAAAAAAGTGGTGATCCAATTTCCATCCTAGAGGCCTATTCAAGCCATTATCACGATACCAACAGACTCCTGGACATCTCCAGAAGGGATTTCAATCAATTGCAAGCTTTCTCACGCCTGGAATCGTAAGTACAGAGGCCACAATTTGTCCCAAAAATTGGATTTCATTTTCATTGATTTATGCATCATTTGCACGTTTGATTCATATATTCTTGTTTATCATTGAGTTTGCAAGCTTTCGGTATTGCTTAATTGCATTTATAACACAGGAATCAAGATATGCCATTGTTAGGGTTTCTTGGCTAGTTTTAGGGCTTTGCAGTACAGGTTAAATTGGGCTTGGATTCTGTTACCATGATACTCGTGAGGATGAGACGAGTTGATTGGTACCTTTGAATTTCATTTATATTGCTTGTATACAATTTTTGAGATGAACAGGTCTGTAGCTACAACGAAACGTCCGTAGGTAAAAGCTTGTTTGCTTAAAACGACGGTTTGGGGAAGAAGACGATGCGTGGCACTCACTGGTTGGATGGTTTGAATTTTAGCGCGTTTTTCTGAATGCACCATGTGATTTGCTTATATTAATTATTCTTATTATATGTACAAACAAGTCAAGCAGCTCAGTTGGCAAGTGTGTATTGGAAATGTGCATAAGGACCTGGGTTCGATCCCCATGTCCCATATTTGTTTCATATTATTTTTCAATAGGTGATCAGGCACACTGCTTATCAGGAGGTCCACCGTATGCCATCAGCATCTGGCCATCAAACACATCTCTAGCCCAGATCCGTGCCATCCTTAGAGGCCTACCATGCTCCTCAATTCAACCTACACACCAGATCCAGCAAAGTCAAACAGGCCTTAGCCTCATTGGGCCCAGAAATTCAATTGCCACCCCTAAAATTTCTAATTGACATCAGGACCATCTCTAATCTTTTTTTATTATTTAATTCTTTTAATTTTCTTTTAATCATTTTAATTGACAAATAAACTATTATCCATAAAATCATAAAATCAAGACTTCATAAAATAATTAGGATTAGTTTTTTTTTTAATTATTATCAAAATTAATTTAATTTAACTTAGGGAAATTGTAATTTATTTTTCATAAATAAAATCAAATAGAAATTAGGTTAAAACTCTTGATTTACTTTTATTTTCTCCTTTTCTCAAATAAATAAAATACAAAAAATAGCTTTTTAGATTGAATTAATTTATCTTTCTTAATTAAAATCAATTAGTGATTAGGTCTTCTTTTTATGTAACTATTTCATTATTTTCTTAAAACATGACAACAAATTTTTTTTAATCAATCACAATTAGGTTTAGTCAAGGGTCAAAACCCTAATTGTCTCGTATTTGATTCATCGCGCGCATGTTAATTATTTTTGCCAATATTTCTGTAACTGTTCATGGCTTGTAATAGTTAATTTAGGGCTTTTACTTATCGCTTTTCCCCGGGTTTTTTGGATATGTAATTAATCCCCCTCCCTGAAGCCTTGTAATAGCGTAGATTTACTTTCTCGCATTTTAATTCCCGCAAATATTTGACTGTTTAGATGTATGTTAATAGGATTATATGACAAGAATGCATGACAAATTTAATACAGTTAGAAAACCCTAATGTGAAAAGATAAATAACTGAAAACAGATCACTCGCACATATCACTCTTAGGGTATACTCACACTTCGGTTGCCTTTGGTAAATGATCATTAAGTTTAGGGTGTCTTAGTGGTTGCCCTCCTATCTAAGAAGATCAAACGTTGCCTCGGAAATGTTGCCTCGAATATGATCTTAAGACTCTAGGGTTATTACTAAGGTGTCCTAACATTGCTTTAGTGATCGTACGTCCCTTTCGAATTGACCCTTACAACTCCAACGACGGTGCTACCTATTTCTCAATAGTAGGATAGCGCTGTCTAAAGGAAACAAGAATAGAAACGATCTTTTTTCGAGTAGGTAGATGCTAGTAGGTACTTGCTCAAATCAAAGCTTTTCCACACTTACACATTTCAAAACAATTTTCAAAACAACTTTGTCACACCTTTGAGGATTGTTACAAGGGTTATCAAGAAGTCAAACTTTTCAAAACAAAGCACATACACAAGCAATTTTAAAAGATGAGCAAGTACCTAAGAGCCCATGGAAAACCATGGATAGAAAGGGTGCTAAGACCTTCCCTTTCTATAATCTACCCCCCGTACTCAGAATATCTCGAAAAATGATTTTTTTCTGTACTTTTTTCCTTTCTGATTGGATGAAATAAAAGTCGGTGGAGACTCTTGCTTACCGCGACATTTTGTGAACACAAAATGCAAAACGCAAACCAGCGTCAAACAGTCGGTTCTTCCACCGTATCACAAAATTGGCGACTCTGCTGGGGAATTATAAGTGGGGTATACCTTAGGATCTAGTTCATCATAATTGCTTCTCTTGATTTCTTTGTTTGCTTTACTTTTAAGGGTTTTGTTTGGGGTTACTATAGATCCTAACCCGGATCTGGGGAATACCTTTTAGGTAAGTAGTAATAGACTGTGAGGGAACTGTACGACATAGACCGATACGGTTGAAGCAGTGGCTACATTGGTGTGGCACTTTCATTGGTACCGGTATCCCTTGTGGAGAAACGAGGAGAATACAGGACTGTCGCGTGGTGTCGTTAAGCATCAAATGACCTTAGAACCTTTAATTGCCCAACTTGGCCATTAGAAAGTAGTGAGATAGCCGGCCTCGATATAAAGTTGAGAACTTGTTGATACTTGATGCTACACTCATTGAGACCATACTCTCGGAATAATTTCGACCGTAAGAAAAGATTGCGTGAGCTGAAACCATGACCGATGGAGGATGGTCAGTTATATTGAGATCCTCTAGAAATCGGTTACTTTTCTAGGACAGATTGAAACCAACTTAACTTCAAGAGGGTATTACCTTTGACCTCATGCAAGCCTTAAACCTAAGGGCTTTGTGTGATTTGTTTGTCTTTTCAATACTTGTGTTTGCTATACCTGTGCTTTATCATGACATCATGCATCATAACATGGCATACATGCTTCATTACACTAACCATTTCAAAGACCAAGGGAATTTATCTATGTTCTGTTTTGTAGATCATGGCTTCCGTACATAGAAAGACTATCTGAATCAACTTTGTGGAGATACCATCCCAACTCAAAGAGCTAGTGTCAAGAATTTCTGAAACTTCTATGTTCATTAAGAGACATGGTCAACTTCTCAGCCTGGTTACTTTAAACCCTGATGAACAAATGATGAGCGTACTTTTTCAGTTCTTCAATCCCGAGCATCACTATTTCACCTTTCCAGATTATCAGTTGGTACCCAACTTGGAGGAATTCTCTCATCTATTGGGCATATCCATTCTTGAGCAGGTACCCTTCACAGGTATGAAAGAAGTTCCTAAGCCAGAAGTCATTGCCTCAGCTTTGCATTTGAAACGGGCCGATGTGATTTCCAATTGGGAAACTTGAAGCGGAGTCGAGGGTTTTCTAGCCAAATTTATGATAGACCAGGCTCAACTATTTTGGGGTGATATGGATTTTCAGGCTTTCGAGGATGTCTTGGCTCTTCTTATCTATGGTTTGGTTCTCTTCCCTAATCCGGATTCCTTTGTAGATGTGAATGCTGTCAAGATTTTCCTTTCTCCCAACTCTGTGCCTACCTTGCTTAGAGATATCTTGCACGCTCTCTATACTCATACCACGAGGAGAAGAGGGACTCTTATGTGCTGCATGTCGTTTTTGTCTAGGTGGTTTATTTCTCACCTCCCTAAGTATGTGCTGAAGAACGAAAAAGGTTTGGGTTGGTCGCACAGAATAATGTCACTTGCTCATATGGATATTCTTTGGTGTTCCTGAGCTATGGAAGACGTTATTGTTATTGACCGCCGTGGGGGGTATCCTAATGTCCCATTACTTGGTATCAGAGGAGGTATAACTTACAATCCTTGTCTAGCTTTGTGACAGTTTGGTCATGCTCGAAGAGATGGTCCCCATAGGTTACTTATCGAGGATATTGCATTCGACTATGAGGATGATGTTAAGGGGCATCGCCGGAGGTTCATACGAGCTTGGGGTATGGTAAATAGATTTGACCCCCATGATTTGGGACCAAAGACTTCCCTTCCTATGCAGCCTTACCTCCAATGGGTCTGGGCCCGTGCCCAGAAGCTTGTGATGCCTTATGCGGCAGTGTTACCGGTGATTGTGGAACCCACTACTGAAGACGACATTCCTTACACGGTTCTCTATCCTTACATGCCCACTGATCTTGGGGAGCTACAGAGGTCTTGGATTCAACTGAAGAATGAGCGAGATACTTACAAGGAGCAGTTCCATGAACAAGAGAGGAAGGTTTTAAAGCTCACCAGGCAGGTCGAGGAAGAAAGAGTGCTCAATGACTACATCAGCACAAAGAGAAAGCGTCCATGGGACTTTTGATTTTTCTTTTCTAGTTTTAGATTTTTTTTTATTTACTTCTTTGTAACGCCTTAAGGGCATTGTTGAACCTTTCAAAGTTAAGCTAATAAAGTTTGTTTATTTTTGGTTTGCAAATTTAAATCTCCCAAAGTCTTTGAAATCATTACATGCGCATCCCATTATCATGCACATCATCACATGTACCACTACAGGTTTCTTATCTTCTTCGCTGTTTATTTCAGCAGAAATGTCTTCCGATCAAGCCATCAAAGATCTTCAGGCACAGAACGCCCAGTTCCAACAGATGTTCATAAGTCTGGCTAAGGGGCAAGAGGATCTGAAGACCCTCGTTCTGAAATAGAAGAAGAAGAAGAAGAAGAAGAAGAAGAAGATCGGTATTCTGAATATGGGCAGAAGGTTTGGAGAAAGGTTGAAGCATCAAACTGATCTGACCTCTTCATCCAAGGAAGGGGAGAACCAAGAAGGGGAAAAGGACCCTAGTCCTGTAGTTTCTAACAATGATACTGATTATGATGATGAGAAATATCCTCTTGCAGAGGATAGATACAAGCAACTAGAAGACCGTTTGAGTGCTATGGAAGTTCAGAAGATACCTGGTTTGGATTTCAGAGAACTGGGAATGGTATCGGGAGTGGTCATCCCTCAAAAGTTCAAAGCTCCAGTTTTTGCTAAGTATGATGGGGTGTCTTGCCCAAAACTCCATCTCCACTCTTATGTCAGGAAGATCCAGCCCCACACAACTGATAGAAACTTGTGGGTGCACTTCTTTCAAGATAGTCTATCAGGGACTCAACTTAAATGGTTCTACCAGTTAGAAGGAGCCAATGTTCGAAACTGGGAAGATCTTGCTGCTGCTTTCTACAGGCAGTATCAGTATAATGCCGACCTTGCTCTCACTCGTACTCAACTCCAGAGTATGTCCATGGGTGCAGGTGAAGGTTTCAAAGATTACGCTCAGAAATGAAGGGATTTGGCTGGCAGAGTTCAACCCCTTTGTCTGATAGGGAGTTGGTTGATATGTTTCTGGGGACGCTGTCCGGTCCATTTTTCAACCACTTAATCGACAGCTCATCGTCTGGTTTCATCGAGTTGATTCTAACTGGAGAAAGAGTGGAGGCTGGAATTCGAAGTGGTAAAATACAGAAGGATGCCTCTTCGAGTTCGGTAAAGAAGCCTTTCACTGGTAAAAAGGAAGTCAGTGCAGTATATAGCTCAAGGGGCCAAAGCAGATCTGAACACCGTCAAACAGTAAGCGTTGTAGTGATATCAAGACCCGCAGTTTCTCCACAACGCAACAATCAACAAAGAGAAGAAAAACCACATAGGCAGTTCACCTGGCTCAATATGACTCTATCTCAAATTTTACCATAATTGTTGAAGACCAATCTGGTAACTCTGAGGGAAGCCCCTAAGAACCCCAACACCACATCTCCCTGCTATAACTCGAATGCCCGCTGCGCTTATCACTCTGAAAGTCTAGACCATGATACAAATGACTGTTGGGCCCTGAAAAATAAGGTGCAGGACCTGATCGAAGCCAAAGAGATTGAGTTTGACGCTCTGGAGAAGCCCAACTTCATAACTGCACCCATGCCCAAGCATGGCTCAGGAATCAATGCTATTGAGGTTGTCTCCGCCACAGAGAATGCTGATGATGAGAACCCGGATGTTGACAGCTGGATCTACCCAACAACCAACGGTGGACCGAATAACTGGACGGCTAGGGACTTCGTCCCTGTTTATTTTATTCCGCGGTAATTGGCTCTTGTTTTAAGATTTGTAATAAACAGTTTGAAACTTTACGGCCCGGTGCCTTGCCCGAGGCACCTTGGCTCTGCTTGTGAGGGCTTATTATTTGTCATTTCATATATAATTAATAAAGCATTGGACGTTTCTTGCATTACAAATTTTGCGCTTCTTGTTTTTTCTTTTCTGTCTCTTACTCTATTAAAACAGCTATGCTCTTACACACGCTCACATATCATACTGCAGATCCATATCCACTCTGGATCCCATTGATAACAGCTCTGTTATTGCCAGTTATGACTTCAAAAATCCGATTAAATAAGTCGAGGACGAAGGTAAGGATGATTGTGAGGTGCCTGGAGAACTTGCTAGACTATTACAGCAGGAAAAAAGGGCCATACAGCCTCATGAAGACCCAGTTGAGTTAGTGAATTTGGGTACAGAGGAAGACAGGAAAGAGGTTAAAATAGGTGCGAATCTGAAGCCTAGTGTCAAACAACGGTTAATACAAATGCTACACGACTATGTTGAGATCTTCGCCTGGTCCTATGAAGACATGTCGGGTCTGGACACTGATATTGTGGTACATCGCTTACCGAATAAAGAAGACTGCCCTCCGGTGAAGCAGAGGGTCCTCCGGATGCACCCTGAAATGTCAGATAAAATCAAAGCAGAGGTCATGAAACAGTTTGACGCAAGATTCTTAGCTGTCACTTCTTATCCGCAGTGGGTTGCCAACGTCGTTCTGGTACCTAAGAAGGACAGTAAGGTACGGATGTGTGTGGACTATAGGGATCTGAATAGGGCAAGCCCCAATGACGACTTCCCACTTCCTCACTATGATCGGTGGAAATAGAACTGACTGTTTTGAAATGCTGGTTCGCGAAATGTCGCGGTAAGCAAGAGTCTCCACCGTCTTTTATTTTCTCCAACAAGGAAAGGACAAAAGCACAGCAAAATTCCTTTTAGAGATGTTTCTCGGTTCGGGAGGTATATTATAGAAAGGGAAGGTGTTAGCACCCTTTATATCCGTGGTTATCCACGGGCTCTTAGGTACTTGCTCACTATATTTTCAAAAATGTTTGCTTTTCTTGTGTTTGTGGGTTTTGAAAAAAGTTTGTTTGAAAACTTCGTTTTAACTCTTGTATCAGTCCTCAAGAGTGTATGAAGTATTGTTTGAAAACTTTTGTCAGAAAAGTGTAAGTGCGAAAAGTTGTTTTTGTTTTGAAAGAGCAAGTACCTTAGAACCTCTACCTACTCAAAGGAATTAAGCTGTGTAAATGTCCTTTAGACAGTACTATCCCACTATTGAGAAGTAGGTAGCACCGTCGTTGGAGTTGTTCGGGTCAATTCGATTATATGGGACATGTGGTCACCAAAGCAATAGTAGGACGCCTTAGCGGTAACCCTAATGTCTTAGATCCTTTTTATCCGAGGCAATCGTTTCGAGGCAACTGGATCTTTAGACAGGATGGCGACCTCTAAAACACCCTATACTCAATGACCACGTCGAGGAAACCAAGTGAGGCTTACCCTAGGAGTGGCATGTGCGAGTGTGTCAGGTTTCATTTAATTATCTTTGCATATATCATTGTGAGCTACGGGTTGATTTTAATTTTCATACAAGTCTTGTCATGCATAACAGTTAATAGTTGCAGAAAGTAAATTGCGGAAAGTAAATCTACGCTATTACAAGGCGTCGGGTATTTACATCACCAAAAACATAGCCCTTTGGAAAGTAAATGCGAGAAAATAAAAGAAAGCGATAAAAAAAAGGCCTAATTACGCTATTACATCCTCGGAACAGTTACATAAATATGATCAAAAATAATATGCGCGAAAAGAAATTGAATTGGAAAAGTCCTTAGGGTTTTGACCCTTTTTGAGAAAAGAATGGAATTTGGGTCCTTTTTGCATTTAATTAAACCTAATTCTAATTAATTAAATAATTAAAATAAAAAAGTATTTTTTAGTTTTTTAATGTCTTAATGAAAATAAAAATAAAAGAAATTAAAAATTGTCAAAACCCTAATTCTATGTTAATTTTATTTATTGTGAAAAAAAAGTCAAATTTAACCTAATTAAACTAAATTAGTTATATTAGTATTTATTTACAAAAAAAATTAAATTAAGGTGAAATTAATAATAATAATAATAATAATATTTCTGATTTTATTATGAAAATAATAATTTGTGAGTTAATTAAATAATAATAATAATAGTTATTAAAATAAAATAATTTAAAGGAAAAGGAAATAAAAAGTAATAATAAACCAGGGGGGTGATGGGCCAGCTTTGGAGGTATGCTAGCAATTCTCAGGCCCATTTGTTTCCAGTTCGTTTGACCTTTTTTGATGGTCTACGTGTGGGTTGACCAGGAGCATGATGGTCTTCATCTTTTGACCATTGGATTTGTGACTGTAGCCACTGGGCGTGTTGATAATTAAAGCACATGGTGGAACGCTCTTGGACTACCTGCATGTGAACATCTTAAACAAAATAACATAAGCGTTTGGGGTGGACCTGGGATTCGAACCCAGGTCCCAATGATTACCAGCCAGCACATCAACCACCAAGCCATCTGCACGCGTTTGTAATTATAATGGACAATGAATATAATATATAAAAACAACAACTATGCTGGAAAACAAATAAAAACGCGCTCTATTTTAAACCAACCAACCATACGCTTACACCTCATCATCGTCCTTTTTTGTACCTGTAAAAAACAAATAGATAGCGGGGGTTTTTAACCCCCACAACCTGTAACGACCAATAATAGCGATTAGCTCTACAGTATACATAAATATTTTGCGATGGTGTCACTGTGTTCGTCTGGTCTCAACGATTTCAACCATAGGTCTCTCGAGGCTTGATTTTTCCTGTACTGTAAAGCCCCAATTTGGAAGCTCAAGAACCCTAGATTTTGTCAATGGCAACTTATGATTCTGCACACTATAAGTCAATTAATTTATACCATTAGTTTCACAAGGATTCAAGCAATGCAAAACGAACCATAAATCATGTTAAATGCTTATGAATCATGAGTTTCGATTATGAGAAAAAGCATCAAACCGTGTGACTGTAAATGATGATTTCTTGAGCCTTAGCGTGCGGTTTTGATTGCAAAATATTCCTCACACTCCCAACAACGTGTTTGAATCCACAAATTCCTTTGAATCGTGCTAGAATGCAGAAAACAGTTTTGACTTTTCTTGGATTTTATTGAATGTGGTTATGGATTTCTTGCAGAAAATTCACGTATGCATGATTAGGATTAGTTTGTGTATTTATAGAGGAAGAGAATTAGGTCAAAATCTTGCAAAGAAATCCATGGAATGATGGTTTGAATATTTGATTGAAAATCAAATATTTTTGAATCTTTTTGATTGGAAAAACTTGCTAATTTGGGAGATCTTGATATCCTTGATTGGTACACGAAATTGCCAGCCTTTTTAGGTCATCTTTGCTTCACCAAAAGATTGAAAAATCAAATCTTTGTATTTCCTACAATTTAAATTAATTAAAATGAATTAATATTGATAAAAAATCCAATTAATTAAAAAAAAATAAGAAAATAATTCAATTAAGCTGGATGGGTCGTGTATAGGCCTTGGATAAAGTTTCAAGAAGAAATTTGAGGCCCATTAGCAAAAACAAGGTGTTTTGAGCAAAGTTGACATTTGCAAATTCACAAAAATTTCCCAACTTCTCCAATGCATATCTTGCTCAATTTTGATCATATGAACATGTTCTTGGACATTTTGGAAAGGTCTTGAAGTCCTCTAACCAATGCCTTTTGTCCCATGTCATTTGGATTTACCAATCTCAAGTTATGGTCTTTGACTTAAAGTGCATTTTTGTTGACTTTTGAAATTAACCTATAATGTAGAAATTGATAACTTCTTGTGAGAGAATTTCTTGGACTTGGAATGTGAAGATGAGTTGTAGGAAATGTCATCCCCTTAAAAATGAGCATTGGATGGGATTTTTCTGATGAACCATGAAAAAGTTATGCCTTGGTCAAGATACAATTGACTTTTCTACTATCCAAAAATAGTAACTTTTACATCTTGATGATTTTTGAGCCATTCTTGTGGAATCATGATCAAGACTTGATCAAATGATGATTGTGGACTCAAAATAAGATGTTGACCAAAAATACTGACTTTTGACTGCAAAATGACCATTTTGCCCCTGCAATTGACTGTAGATCAAATAGGGCTTTTGACTGTGCAACTTGGGACTGTGAGTCTTGAAACTTGACATGTAGGTGCTTGAGAATGCATATAGGTTTTTGAGATTTGATTGAGCCATTGAAAACCCTAAATTCCTTGAAAGAACCAAAACCCTAATTTTGACTGGCTTAGGAGGCAGTTGGACTGTGCAATCCTTGAGTAGTCTTGAACCATTTGAAGATGATTCCTGATGAATTTTGAAGAATATGGGAGGGCAAATTTTGGGGTACAACAGTTGCCCATGTTCAATCTTCTTAAACTTGAGGATGTAGATTGGCTTGCGTGCCTTTCGTGATCCGAAGGTGGAAGATAATTGAACACTAAAGTGCCCAGAAATTTGCACTCGCATGGTGTAGTATCAGCAATGTGATGTCGGGAATGGGCTTACAGATGCCATTTGGAGATATGATGGATAGGAGGATGGGCTTATAGATGCCATCAGGAGATGTAACAGAATCTTGTCGGGGATGGGCTTATAGATGCCATCTGGAAATATAATGGATAGTTGTGGAGATGGGCTTAAAGATTCCATTTGGAGATGTTGATCGCGTAAGAGATTCCTTAGCGAGAACTTGCATACTTGAGAAAGAATGATGGTTTCCTGGCTTGCTACATGTATTGATCTTCAAACTCTTCATGCAGATACTTTCCTGGCTAGTTACAGGTATAGATCTACAATCAATCGCTCACAGATATGCCCTGGCTAGATACAGGTATCGAATCTGGAACTTCAAAAGGTTGGTCGAGATAGCTTCCCTGGCTGGATACAGGTGTTGATCTTCAATATCCTCATGTAGATAACTTTCCTGGCTAGATACAAGTATCGAATCTACAATCAATCGCTCACAGATATGCTCTGGCTAGATACATGTATCGAATCTGGAACTTCAAAAGGTTGGTCGAGATAGCTTTCCTGGCTGGATACAGGTGTAGACCTCTGACCTGAGAATGAAAGATAATTTCCTGGCCTGTTACAGGTGTTGATCTTCAATCTCTTCATGTAGATACTTTCTTGGCTAGATACAGGTATAGATCTACAATCAATCGCTCACAGATATGCCCTGGCTAGATACAGGTATCGAATCTGGAACTTCAAAAGGTTGGTCGAGATAGCTTTCCTGGCTGGATACAGGTGTAGACCTCTGAACTGAGAATGAAAGATAATTTCCTGGCCTGTTACAGGTGTTGATCTTCAAAGTCTTCATGTAGATACTTTCCTGGCTAGATACAGGTATAGATCTACAATCAATCACTCACAGATATGCCCTGGCTAGATACAGGTATCGAATCCGGAACTTCAAAAGGTTGGTCGAGATAGCTTTCCTGGCTGGATACAGGTGTAGACCTCTGACCTGAGAATGAAAGATAATTTCCTGGCCTGTTACAGGTGTTGATCTTCAATCTCTTCATGCAGATACTTTCCTGGCTAGATACAGGTATAGATCTACAATCAATCGCTCACGGATATGCTCTGGCTAGATACAGGTATCGAATCTGGAACTTCAAAAGTTGATGGTAATATCTTTTGATTGATCTTTTCCTGAAAAGGCAAAACATTAGTTGTATGCAATGTCATGATGTATGAAATGCATGATGTCATGATGTTCTCAAAATAAATGAGATTGTGCGATATGATGCGTATATGCATGTATCATGATGTATGACAATGTGATGTTTATGAATGTATCTTCGTCTGGGAAAATAAATCCCTGACGAATGTCGGGAAGTTCGTTGAATCCTGGGCTGATGTTGAAGAGTAGAGTTCTTCGTCTCCGCTGGGGATGATGAACAAAGATGATTGCAAGAATAAACCGGTAGGAGAAGATGACTCCGTTGGGGAATAAACCTGGCGAAGAGATTATTCTGCGGGGAACTACTCTGTGGGGAAGAGATACTTCGCTGAGAATTTAACGATAACTCCACTGGGGATTCCGTTGATAAGCTTTGTTGGAGATTTTGATGAACTCCGCTGGGGGATAGAAAGAACTTCGCTGAGGACGGTCTTTCCGTTGCAATTGGCTGAGGATAACCCAGTTAGACTCTGGTGGGGGATAACCTCCTGAATATGGCTGGGGAGAGATATTTGTACTCTGCAGGGGATAAGCTTCCAGAATCTACTAGGGAGAAGGTTCAACTCTCCTGGGGAAACTTTTTTTGACTGCACTGGGGAAATGGCTCCACTGGGGTGTCTGTATTCCGCCGGGGAACAATCTTATATTTTGTTGAGGAATATTAAGACTGTCGGGGATGCTTGCTGAGGAATATCTTTATACTCTTCTGGAGAATATTAAGATCTTCTGGGGATACCCAACTTTCCAGGACTGGTGGTAGACCAACTCTACTCGGGGGAGAGTATTGCTGACTTGCTGGGGATACTGTGCCTTTTTAGGGCTGATGGGAGACCAACTCTGCTTGAGGAGAGTATTGCTTACTCTGCGGGGAGTGAAGGGATCTTGTACCGTGGTGGACAAAGCAACTAGATCGCTTAGACAATTCTTATTGCCCCTATTTCTGATGTCACCTGTAATTAGTCCTTTGTTTCGTATGCAAATATTTGTGATCAGCAATTAATGTCAAATGCATATATCAAAAATGAACATTGGACGTTCTTTGCAAAGCAAAACAGATAAAGGAAAAACAATTGGCAATTTGTCTGGAAAAGTGAGCTTGTATTGATTTTGAAATTTTCCTGTAAATAGGCGTTTGTGTACAAGAGGATGACGTCCTAGTAAGAGAATGTCGCCGAACAAAATAAAGTTTATACAATTTTGTGAAAAGAAAAACAAAACAGCTATGTGAAAAATCCAACTGGGTTCCAACTCTGCTATCGCCTTTATGTCTTCAAGCGTCTCATCACTTTGCTGCTTAGTTGAAGAGGAGTTTGATTGATTGGCCGTCTGAGCCTGATAATTGATACCGAAGTCTGGATGCAGGGTGATCCAATGAGACATAGTATTACACTTTAATCCCTAACTTTTGCCTGGACCGCCCTTTCGGGTTTTCTGTCCACCGGGATACCCATTTTTGCCCAAGCCGCCTTTTCAGGTTTTCGACTTGTCGGGTGTACAGATTTTTTTTATTTTCATCCCTTATTTTTACCCGAACCCTTTTGGTTCGCCGGGAAGCCCTTATTTTTGCCTAGGTCAGTTGACCTAGCGGGTCTTTAGTCATGCGTAGTATCTTTTTACTATGTCTGCATTGGCGGGGTGAGGAAGGTCGTCACCATCCATGGTGGTTAGAATCATAGCTCCTCCTGAGAAGATATTCTTAACCACAAATGGCCCTTCGTATGTAGGGGTCTATTTGCCCCTGGGATCACCTTGAGGTAGAATGATGCGCTTGATTACCAGGTCTCTGACTTGATACTCTTGTCGTCTGACTTTCTTGTTAAATGCCTTGATCATCCATTTTTGGTTCGTCTGACCATGACAAATAGCAGTGAGTCTCTTTTCGTCGATCAGGTTTAGTTGATCAAGCCGGGTCTGGATCCAGTCATCTTCGCTCAAACCTGCATCCTTCATTATTCGGAGAGAGGGTATCTGAACTTCGATGGGTAGGACTGCCTTCATGCCGTATACCAAGGAGTAGAGTGTTGCCCCTGTTGACGTCCGTGCTGAGGTACGGTACCCATGAAGAGCAAACGGTAACATCTCGTGCCAATCTTTGTAGGTCACTATCATCTTCTGCACAATCTTCTTGATATTCTTATTAGCTGCTTCTATAGCCCCATTCATCTTCGGTCGGTATGGAGAAGAGTTGTGGTGTTGTATCTTGAATTGCTCGCAGAGCTCAGTGATCATCTTGTTGTTAAGATTGGTACCGTTATCCGTAATGATCCTCTCCGATACACCATATCGACAGATCAGATTATGCCGAATGAACCGTGCCATGACGTTCTTGGTTACGGTGGCAAAGGAAGCTGCTTCGACCCACTTCGTAAAGTAATCAATCACTACCAGGATGAAGCGATGCCCGTTAGATGTCGTAGGTCTGATCTCGCCGATCATATCAATGCCCCACATTGCAAAAGGCCATGGCGCTGTCAAGACGTTCAAGGGAACTGGAGGAACGTGCACCTTATCAGCATAGATCTGGCATTTGTGACATGTCCGAGAATGTTGATAACAATCGGCTTCCATTGTGGACCATTAATATCCTGCCCGAAGGATTTTCTTTGCCATGGTATGTCCACTGGAATGCGTTCCGAAGGTACCTTCATGCAGCTCTGCCATGATCCTTTCTGCTTCAGTCTTATCCACACAACGCAGTAAGGTTGAATCATGGTTTCGTTTGTAGAGAATGTCATTGCTGAGGAAGAACTTTGCCGCGAACCTTCTCAGAAACTTCTTGTCATTAACGGACGCGCCCTCGGGGTATTCTCGAGCTCCAAGGTACCTCTTCACTTCATGATACCAAGGCTTTTCTGTTACCTCTTCAGTCTCAAGATCGCAGCAATGTGCAGGTTCATCCAACTTCCAGATAATGATCCGGGGAGCCTCATTGTCCCATTTGACTTTGAACATAGAAGACATCGTAGCCAGCACGTCCACTAACTGATTCTCCTCTCTTGGGAAGTGTTCAAAAGTTATCTCCTCGAAATGGGGAGTCAACGTCAATACATACTCCTTGTAAGGAATAAGGTTTGGGTGTTTCGTATCCCACTCGCCTTTGATCTGACTGATCACAAGAGCGGAATCTCCGAAGACACTCAGAAACTTGATCCTTAGGTCAATTGCAGCTCGAAGACCCATGATGCATGCTTCATACTCCGCCATGTTGTTGGTGCAGTTGAAACATAGTCGGGCTGTAAGTGGAGTATGAGAGCCTTTTGGAGATATGATCACAACACCAATGTCGTTACCCAAAGCGTTCGAGGCTCCGTCAAAGTGCATAGACCATCGGGATCCTTCCTCAGGTCCTTCATCCGGTCCAAGTACTTCACAATCAGTCACTACCATGATATTCTCGTCTGGAAATTCAAAGTTCATAGATTGGTAGTCATCCACTGCCTGATGTGCCAAATGGTCTGCCAATACACTTCCTTTGATTGCTTTCGGAGTCGTGTACTGGATGTCATATTCCATCAAGATCATTTGCCATCTTGCTATTCTTCCGGACAAGGCAGGCTTTTCGAAGATGTACTTGATTGGATCCATCTTTGAAATCAACAGAGTAGTGTGAGTCAACATATACTGTCTCAGCCGGCGAGCAACCCATACCAAAGCGCAACAAGTTTTCTCGAGCAGTAAGTATCGGGTCTCACAGTCGGTAAACTTTTTGCTAAGGTAATAAATGGCGTGCTCTTTTCGGCCAGACTCGTCATGCTGCCCCAGCACACATCCCATTGAACTGTCAAGTACTGTCAAGTATAAGATTAGAGGTCTCCCTTCAACCGGTGGCATAAGAATGGGTGGCTCTTGGAGATACTCTTTGATTCTTTCGAAAGTGTCCTGACATTCATCGTTCCAACGTACTACTTGATCTTTCTTCAGTAGCTTGAAGATTGGTTCACAGGTAGCAGTTAGATGTGAGATGAATCGGGCAATGTAGTTTAGCCATCCTAGAAAGCCTCTGACTTCTTTCTCTGTCTTGGGAACTGGCATCTCTTGTATGGCTTTCACTTTGGCAGGATCCACTTGAATACCTTTGTTGCTCACGACGAAACCCAATAGTTTTCCAGACCTTACCCCGAAGGTGCACTTGTTCGGGTTCAATCTCAGCTTGTACAACTTCAGACGGTCAAACAACTTCTGTAAATGGTCAAGGTGTTCCTCCTCAGTTTGGGACCTTGCAATCATATCTTCGATGTATACTTCGATTTCATGATGGATCATGTCATGAAACAGAGCAACCATGGCACGTTGGTACGTTGCCCCATCATTTTTCAACCCAAAAGGCATGACATTGTAGAAAAAGGTGCCCCACTGAGTAACAAAAGTGGTCTTCTCCATGTCTTCAGGAGCCATCTTGATTTGATTATAACCGGAGAAACCGTCCATGAAGGAGAATACCTTATGCTGAGCAGTATTGTAAACCAGAACGTTGATATGAGGCAGAGGAAAGTCATCCTTAGGGCTCGCCCTGTTCAAATCCCTGTAGTCAACACACATTCGGACCTTACCATCTTTCTTCGGTACCGGAACCACGTTGGCAACCCACTGAGGGTAAGAAGTCACTGCTAGAAAACCGGCGTCAAATTGTTTCATAACCTCAGCTTTGATTTTCTCGGACATCTCTAGACGCATACGGCGGACCTTCTGTTTTACAGGAGGGCGTTCTTCCTTAGTAGGCAAGTGATGAACAACAATGTCGGTATCCAACCCAGGCATATCTTCGTAAGACCAGGCAAAGATTTCCACGTAGTCATGCAGCATCTGAATCAACTGTTGTTTCACACTAAGCTCCAGATTGGCACCAATCTTGACTTCCTTTTTGTCTGTCTCAGTACCCAGATTTACCGTTTCCACTGGCTCTTCATGTGGCTGAATGGCCCTCTCTTCCTGGAGTAACAGTCTTGCCAGCTCACCAGGCACTTCACAATCATCTTCACCTTCGTCTTCGGCTAAGTTGATCGGATTTTCGAAGTCATAACTGGCAGTAGCAGAGTAGTTACCAGTGAGATCCAGAGTGGATTGGGACCTATATATGTGAGTGTGTGTAAATATAGCTGTTTTGCAATATATAATAAAGAAAGACAAGGAGCGCAAGATTTGAAATGCAAAAAACGTCCAATGCTTTTATTAATGATATATGAAAATGACACACAAAAACCCTCACAAATGAAGCCACGGTGCCCCGGGTAAGACACCGGGCCATAAAGTTTCAGATTATTGTTTGTTACAAATTCAAAACAAAGGAGTTCATTACTGAGTGACAAAAGTAATAGGTATGAAGTCTTTCGCTGTCCAGTTACTTGGTCCACCGTTGGTCGTTGGGTAGATCCAGCTGTCGAATTCAGATTCCTCCACGTCCTCTTCAATAGCATTTAATCCCGAGTTGCTGATGAGCACAAGAGGTCTTCCAATCCTTTCACCACGCACAACCCTCTGAGCTTCTGCAGTGAAACCAAACCAAACTTGTCAGTCTTCGGAGTGAAATCAGGAAGTCGGCCCCAGTTTGCACACTCACCCTTCTCGATAACAGCCCGGGCATCCTTTAAGGAAGCCATCTTCAAAGGGGAATCTTCGATCACAGTTTCTGCTGATGCCAGTGTTTGAGGAACCTCTTCAAAGTGCTGAAAGGGGGTCTCAATGAACTCCCCATCCATTTCTATGTACCGGAATGAGTTAAGGTGGCTGACCATGTATTCTTCCTCCCCCTGAACTGTCACAATCTTCCCCTTGACTGGGTATTTCAGCTTCTGATGTAGTGTGGAGGTCACAGCTCCAGCCTTATGGATCCAAGGACGACCCAGCAGACAAGAATAAGATGGTAGGATGTCCATCACGTAGAATGTAGAATCAAAGACCTGAGAACCAACCCTGAATGGAATGTCAACTTCACCATGTACCATCCTTTTAGACTCGTCAAAGGACCGAACGACAATGTTACTTGGCTTCAGCTCCAAACCCTTGCAATCTAGCATGTCTAGAGCTTTCTTGGGCAATATGTTCAATAAGGAACCAGTGTCAACCAGCACATGGGCAAGAGTAGTGCCCCTGCATTCAATGGAGACATGCAGGGCATCGTTATGATTCTTCCCCTTAGCAGTCAGATCGGCGTCGGAGAAACCCAAACCATTATCAGCAGTTAAGTTGGCCACACAATCAGTGAACTGATCAGCAGATGTCTCTTGTGGCACGTGGGCCGTCTTCAGAAAGGTGATCAGAGCCTTGGATGGGCCTCTGAACACAACAACAGTGATAACATAGAAATTTTAGATGGGGTGTGCCCTAGCTGCTCAACTACATTAAAATCACTCTTCTTGATAATCTTAAGGATCTCTTCCATCTCCTGCTTGGAAGCTTCAACAGTGGTTGTCTTTGGTGCCTCGGTCTGGGCAGGCATATCAGTAGCGATCCCTTTGCCCTGAGCGTCAGATGACTCGGCAGCAGGGGTAGAAATAGGAACTTGTTCAGGAAGGGGAATAGGCACACTGGCAGGTGTGATGACAATAGGTCTCTGAATAGCTGGTGGCACAATATCAGGCGAGAAGAGCCTACCACCGCGGGTGACTTTGGCAGGCCCGGTGATGTTGCTGACGCCGGTACTAGTATCAAACTCTTGTTTAACCCCAAGAACATAAACATCTGCCCCATAGTGCCAAGGGACAGCTTTGTCAGATGTATAGGGGATAGGCCCCGGAACAGTGATGATTATAGGTGCAATCTTCTGAGCAGGCATGATTTTGACAGGCTTCTTTGAGAGAGCCTTGGGAGAATTGTTGAAAATAGTGACAATGGACACTTTTTCAGTAGGGATAGCAGGGACAGCAATCTTCTCGAACAATATCTCTTTGTTATCCATCAGGTTTTGGACGCCTGACTTCAACAAAGGACAACCAGCAGGTGAAACAGAACATAGACAGCAACCTTTACTACATCCCGGAAATAAACCGGCTAACAACAGATTCCTTTTGACAGTCAACAGTGGAGTAACTATATCATCCACAGAGGCTACATACAGGTCTTCTTCCACAGCATTCACTCCATGCTTGGGCATGGGAGCAGTCACAACATTGGGCCTTTCGGGTGCCTCTAACTCTATCTCTTTAGCATCAATAAGGTCCTGAACCTTATTCCTCAGCGCCCAACAATCATCCGTAGTATGCCCCGGGCTGTCAGAGTGATAAGCGCAACGGGCGTTGGGATTGTACTTTGGAGATGTTGTGTTTACAACCTTTGGAGCTTCTTTTATGGTTACCAGATTGGTTGTCAGTAGCTGCGGAAATATCTGGGACAAGGTCATACTGAGCCGAGTGAACTGCCTTTTGGGTCTCTCACCCCTTGGTTGGTTATATTGCTGAGGAGCGGCAGCAGGCTTTGAAATTACCACCGCGTTGACAGCTTGGCGGCGTTCCGGTTTATTCTGTCTCCTTGAACCATAAACAGCACTAGATTCCTTCTTGAAGGGCTTCTTTTCAGTGCTCGAGGAGGCACATTTCTGTATCTTCCCAGACTTGATACCAGCTTCTATCCTCTCACCAGTCAAGATCAGATCTGTAAACCCAGCAGAAGAATTCCCAATCAGATGGTTGAAGAAAGGACCAGACAGGGTCCCCAAGAACATATCAACGAGCTCATGGTCAGTTAGAGGTGGTTGCACCCTTCCAGCCAGGTCTCTCCATTTTTGAGCATACTCCTTAAATCCTTCACCCGTCCCTAGTGACATACCCTGGAGTTGGGTACGCGTAGGAGCGAGGTCGGAATTATACTGATACTGCTTATAAAACGCAGTAGCCAAGTCCTCCCAGTTACGAATGTTGGCTCCATCTAGCTGATAGAACCATTCGAGTTGAGTCCCTGAAAGACTATCCTGGAAGAAATGGATCCATAAATTCTTGTCAGCAGTGTAAGGTTGGATCTTCCTTACATATGATCTGAGATGCAGCTTAGGACAGGAAGCTCCATCGTACTTTGCAAAAGCAGGCGCCTTGAACTTGTGGGGTATCACCACCCCAGAGGATAAGCCTAGGTCTCCAAAGTCCAACCCGGGCACATGTTGAATCTCCATAGCACTTAAGCGGTCCTCCAGCTATTTGTACTTGTCCTCAGCAGGAGGGTACTGCTCATCATTATAATTCGTCTCGTTGTCGGAGACCACGGGACTAGGAACCCTTCTCTCTTGGGGAATGTCCTTCCCTACAGAAGAAGTAGTCAGATCAACCTCATTTTGTAGTCCATTCCCAAATTTGCGTCCAGTGTTGAACATCACAGTCCTCTTCTTCTTCTTCAGAATCAGAGTCTTCAACTCCTATTGACCCTGGGCTAGGCTCATAACCAACTCCTGGAACTGGGCATTCTGGGCCTGGGGGGCCTTGATAGCTTGTTCAGTAGTAGGTTCAGAAGACATGATGATTGCTGAAATAAACAGCGAAGAAGATAAGTGACCTGTAAAAAGGGGTACCTGCTATACATATGATGAATGGAATGCGTATGATTTATGTTTTCAAAGACAATCGGGATTCAACTTTGTAGACAAAAGGGAAACAAACTTTATTAGATTCAACTTTGGAATTTAAATTGTTCAACAACTTGCCCTTAGGCGTTACATAAATGAAAATACTGAAAAGTAAACAAAAGCTGTAAAAGAAACATCCAAGGCCCATCAGTGCTCCCATGGCCTCTTCTTCTCAGTACGGATATAGTCATTCAAGATCCGCTCGTTCTCCAATTGCTTGGTCAGCTTCTGGATTTTCTGTTCCTGTTTGTTGAACCTTTCCCGATAAGAATCCCGTTCTTCCTGCAGTTGTGCCCAAGACCTCTTCAGTGTATCAACATCAGTGGGTATCTGAGGATGGAGAACAGTTGGAGGAATCCCGTCTTTATCAGGAACTTCAAGAGTAATAGGCCTGACAGCTTCGTATGGCATACCTAACTTCTGAGCACGGATGCGGACCCATCTGTAGTAGGATTCCATAGGCAGAGAGGTCTTTGGTCCCAACTCATGTGGGTCAGCTTTGTGAATTCTGTCCCAAGCCCGGATGAATCTACGACGCAGCTCGTCACTATCTATCTGAAATTCAAAACTGATGTGAGGTATCAACATCTCATGAGGCCCTGCTCTTCTGGCTCTTCCAAACTGACGGAGAGATAAACATGGATTATAAGAGATTCCTCCCTGGGTACCGATCAATGGAACATTAGGATATTCTCTGCAACGATCAATAACAGCCACCTCATCTAAACCTCTGAGAGTCCAAATGATGTCATTATCAGTTAGAGACATTATCCTATGAGCCCAGCCCCTTCCTTCTTTGTTCTTCAGCATGAACTTAGGGAGGTGCGAAATAAACCACCTCACTAACAAAGGAGCACAACACCACAGAGTTCCCCGTCTTCGGGCAGTACGAGCATAGAGTTGTTGCAGGATATCACCCAAGAGAGTGGGTACCGGGTTCCGAGAGATGAAGATCTTTATGGTATTGACATTAACAAAGGTATCCGAATTTGGAAACAAGACCATACCATAGATTAAGAGAGCCAGAATGTCTTCGTACGCCCTGAAGTCTAAGTCATTCCAGAAACTGTTAGCTTTACCAATCAGAAACTTAGCCAAAAAGCCCTTAACCCCACTTCTAGTCTCCCAGTTATCCATTACCTCTTTGTTGGTCAAGGGAAGGGCTGCAGCAATCTCCTCAAGCCTAAGAGTCTTTTCCCAACCAGTGAATGGGGTCTGTTCCAAAACCGGGATACCAAGAAAATTAGAGAATTCTTCCAGGGTAGGGACCAGCTGGAAGTCTTGAAAGGTGAAGCAATGGTATAGGGGATCATAAAACTGGGTCAGGACACTCATCAGCTGTTGGTCCCACTTTGAAGTGACTAAACCGAGAAGAGAACCATGCCTCTGGATGAAGGAAGTAGTGTTTGGAATCCTATCAACCAATTCTTTAAGCAAATCAGGTGGGTGAACAAAGTTGAGCCGGATAGTATTCCTTCGCACGGGCATCATGATGTCCTACAAAACAGAGCAAAGATGAAACCCTCTTGTCTTTGAAATGGGTCAGTCCTTATGCAGGATGCATGTAATGGTATGATGGTATGATGTTATAATAAAGGCACACCACAAGTATTCACAAAAGGCAAACATGATAAGGCACACAAGTCACACAAGACAGCCCTTAGAGTTCATGCCAGCATGAAGTTTAGGTACTACCCTCTTTCAGTTCAGTTGGTTAAGACCTGTCCTAGAAAATAGTAACCGGGTTCTAGAGGATCTCAATATCACTGACTACCCTCAATCGGTCATAACTCCAGCTTCGCAATCTTTTCTTGCGGCCGGAACCATCACGAGAGTTTAGCCTCAATGAGTGTAGCATACTACTACTGTTCTATGGCCAAGTTGGGTCAATTTAAGGTTCTAAGGTCAGTTGGTGCTTGATGACTCCTCAGAAGACCCATATTCTCCCAGTTCCAACACAAGGGATATCAGTACGAACCAAGGTGTCACACCAACGTAGCTACTGCTTCACCCGTGTCGGTCTACGCCGGACAGGTCCCTCACAGTTTATTGCTACCTAAAGGGTACTCCCCAGATCCAGGTTAGGATCTATGAAACTCCGATGCAAGCCCACAATAGTAAAGCAAACAAAGCATACAATTGAAAACATAGAATGATCTAATCCTAAGGTACACCTCACTTATTAATGCCCCCAGCAGAGTCGTCAGTTCTTTGATCGGTGGAAATAGAACTGACTGTTTTGAAATGCTGGTTCACGAAATGTCGCGGTAAGCAAGAGTCGCCACCGTCTTTTATTTTCTCCAACAAGGAAAGGACAAAAGCACAGCAAAATTCCTTTTCGAGATGTTTCTCGGTTCGGGAGGTAGATTATAGAAAGGGAAGGTGTTAGCACCCTTTCTATCCGTGGTTATCCACGGGCTCTTAGGTACTTGCTCACTATGTTTTCAAAAATGTTTGCTTTTCTTGTGTTTGTGGGTTTTGAAAAAAGTTTGTTTGAAAACTTCGTTTTAACTCTTGTATCATTCCTCAAGAGTGTATGAAGTATTGTTTGAAAACTTTTGTCAGAAAAGTGTAAGTGCGAAAAGTTGTTTTTGTTTTGAAAGAGAAAGTACCTTAGAACCTCTACCTACTTAAAGGAATTAAGCTGTGTAAATGTCCTTTAGACAGTACTATCCCACTATTGAGAAGTAGGTAGCACCATCATTGGAGTTGTTCGGGTCAATTCGATTATATGGGACATGTGGTCACCAAAGCAATAGTAGGACGCCTTAGCGGTAACCCTAATGTCTTAGATCCTTTTTATCTGAGGCAACCGTTTCGAGGCAACTGGATCTTTAGACAGGAGGGCGACCTCTAAAACACCCTATACTCAATGACCACGTCGAGGCAACCAAGTGAGGCGTGCCCTAGGAGTGGCATGTGCGAGTGTGTCAGGTTTCATTTAATTATCTTTGCATATATCATTGTGAGCTACAGATTGATTTTAATTTTCATACAAGTCTTGTCATGCATAACAGTTAATAGTTGCAGAAAGTAAATTGCGGAAAGTAAATCTACGCTATTACAAGGCGTCGGGTATTTACATCGCCAAAAACATAACCCTTTGGAAAGTAAATGGAGAAAATAAAAGAAAGCGATAAAAAAAAGGCCTAATTACGCTATTACATCCTCAGAACAGTTACATAAATATGATCAAAAATAATATGCGCGAAAAGAAATTGAATTGGAAAAGTCCTTAGGGTTTTGACCCTTTTTGAGAAAATAATGGAATTTGGGTCCTTTTTGCATTTAATTAAACCTAATTCTAATTAATTAAATAATTAAAAGAAAAAAGTATTTTTTAGTTTTTTAATGTCTTAATGAAAATAAAAATAAAAGAAATTAAAAGTTGTCAAAACCCCAATTCTATGTTAATTTTATTTATTGTGAAAAAAAAGTCAAATTTAACCTAATTAAACTAAATTAGTTATATTAGTATTTATTTACAAAAATAATTAAATTAAGGTGAAATTAATAATAATAATTATTATTATATTTCTGATTTCATTATGAAAATAATAATTTGTGAGTTAATTAAATAATAATAATAATAGTTATTAAAATAAAATAATTTAAAGGAAAAGGAAATAAAAAGTAATAATAAACCAGGGGGGTGATGGGCCAGCTTTGGAGGTATGCTAGCAATTCTCAGGCCCATTTGTTTCTAGTTCGTTTGACCTTTTTTGATGGTCTACGTGTGGGTTGACCAGGAGCATGATGGTCTTCATCTTTTGACCATTGGATTTGTGACTATGGCCACTGGGCGTGTTGATAATTGAAGCACATGGTGGAACGCTCTTGGACTGCCTGCATGTGAACATGTTAAACAAAATAACATAAACGTTTGGGGTGGACCTGGGATTCGAACCCAGGTCCCAATGATTACCAGCCAGCGCATCAACCACCAAGCCATCTGCACGCGTTTGTAATTATAATGGACAATGAATATAATATATAAAAACAACAACTATGCTGGAAAACAAATAAAAACGCACGCTATTTTAAACCACCCAACCATACGCTTACACCTCATCATCGTCCTCCTTTGTACCTGTAAAAAACAAATAGATAGCGGGGGTTTTTAACCCCCCACAACCTGTAACGACCAATAATAGCGATTAGCTCTACAGTTTACATAAATATTTCGCGATGGTGTCACTGTGTTCGTCTGGTCTCAACGATTTCAACCATAGGTCTCTCGAGGCTTGATTTTTCCTGTACTGTAAAGCCCCAATTTGGAAGCTCAAGAACCCTAGATTTTGTCAATGGCAACTTATAATTCTGCACACTATAAGTCAATTAATTTATACCGTTAGTTTCACAAGGATTCAAGCAATGCAAAACGAACCATAAATCATGTTAAATGCTTATGAATCATGAGTTTCGATTATGAGAAAAAGCATCAAACCGTGTGACTGTAAATGATGATTTCTTGAGCCTTAGCGTGTGGTTTTGATTGCAAAATGTTCCTCACACTCCCGGCAACGTGTTTGAATCCACAAATTGCTTTGAATCGTGCTAGAATGCAGAAAACAATTTTGACTTTTCTTGGATTTTTTTGAATGTGGTTATGGCTTTCTTGCAGCAAATTCACGTATGCATGATTAGGATTAGTTTGTGTATTTATAGAGGAAGAGAATTAGGTCAAAATCTTGCAAAGAAATCCATGGAATGATGGTTTGAATATTTGATTGAAAATCAAATATTTTTGAATCTTTTTGATTGGAAAAACTTGCTAATTTGGGAGATCTTGATATCCTTGATTGGTACACGAAATTGCCAGCCTTTTTAGGTCATCTTTGCTTCACCAAAAGATTGAAAAATCAAATCTTTGTATTTCCTACAATTTAAATTAATTAAAATGAATTAATATTGATAAAAAGAATTTTTTTTATTAATAACCAAGTATTAAAAAAATATTTCGCGAATAACCGGGTTTCGGAAAAAATTACGCAAATAACCATGTTTGAGATGGCTCCACAAAGGAGGAGCCATCTCATTTGGCGCATCCTCCTATTTTTATAAGGGAGGCGCCATCTCATTTGGCGCCTAAGGGCAAATGGCAAGCCCTAAGCCAAATGAGATGGCGCCTATGTGCAAAATTAGGTCCAAAAAAATTTTTTTTTTCCTTTCCTGCGCGTTGCGTATTAGACAGAGATAACCAAAATTGATTTTTTATTTGAAAAAAAATAATTACATTCAACTGTTTTACATTTAAATAACAGTAAAAAAATAGATACAAAAAATACTGGAAAAAAAAAAGATACATCAATGATCCCCAGGAACCCGGTAATGACCCCCAGTTCCGCATCCCCGTCCTCGCCTTTCTCTTGCTGGGTTCCGTCTCGTTTCCTGTTGCGGCAAGGTCGATGGCCCAGCGAAGTCAATGCGATCCGAATCCATAAAATCAGTAAGATCTCCATATCTCGAAGATCCGCTCTGGTACAGTCGGTTACCCATACCCTCGAAGTTTGGTCGTGTTGGCGGTGGGTGGGGTTCCATGGTTGGTCGGTAGCATTGGTCGTCTGAGTATGGGGGGTAGAAAGGAAATGGATCTTGGGGTGTTTGGTACTGTGGTTGTTGGGTTGTTTGGTGATATGGTGGTTGATGGTAGGTTTGGTCGGGTTGGTCATAATCTTCTGACATTCCCATATCAGGGCTAAGGCTGGATGTTGAGGGCCCCATATTGGGATATGTGGAAGACTGAAATTGTGTATGGGGTATGTGGGTTTGTTGGTGTTGGGGTTGGTATTGTGGTTGGGTTTGAGGCATATCTGGGTATTGGTAGTTTGGCGGTGATTGTGGTTGGTAGTACGGCATTTGGTTGTAGTTGTGTTGTGGTGGGGAATGTGGTTATGTGTTTGTTGGTCTGTTTCTTCTTGGGGGTTGGTTTGAGGTTGATGGATTTTGGGTTTGTTGGTGGGGAATCGAGGGTTGTGCCCATTGTGTGCGTGGGTCAACCAAGTACCTCGGATGAGACACGTGCATATCTGGGTTACTAACCGACCTGTACCACGACATATATTGATCGGTGTGTCGCATGTTACCTTGAGTAAGGAAAATAGGGGATTGCAAGATGTAGCGGTGACGCCTTTGCCACATTTTACACCATTCTGGAGCAAAGTCTTTCCAGTTGGTTAGATTCCACTGGGCGTCGACCCTTTTTAGATGCCAGGGGGACAAATATGTTGGGTCACTTGGTATCTCTTGGATCATTCCGAACTGCATCTTCACACGGTCGCTGTGGTGCATCTCCACAATGTTGAACCGAATGAGTGCAGTCTTTGCAGTCCAAGTTGCTGCATCCTCTGGATTTGGAGAATGGTCCAAACCCAAATATGGTCTCCAGACGAACTGCGATAAAATTTAAATCAGGTAAGCGCAAAAGTAATGTATAAATAATTAAAATGAACAAAAGTTAAAAGCTACGACTTACGTCATCTGGGCCTAAGTGATCCAACAGATTCCGGTAGAGTGCGACATTGAATCTGGGATTCTTGTCGTAATCCATACCCCTCACGCAGTACCTATAGGAAATGAGAAACATGTTATTTTTAGCATATATTTTGGAAAGAGAAGAATAGTTATAAATGCTATAACTTAATGACTTACTTTGTTGCGTAAGGGAAACCAAAAGTGTTGTTGTTGATGGGGTTTAAGGACTCCATCCTCCACCAACCCCAGGCTTGTAGTAAAAATGCGCACCCATAAAATGTACATTTTTCCTTGACTGCGTTTTTGCACAAGGAACTGTACAGGTGGGCTAATACTGCAGAACCCCAACTAAATTTTCTAGTTTTATCAAAATTGGTTAGTAAATGTAAGTACATGAAATTTACACTATTTCCCGTACTTTCGGGAAATAAAAAAGTACCAAAAAGTATCATAATATACGTTCGGGCTTTTACTACTCGGTCATTTTCTGAGGAATTTTCATTTAATTCCATACTTGCATAATGCCGTTTCAGGTCAGTGAGTAGTATTCCCTGCCCTCTTGCTCCACCACCTTCTACCATGTCCCTACCCAACAGTTCTTCACACTGTGAGTTGGGTTGTTGAACCGACCCGTTCACCGCTTTACCGTCAATAGGTAGGCCCAGTAGCATGTACACATCTTCGAGAGTGATGGTACATTCACCTATTGGTAGGTGAAATGTATGGGTCTCCGGTCTCCACCTCTCCAACATTGCAAGGATGAATTTGGAGTCAATGGTGCAGTTGGAGATCTTTATCACGTGTCCAAAACCTGCATATTCCAGATAAGGGACGATAAAAGGGTCGGGAGCCAAGTATTTGTGCGAACGGATTCTGAATCTTTGTGTATCCTGAGATCATAATTAAACAAGAGTAAGATTAATTAAGATGAACAACACGTTTTTTAAAGTATGAAAAATGTATAACCAAAGAAGAGACTTACAAATGCAGCAATGTTTTCCCTTGTGCCTCTGTGAGTATCTCCCATTGTTAGAAGGGCCATTCTTCAGAACGCTTGAGAGAATGAAAGACTTAGGAAGAAATAAAGAGTACGGGAGACTTAAGAAATATTTCGTAGCAGAGAGTGAGAGAGTGAGAGTTGTGTGGGTGTGAGAGATGTTTCATAAGGTATGTATTTATAGGCAAATAATTTTGATGTAGTGGTTGCATGCCTGCGAGGTGTCACATTTGCATGCTTAGGGAGTTACACATATGCATGCATGCATTTACAAATAATGTAAGGTGTCACTCTTGCAGGCTAGGTGGCAGCCCATGCATGTATCACGATTGGACAGTAAGGGAGGCGCCATCTCACTTGGCGAAATAGTACAAAAATGAATGTTGTCGCCACCCCATTTGGCGAATAAGAGGTGTCACGTTTTACAGCATTGGCTCAGGCTACGTGACAGCCTTTGGGATTCCTTTCCCTGTTGCATGCAAGGCCATTGGAGCTGATGGGTGGCAGGCTTACACAAAACATTTATGTGTGTAGAATAGGGCCAGGCTAGGTGGCAGCATAAGCCCATGCATGTATCACGATTGGACAGTAAGGGAGGCGCCATCTCACTTGGCGAAATAGTACAAAAATGAATGTTGTCGCCACCCCATTTGGCGAATTAGAGGTGTCACGTTTTACAGCATTGGCTCAGGCTACGTGACAGCCTTTGGGATTCCTTTCTCTGTTGCATGCAAGGCCATTGGAGCTGATGGGTGGCAGGCTTACACAAAACATTTATGTGTGTAGAATAGGGCCAGGCTAGGTGGCAGCATAAGCCCATGCATGTAATATTATTGGCAGCCTTGGGGGGTTGCATCACTTACTTAATTGAAATATTTTGCCTTAGGTTGAACATAACATTCATTCACATAAACTGTAAAATTTTCCAACCTTCGAATCAGTCATCTAACCTTCAAACATTCCAGCATTCTTACCTTCATATAATCAATAAACCCAAAACATTCCCACCTTCATACCTAAAACAATTCTACACAATGGCCTCTTCACCACAATTTGTTGTCAAAGCACATTTCAACGGTGAGACATACATGTGTCCCACAGTTGGGTTTTTGTTTAGAAACACCGACAATGTCCGATTTCTCTTAAACGGGAAAGCAAATTTCTCCTACTTTAAGAAAAGATTGGAGGCCAAACTTGAACGAGGCCCGGTATCCCAGATATTTTATCAGAGTCCAGTCTTTTTTGGAAACAACCAAGTCATATTTTATAAGGTTGCAATTCAAGATGACGAGGATTTCCAGAACATGATTTCCAGCCATGTCTATTCTGGAAACGACTCTATTGAGTTGTACGTTCTGTTTCAAGAGCCTCCGGTGACACAGGAGGTAGAGCCTCCGGTGACACAGGAGGTTGATCCTTTGGAGAATGAGCAAGATGAGGTGGATGCAGTTGATGATGAAGAAGAAGATAACGAGTTAGAGTTCGATGAAATGGTGAACGACGATTCTGACGATGATGGCATCCCAAGTATTCCTACCGACAAAATCTACACACCACATACGCACATGACAAACTTCAACATGGGCGGAGATGAACCTTCTACGGACTTGTTTTTCCAACCGTATATGCAATCAGATGAAAATTTAAAAGAGAAGGACAAGTTTCGTAATAGAGAGGAATGCATAAGGGCCATCAAAAAATTTCACATGCTCAACTCGGTTGATTATAAGGTGGATCGTGTAAACCCGGAAAGGTACAAGATCAAGTGTGTCCACCCTGACTGCATGTTCAAGCTGACCGCTTCATACAGACTAAGGGGTGACTGCTGGGTCATAGGTTCCATGACTACCCATACTTGTGTAAGTTCCACTCAATCACAAGACCACCGAAAACTCAACCATGATCTAATATGTCAAGAAATCCTACCCCTGGTCAGCAACGACCCTTCTTTGAAGGTGAAAACAATCATCTCCCACATCACCACGGTTTTTAACTACACTCCGTCTTACCGTAAGGCGTGGTTAGCAAAGACTAAGGCGATTGAAAGGGTGTACGGAAACTGGGAGGAGTCATACCGAGAACTTCCCCGCTACCTAAATGCACTCAAGACATATTCTCCAGGTAGTGTTTATGTTCTGGAAACATTGCCAGCGTACGCTCAAGATGGTAGTCTACTACATGGCAACGGAATATTCAGTCGCGTCTTTTGGGCTTTTCAACCATGCATCGCAGGGTTTGCATCATGCAAACCAATTCTACAAATAGACGGGACTTGGTTGTATGGGAAGTACAAAGGCACGCTTTTGATGGCAGTTGCACAAGATGGCAACAATAACATTTTCCCCGTTGCGTTTGCCCTTGTCGAGGGGGAGACCGGTGGTGCTTGGAGCTTTTTCCTGAAAAATCTTCGTACACACGTGGCTCCTCAACCAGATCTCTGTTTGATCTCGGACAGACATGCCTCCATTGAAAGTGCCTATAATAATCCGGCAAATGGTTGGCATGACCCTCCTTCTACGCATGTCTATTGCGTCAGGCATATCGTCCAGAATTTCTCGAGGGAGGTCAAGGACAAAACATTGAGGAAAGCGGTGATGAATGCGGGATACGCACTGACACAGCCCACATTCAAATATTACCGTAACGAGATCCGTTTGTCTAACCCAGAAGCCGGTACGTGGATCGACAATATACCGGTCGAAAAGTGGACTAGGTCATACGACAATGGCCAAAGATGGGGGCATATGACAACAAATCTGATTGAATCAATGAATGGGGTATTCAAGGGCATACGAAACCTCCCCATCACTGCCTTGGTGAAATCCACGTATTTTAGGATGGCTGCGTTATTTGCCAAAAGAGGTGAAATGTGGTATGCGGTCTTGCAATCAGGACAACTATGGAGTGAAAGCTGTATGAAATACATTAAGGCTGAAAGTGCTAAAGCCAACACTCACATGGTTACACGGTTTGACCGCCATAGCCACAACTTCATTGTGAAAGATACAATTGACCACAATGAAGGCCTGGCAAGACAAGAATACAGGGTCATTTTACCTTCTCAATGGTGCGATTGTGGCAGGTTTCAAGCTTTTCGTATGCCTTGCTCTCATGTCATTGCCGCTTGTGCGCATACCCATCAAGACGCGCTTCAACTGCTCTCAAACGTTTATAAATCTGAAACGTTGCTCACTGTTTACAACAACAACTTTCCTTTGGTGGCAAAACCGGACTATTGGCCTGAATACAACGGTGATATA
This sequence comes from Vicia faba, assembly GCA_948472305.1. NCBI lineage: Eukaryota > Viridiplantae > Streptophyta > Magnoliopsida > Fabales > Fabaceae > Vicia > Vicia faba. The sequence goes on along the minus strand of OX451735.1, from coordinate 1,183,163,079 downwards.
GTTTGGCACAATGACCAAATGCGAAGGAACAAGAAGGGTCGTCCCAAAAGCAGGCGCATAACAACAGAAATGGACGATCTTGACAGGTTGGAAAGAAAGTGTGGTTTATGCCGTCAGGTCGGACACAATCGCAAAAACTGTCCGAATCGGGCGTCTGGCTCGACCACATAAATTTTGTAATACAATAAATCTTTTCAATATTTGTGTTGTAAACATTATGGGTTTTCCGTTAATAAAACTGTTCACACAATTTAAGAAATTCAATATAGGAAATTACATTAGGGTTTTCGCGTACAACAATGATTAACGATAATCAATATAGGAAATTACATTAGGGTTTTCGCGTACAACAATGATTAACGATAATCAATCTAGGAAATTACAACTGTTAAAACAATTTCATCTGACCCATGCATCATCAGCATTACATCACTGTCTGTTTTGACTTCCTCCAACCACACATTAGGTCTTCCTGTCGCATGTGAGGTTGTTGTTCGTTTTCGCTGGATCCTTCGAATTTTTTCCCCCTCGGCGATGTCTCCATCTAGCCACCGCATCAACTCCCGCTTCAGACGCTCCATGGAGTGAATGTGCCAGAATTTCATTTTCATCGCGGGTTTCGTGGCGGAGAATATAACGTAACCATCTCTGCTAAAAATCATAGGCGACGTCATTACGTAAATAAGGGAGTACAAAATAAAAATACAGTGCGAGAAAGTGTGAGAAATTTCAAAGAAACGGACGAATTATTTATAAAACAGCAAAAAACCCTAGTTTTGCCCTAGGCGCCAAGTGAGATGGCGCCTCCTCTCCTTTTTAAGGAGCATGCGCCATCTCACTTGGCTAAAAGCCAATGGAGGCGCCAAGTGAGATGGCGCCTAGGGCAAAACCCTAGGTGCATGCGCCAAATGACTTGGCTCCTCCTTTGTGGAGCCATCTCAAACATGGTTATTTGCGTAATTTTTTCCGAAACCCGGTTATTTGCGAAATATTTTTTTAATACTTGGTTATTAATAAAAAAAATTCTGATAAAAAAATCCAATTAATTAATAAAAAATAAGAAAATAATTCAATTAAGCTGGATGGGTCGTGTATAGGCCTTGGATAAAGTTTCAAGAAGAAATTTGAGGCCCATTAGCAAAAACAAGGTGTTTTGAGCAAAGTTGACTTTTGCAAATTCACAAAAATTTCCCAACTTCTCCAATGCATATCTTGCTCAATTTTGATCATATGAACATGTTCTTGGACATTTTGGAAAGGTATTGAAGTCCTCTAACCAATGCCTTTGGTCCCATGTCATTTGGATTTACCAATCTCAAGTTATGGTCTTTGACTTAAAGTGCATTTTTGTTGACTTTTGAAATTAACCTATAATGTAGAAATTGATAACTTCTCGTGAGAGCATTTCTTGGACTTGGAATGTGAAGATGAGATGTAGGAAATGTCATCCCCTTCAAAATGAGAATTGGATGGGATTTTTCTGATGAACCATGAAAAAGTTATGCCTTGGTCAAGATACAGTTGACTTTTCTACTATCCAAAAATAGTAACTTTTGCATCTTGATGATTTTTGAGCCATTCTTGTGGAATCATGATCAAGACTTGATCAAATGATGATTGTGGACTCAAAATAAGATGTTGACCAAAAATACTGACTTTTGACTGCAAAATGACCATTTTCCCCCTACAATTGACTGTAGATCAAATAGGGCTTTTGACTGTGCAACTTGGGACTGTGAGTCTTGAAACTTGACATGTAGGTGCTTGAGAATGCATATAGGCCTTTGAGATTTGATTGAGCCATTGAAAACCCTAAATTCCTTGAAAGAACTAAAACCCTAATTTTGACTGGCTTAGGAGGCAGTTGGACTGTGCAATCCTTGAGTAGTCTTGAACCATTAGAAGATGATTCCTGATGAATTTTGAAGAATATGGGAGGGCAAATTTTGGGGTACAACAGTTGCCCCTGTTCAATCTTCTTAAACCTGGGGATGTAGATTGGCTTGCATGCCTTTCGTGATCCGAAGGTGGAAGATGATTGAACACTAAAGTGCCCAGAAATTTGCACTCGCATGGTGTAGTATCAGCAATGTGATGTCGGGAATGCGCTTACAGATGCCATTTGGAGATATGATGGATAGGAGGATGGGCTTATAGATGCCATCAGGAGATGTAACAGAATCTTGTCGGGGATGGGCTTATAGATGCCATCTGGAAATGCAATGGATAGTTGTGGAGATGGGCTTAAAGATGTCATTTGGAGATGGTGATCGCGTAAGAGATTCCTTAGCGAGAACATGCATACTTGAGAAAGAAAGATGGTTTCCTAGCTTGCTACAGGTATTGATCTTCAAACTCTTCATGCAGATACTTTCCTGGCTAGTTACAGGTATAGATCTACAATCAATCGCTCACAGATATGCCATGGCTAGATACAGGTATCGAATCTGGAACTTCAAAAGGTTGGTCGAGATAACTTTCCTGGCTGGATACAGGTGTTGATCTTCAATCTCCTCATGTAGATAACTTTCTTGGCTAGATACATGTATCGAATCTACAATCAATCGCTCACAGATATGCTCTGGCTAGATACAGGTATCGAATCTGGAACTTCAAAAGGTTGGTCGAGATAGCTTTCCTGGCTGGATACAGGTGTAGACCTCTGACCTGAGAATCAAAGATAATTTCCTGGCCTATTTCAGGTGTTGATCTTCAATCTCTTCATGCAGATACTTTCCTGGCTAGATACAGGTATAGATCTACAATCAATCGCTCACAGATATGCCCTGGCTAGATACAGGTATCGAATCTGGAACTTCAAAAGGTTGGTCGAGATAGCTTTCCTGGATAGATACAGGTGTAGACCTCTGAACTGAGAATGAAAGATAATTTCTTGGCCTGTTACAGGTGTTGATCTTCAAACTCTTCATGCAGATACTTTCCTGGCTAGATACAGGTATAGATCTACAATCAATCGCTCACAGATATGCCCTGGCTAGATACAGGTATCGAATCCGGAACTTCAAAAGGTTGGTCGAGATAGCTTTCCTGGCTGAATACAGGTGTAGACCTCTGACCTGAGAATGAAAGATAATTTTCTGGCCTGTTACAGGTGTTGATCTTCAATCTCTTCATGCAGATACTTTCCTGGCTAGATACAGGTATAGATCTACAATCAATCGCTCACGGATATGCCCTGGCTAGATACAGGTATCGAATCTGGAACTTCAAAAGTTGATGGTAATATCTTTTGATTGATCTTTTCCTAAAAAGGCAAAACATTAGTTGTATGCAATGTCATGATGTATGAAATGCATGATGTCATGATGTTCTCAAAATAAATGAGATTGTGCGATATGATGCGTATATGCATGTACCATGATGTATGACAATGTGATGTTTATGAATGTATCTTTGTCTGGGAAAATAAATCCCTGACGAATGTCGGGAAGTTCGTTGAATCCTGGGCTGATGTTGAAGAGTAGAGTTCTTCGTCTCTGCTGGGGATGATGAACAAAGATGATTGCAAGAATAAACCGGTAGGAGAAGATGACTCCGTTGGGGAATAAACCTGGTGAAGAGATTATTCTGCGGGGAACTACTTTGTGGGGAAGAGATACTTCGCTGAGAATTTAACGATAACTCCGCTGGGGATTCCGTTGATAAGCTTTGTTGGAGATTTTGATGAACTCCGCTGGGGGATAGAAAGAACTTCGCTGAGGACGGTCTTTCCGTTGCAACTGGCTGAGGATAACCCAGTTAGACTCTGGTGGGGGATAACCTCCTGAATATGGCTGGGGAGAGATATTTGTACTCTGCAGAGGATAAGCTTCCAGAATCTACTAGGGAGAAGGTTCAACTCTCCTGGGGAAACTTTTTTTGACTGCACTGGGGAAATGGCTCCACTGGGGTGTCTGTATTCCGCCGGGGAACAATCTTATATTTTGCTGAGGAATATTAAGACTGTCGGGGATGCTTGCTGAGGAATATCTTTATACTCTGCTGGAGAATATTAAGATCTTCTGGGGATACCCAACTTTCCAGGACTGGTGGTAGACCAACTCTGCTCGGGGGAGAGTATTGCTGACTTGCTGGGGATACTGTTCCTTTTTAGGGCTGATGGGAGACCAACTCTGCTTGAGGAGAGTATTGCTTACTCTGCGGCGAGTGAAGGGATCTTGGTCATGTTCTTCAGCTGAACTTACCTTGTACCGTGGTGGACAAAGCAACTAGATCGCTTAGACAATTCTTATTGCCCCTATTTCTGATGTCACCTGTAATTAGTCCTTTGTTTCGTATGCAAATATTTGTGATCAGCAATTAATGTCAAATGCATATATCAAAAATGAACATTGGACGTTCTTTGCAAAGCAAAACAGATAAAGGAAAAACAATTGGCAATTTGTCTGGAAAAGTGAGCTTGTATTGATTTTGAAATTTGCCTGTAAATAGGCGTTTGTGTACAAGAGGATGACGTCCTAGTAAGAGAACGTCGCCGAACAAAATAAAGTTTATACAATTTTGTGAAAAGAAAAACAAAACAGCTATGTGAAAAATCCCACTGGGTTCCAACTCTGCTATCGCCTTTATATCTTCAAGCGTCTCATCACTTTGCTGCTTAGTTGAAGAGGAGTTTGATTGATTAGCCGTCTGAGCCTGATAGTTGATACCGAAGTCTGGATGTAGGGTGATCCAATGAGACATAGTATTACGCTTTAATCCCTAACTTTTGCCTGGACCGCCCTTTCGGGTTTTCAGTCCACCGGGATACCCATTTTTGCCCAAGCCGCCTTTTCAGGTTTTCGACTTGTCGGGTGTACAAATTTTTTTATTTTCATCCCTTATTTTTGCCCAAAACCTTTTGGTTCGCCGGGAAGCCCTTATTTTTGCCTAGGCCAGTCGACCTAGCGGGTCTTTAGTCACGCGTAGTATCTTTTTGCTATGTCTGCATTCGCGGGGTGAGGAAGGTCGTCACCATCCATGGTGGTTACAATCATAGCTCCTCCTGAGAAGATATTCTTAACCACAAATGGCCCTTCGTACGTAGGGGTCCATTTGCCCCTGGGATCACCTTGAGGTAGAATGATGCGCTTGATTACTAGGTCTCCGACTTAATACTCTTGTCGTTTGACTTTCTTGTTAAATGCCTTGATCATCCGTTTTTGGTACGTCTGGCCATGACAAATAGCAGTGAGTCTCTTTTTGTCGATCAGGTTTAGTTGATCAAGCCGGGTCTAGATCCAGTCATCTTCGCTCAAACCTGCATCCTTCATTATTCGGAGAGAGGGTATTTGAACTTCGATGGGTAGGACTGCCTCCATGCCGTATACCAAGGAGTAGGGTGTTGCCCCTGTTGACGTCTGTGCTGAGGTACGGTACCCATGAAGAGCAAACGGTAACATCTCGTGCCAATCTTTGTAGGTCACTGTCATCTTCTGCACAATCTTCTTGATATTCTTATTAGCTGCTTCTACAGCCCCATTCATCTTCGGTCGGTAGGGAGAAGAGTTGTGGTGTTGTATCTTGAATTTCTCGCAGAGCTCAGTGATCATCTTGTTGTTAGATTGGTACCATTATCCGTAATGATCCTCTCCGATACACCATATCGACAGATCAGATTATGTCGAATGAACCGTGCCACGACGTTCTTGGTTACGGAGGCAAAGGAAGCTGCTTCGACCCACTTCGTAAAGTAATCAATCGCTACCAGGATGAAGCGATGCCCGTTAGATGCCGTAGGTCTGATCTCGCCGATCATATCAATGCCCCACATTGCAAAAGGCCATGGCGCTGTCAAGACGTTCAAGGGAACTGGAGGAACGTGCACCTTATCAGCATAGATCTGGCATTTGTGACATGTCCAAGAATGTTGATAACAATCGGCTTCCATTGTGGACCAGTAATATCCTGCCCGAAGGATTTTCTTTGCCATGGTATGTCCACTGGAATGCGTTCTGAAGGTACCTTCATGCAGCTCTGCCATGATCCTTTCTGCTTCAGTCTTATCCACACAATGCAGTAAGGTTGAATCATGGTTTCGTTTGTAGAGAATGTCATTGCTGAGGAAGAACTTTGCCGCGAACCTTCTCAGAAACTTCTTGTCATTAACAGACGCGCCCTCGGGGTATTCTCGAGCTCTAAGGTACCTCTTCACTTCATTATACCAAGGCTTTTCTGTTACCTCTTCGGTCTCAAGATCGCAGCAATGTGCAGGTTCATCCAACTTCCAGATAATGATCCGGGGAGCCTAGTTGTCCCATTTGACTTTGAACATAGAAGACATCGTAGCCAGCGTGTCCGCTAACTGATTCTCCTCTCTTGGGAAGTGTTCAAAAGTTATCTCCTCGAAATGGGGAGTCAACGTCAATACATACTCCTTGTAAGGAATAAGGTTTGGGTGTTTCGTATCCCACTCGCCTTTGATCTGACTGATCACAAGAGCGGAATCTCCGAAGACACTCAGAAACTTGATCCTTAGGTCAATTGCAGCTTGAAGACCCATGATGCATGCTTCATACTCCGCCATGTTGTTGGTGCAGTTGAAACATAGTCGGGTTGTAAGTGGAGTATGAGAGCCTTTTGGAGATATGATCACAGCGCCAATGACGTTACCCAAAGCGTTCGAGGCTCTGTCAAAGTGCATAGACCATCGGGATCCTTCCTCAGGTCCTTCATCCGGTCCAGGTACTTCACAATCAGTCACTACCATGATATTCTCGTATGGAAATTCAAAGTTCATAAATTGGTAGTCATCCACTGCATGATGTGCCAAATGGTATGCCAATACACTTCCTTTGATTGCTTTCTGAGTCGTGTACTGGATGTCGTATTCCGTAAAGATCATTTGCCATCTTGCTATTCTTCCGGACAAGGCAGGCTTTTCGAAGATGTACTTGATTGGATCCATCTTTGAAATCAACAGAGTAGTGTGAGTCAACATATACTGTCTCAGCCGGCGAGCAGCCCATACCAAAGCGCATCAAGTTTTCTCGAGCAGTGAGTATCGGGTCTCACAGTCGATAAACTTTTTGCTAAGGTAATAAATGGCGTGCTCTTTTCGGCCAGACTCGTCATGCTGCCCCATCACACATCCCATTGAACTGTCAAGTATAAGATTAGAGGTCTCCCTTCAACCGGTGGCATAAGAATGGGTGGCTCTTGGAGATACTCTTTGATTCTTTCGAAAGCGGCCTGACATTCATCGTTCTAACGTACTACTTGATCTTTCTTCAGTAGTTTGAAGATTGGTTCACAGGTAGCAGTTAGATGTGAGATGAATCGGGCAATGTAGTTTAGCCGTCCTAGAAAGCCTCTGACTTCTTTCTCTGTCTTGGGAACTGGCATCTCTTGTATGGCTTTCACTTTGGCAGGATCCACTTGAATACCTTTGTCGCTCACGACGAAACCCAATAGTTTTCCAGACCTTACCCCGAAGGTGCACTTGTTCGGGTTCAATCTCAGCTTGTACAACTTCAGACGGTCAAACAGCTTCTGTAAATGGTCAAGGTGTTCCTCCTCAGTTTGGGATCTTGCAATCATATCGTCGACGTATACTTCGATTTCATGATGGATCATGTCATGAAACAGAGCAACCATGGCACGTTGGTACGTTTCCCCAGCATTTTTCAACCCAAAAGGCATGACCTTGTAGCAAAAGGTGCCCCACTGAGTAATAAAAGTGGTCTTCTCCATGTCTTCAGGAGCCATCTTGATTTGATTATAACCGGAGAAACCATCCATGAAGGAGAATACCTTATGCTGAGCAGTATTGTCAACCAGAACGTCGATGTGAGGCAGAGGAAAGTCATCCTTAGGGCTCGCCCTGTTTAAATCCTTGTAGTCAACACACATTCGGACCTTACCATCTTTCTTCGGTACCGGAACCACGTTGGCAACCCACTGAGGGTAAGAAGTCTCTTCTAGAAAACCGGCGTCAAATTGTTTCATAACCTCAGCTTTGATTTTCTCGGACATCTCTGGACGCATACGGCGGACCTTCTGTTTTACCGGAGGGAATTCTTCCTTAGTAGGCAAGTGATGAACCACAATGTCGGTATCCAACCCAGGCATATCTTCGTAAGACCAGGCAAAGATTTCCACGTAGTCATGCAGCATCTGAATCAACTGTTGTTTCACACTAAGCTCCAAATTGGCACCAATCTTGACTTCCTTTTTGTCTGTCTCAGTACCCAGATTTACCATTTCCACTGGCTCTTCATGTGGCTGAATGGCCCTCTCTTCTTGGAGTAACAGTCTTGCCAGCTCATCAGGCACTTCACAATCATCTTCACCTTCGTCTTCGGCTAAGTTGATCGGATTTTCGAAGTCATAACTGGCAGTAGCAGAGTCGTTACCAGTGAGATCCAGAGTGGATTGGGACCTGTATATGTGAGTGTGTGTAAATATAGATGTTTTGCAATATATAATAAAGAAAGACAAGGAGCGCAAGATTTGAAATGCAAAAAACGTCCAATGCTTTTATTAATGATATATGAAAATGACACACAAAAACCCTTACAAATGAAGCCACGGTGCTCCGGGTAAGACACCGGGCCATAAAGTTTCAGATTATTGTTTGTTAAAAATTCAAAACAAAGGAGTTCATTACTGAGTGACAAAAGTAATAGGTATGAAGTCTTTCGCTGTCCAGTTACTTGGTCCACCGTTGGTCGTTGGGTAGATCCAGCTGTCGAATTTAGATTCCTCCACGTCCTCTTCAATAGCATTTACTCTCGAGTTGCTGATGAACACATGAGGTCTTCCAATCCTTGCACCACGCACAGCCCTCTGAGCTTCTGCAGTGAAACCTAAACCAAACTTGTCAGTCTTCGGAGTGAAATCAGGAAGTCGGCCCCAGTTTGCACACTCACCCTTCTCGATAACAGCCCGGGCATCCTTTAAGGAAGCCATCTTCAAAGGGGAATCTTCGATCACAGTTTCTGCTGATGCCAGTGTTTGAGGAACCTCTTCAAAGTGCTGAAAGTGGGTCTCAATGAACTCCCCATCCATTTCTATGTACCGGAATGAGTTAAGGTGGATGACCATGTATTCTTCCTCCCCCTGAACTGTCACAATCTTCCACTTGACTGGGTATTTCAGCTTCTGATGTAGTGTGGAGGTCACAGCTCCAGCCTTATGGATCCAAGGACGACCCAACAGACAAGAATAAGATGGTCGGATGTCCATCACGTAGAATGTAGAATCAAAGACCTGAGAACCAACCCTGATTGGAATGTCAACTTCACCATGTACCATCCTTTTAGACCCGTCAAAGGCCCGGACGACAATGTTACTTGGCTTCAGCTCCAAACCCTCGCAATCTAGCCTGTCTAGAGCTTTCTTGGGCAATACGTTCAATGAGGAACCAGTGTCAACCAGCACATGGGCAAGAGTAGTGCCCCTGCATTCAATGGAGACATACAGGGCATCGTTATGATTCTTCCCCTTAGCAGTTAGATCGGCGTCGGAGAAACCCAAACCATTATCAGCAGTTAAGTTGGCCACACAATCAGTGAACTGATCAATAGATGTCTCTTGTGGCACGTGGGCCGTCTTCAGAAAGGTGATCAGAGCCTTGGCATGGGCCTCTGAACACAACAACAGTGATAACATAGAAATTTTAGATGGGGTGTGCCCTAGCTGCTCAACTACATTAAAATCACTCTTCTTGATAATCTTAAGGATCTCTTCCATCTCCTGCTTGGAAGCTTCAACAGTGGTTGTCTTTGGTGCCTCAGTCTGGGCAGGCATATCAGTAGCGATCCCTTTGCCCCGAGCGTCAGATGACTCGGCAGCAGGGGTAGAAATAGGAACTTGTTCAGGAAGGGGAATAGGCACACTGGCAGGTGTGATGACAATAGGTCTCTGAATAGCTGGTGGCACAATATCAAGCGAGAAGAGCCTACCACTGCGGGTGACTTTGGCAGGCCTTGTGATGTTGCTGACGCCGGTACTAGTATCAAACTCTTGTTTAACCCCAAGAACATAAACATCTGCCCAATAGTGCCAAGGGAAAGCTTTGTCAGATGTATAGGGGATAGGCCCCGGAACAATGATGATTATAAGTGCAATCTTCTGAGCAGGCATGATTTTGACAGGCTTCTTTGAGGGAGCCTTGGGAGAATTGTTGAAAATAGTGACAATGGACACTTTTTCAGTAGGGATAGCAGGGACAACAATCTTCTCGAACAAGATCTCTTTGTTATCCATCAGGTTTTGGACGCCTGACTTCAACAAAGGACACGCCATTTATTACCTTAGCAAAAAGTTGCTCGAGAAAACTTCCCGTGCTTTGGCATGGGCTGCTCGCCGACTGAGACAGTATATGCTGACTCACACTACTTTGTGGATATCAAAAATGGATCGGATCAAGTATATTTTCGAGAAGCCCTCCTTATCCGGAAGAATAGCAAGATGGTAGATGATCTTAACCGAGTAAGACATCCAATACACAACCCAAAAAGCAATCAAAGGGAGTGTATTGGCGGATCATTTGGCGCATCAGGCCGTGGATGACTACCAGTCTATGAATTTCGAGTTCCCTGATGAGAATATCATGTTGGTAACTGACTGCGAAGAACCTGGACCGGATGAAGGACCCGAGGAGGGATCCCGGTGGTCTATGTATTTTGATGGAGCCTCAAACGCTTTGGGTAACGGCATTGGAGCTGTAATTATATCTCCTGAGGGCTGTCATACTCCGTTCACCGCCTGATTATGTTTTAACTGCACCAACAATATGGAGGAGTATAAAGCGTGTATCATGGGTCTCCGAGCTATAATCGACCTAAGGATTAAGCTCTTGAGTGTATTTTGGAGATTTCACTCTGGTGATAAGTCAAATCAAAGGCGAGTGGGATACGAAGCACCCGAATCTCATTCCTTACAAAGAGTATATACTGACATTGCTCCCACACTTTGAGGAGATAACCTTTGAACATTTCCCACGAGAAGAGAACCAGCTGGCGGACGCGCTAGCTACCATGTCTTCTATGTTCAAAGTCAGGTGGGACAATAAAGCTCCCCAAATTACCATTGAGAGGTTGGACGAACCCGCACATTGCTGTGACATTGAGACTGAAGAGGTGGGAGATAAACCCTGGTTCCATGAGGTAAAGAGGTATCTTGAGGCTCAAGAATACCCCGCAGGGGCATCTGTTAATGATAAGAAGTTTGTGAGAAGGTTTGTTGCGAAGTTCTTCATCAGTAATGGAATTCTATATAAACGCAACCATGATTCAACCTTACTGCGGTGTGTGGACAAGAGCGAAGCAGAAAGGATCATGGAAGAGTTACATGAAGGTACCTTCGGAACTTATTCCAGTGGACATACCATGGGGAAGAAAATCCTATGGGCAGGATATTACTGGTCCACTATGGAAGCCGATTGTTATCAGCACTCTCGAACCTGTCATAAGTGTCAAGTCTATGCTGATAAGGTGTATGTACCTCCGGTTCCCCTGAATGTTTTGACAGCTCCCTGGCCCTTTGCAATGTGGGGCATCGACATGATCGGCGAGATCATACCTACTGCATCTAACAGACATCGTTTCATTCTGGTGGCTATTGATTATTTTACGAAGTGGGTTGAGGCAACCTTCTTTGCTACAGTAACCAAGAACGTCGTGGCGCGGTTTATCCGACATAATCTGATCTGTCGATATGGTGTACCAGAGAGAATTATTACTGACAATGGTACAAATCTCAATAACACAATGATCACTGAGCTCTGCAAACAGTTCAAGATTCAGCATCATAACTCTTCTCCCTACCGTCTGAAGATGAATGGGGTTGTTGAAGCAACTAACAAGAACATCAAGAAGATTGTGCAGAAGATGATAGTGACATACAAAGACTGGCACGAGATGTTACCTTTCACTCGTCATGGGTACCGTACCTCAGCACGGACGTCGACATCGGCAACACCCTACTCTTTGGTGTATGGCATGGAGGCGGTCCTACCCATCGAAGTCCAGATACCGTCTCTCAGGATTATGAAGGATGCGGGTTTAAACAAAGACGAATGGATCCAAACCCGACTTGATCAACTGAATATAATCGATGAAAAGAGACTTACTGCTATCTGTCATGGTCAGACATACCAAAAACGAATGATCAAGGCTTTTAACAAGAAAGTCAGACGTCAAGAATATCAAGTTGGGGATCTAGTGATCAAACACATCATACTACCGCAAGGTGATCCCAGGGGAAAATGGACCCCCACATACGAAGGGCCATTTGTGGTTAAGAACATTTTCTCGGGAGGAGCTATGATTCTAACCACCATGGATGGTGATGACCTTCCTCACCCCGTCAATGCAGACATAGTGAAAAGATACTACGCATAATCAAAGACCCGCTAGGTTGACTGGCCTAGGAAAAAATAAGGGCTTCCCGGCGAACCAAAAGGGTTCGGGCAAAAGTAAGGGATGTAAACAAAAAAAAAACTGTACACCCGGCAAGTCGAAAACCTGAAAAGGCGGCTTGGGCAAAAAAGGGTATCCCGGTGGACTGAAAACCCGAAAGGGAGGTCCAGGCAAAAATTAGGGATTAAAGCGTAACACTATGTCTCATTGGATTATCTTGCAACCAGACCTGGTATCAACTATCAAGCTCGGATAACGCCAATCAATCTGATCCACCTTCAGCCAAGCAGCAAAGTGATGAGATGCTTGAAGATATAAAGGCAATAGCAGAATTGGAACCCAATGGGATTGTTTCACATAGCTGTTTTTCTTTCTTAAACACAAATTGTAATTTATATCTTTCGGTGGCATTCCTCTTTGTACAAAAACGCCTATTACAGGCCAACTTCAAAAGCAATACAAGTCATTTTAACAAAGCTTTGATTTATTTTCTTTTTCCTGTTTTGTTTTGTAAGAACTTCCAATGGTTCATTTTTGATATATGCATTTGAAAATAATTGATGCTCATAAATATTTACATAAGAAACAAAAGATGATTACTCGTAATTCCAAGAACAGGGAAAACAAGAAGTGCCCAGACCTTACAGTTATTATGTCCATCAGATACCGGGATAGAGTCAGCTTGAGAACATGAGTAGTGGTGCATACACTCCCCACAGAGTGAAAAGTATCCAAAGACGGTGATGTCAGCTTTCCCGAACAGGACATAACTCTCCCCAGCTAAGGTTCACAATCACGAGTGAGTTGGTAAATTTTTCCCCGAGCAGAGTTTATTTCTCTCATAGACAGAAATTCAATCTCCAACAAGATTCATTATCACCAGCAACGACAATTCATCCCCAGCTGAGTTATTTCTCCAAGTCAGTAGATCTATCAACAAAGTATCTCCTCTCCAACAGAGTTATTCCCCGCAGAGTTATCCTCAGACAGAGTCTCGTCTAGCAGAATATTTACCATCCAAGGGGAAAATCCCCAACATAGTCATCTCTGTTCACCATCCCCAACAAAAGTAGAGGAACTATGTGTTTTACAACAGTCAATAATACCACTTCTCATACTCTCCAAACAGTAGTCAGGGATTTATTTTCCCCGACTCAGATTATCACGTCAGCATTTCATGTTCATACATCATGACATGTGCATACATTACATATAACATAGTCTCATTTATTTCGAGAACATCATCATACAATGCATCTCATGCATCGCACATAACTAACCCTGTATTTATTTCAGGAAAAGACATTTATTATCAATAATTTCTAGCAGGTACATGATCAACACTCGAAGCTAAACAGAGTAATCATCGGCGACAAAAGCAACCCTATCCAGGTTCCTTCTCACAACCCTACTATCCAGGCTTTCATATCGAAGTAACCCTACTATCCAGGTTCCTTCTCACAACCCTACTATCCCGGTTTTCATATCGAAGTAATCCTACTATCCAGGTTCCTTCTCACAGCCCTACTATCCAAGCTTCCATAGTGAACTAACCTTATTATCTAGGTTCCTTCTCACAACCCTACTATCCAGGCTTTCATATCGAAGTAACCCTACTATCCAGGTTCCTTCTCACAGCCCTACTATCCAGGCTTTCATATCGAAGTAACCCTACTATCCAAGTTCCTTCTCACAGCCCTACTATCCAGGCTTTCATATCGAAGTAACCCTACCATTCAGGTTCCTTCTCACAAGCCCTACTATCCAGGCTTGCATATCGAAGCAACCCTACTATCCAGGTTCCTTCTCACAGCCCTACTATCCAGGCTTTCATATCGAAGTAACCCTACTATCCAGGTTCCTTCTCACAGCCCTACTATCCAGGCTTTCATATCAAAGTAACCCTACCATCCAGTTTCCTTATCACAAGCCCTACTATCCAGGCTTGCATATCGAAGCAACCCTACTATCCAGGTTCCTTCTCACAGCCCTATTATCCAGGCTTTCATAGCGAAGTAACCCTACTATCCAGGTTCCTTCTCACAACCTTACTATCCAGGTTCTGCCTCACTGATCCCCATACAACACTCCACGATGCTGTAAGACCGGGACCCGATCAAACGCAATTGATTTCACATTTCCCCAAAAAGTCGCGGTGTAGCATATACCTCGACCAAACGCACAGTTCACTTCCGCTTCCCAAACCGGAATTATTCCCCAGTAGAGTAACGGACAATTGAAGCTCCTAAAACTCTATTTCTCTCAAGACAGAGACCAATATTCCCCAGTGAAGTCCTCCTCAACAACAGGTATACGGGTTCTCGCAAAGGAATCTCTTATGCGATAGAAATCTCTTCGAATGGCATCTTTAAGCCCATCTCCGACAATTCTCGAGCAGCTATCAAAGGGCATCTATAAGCCAATCCCGATATCACAAATCAAGTATCACTTCATGCGAGTGCAAATTTCTAGGCACTCTAGTGTTTAATCATCTTCCACCTTCAGATCACGAAAGGCAGACGAGCCAATCTACATCTTCAGGTTTAAGAAGATTGAACAGGGGCAGCTGTTGTACCCCAAAATTTTCCCTCCCATATTTCTCAACACATGGCAAGTGAGGTCCCCAAATTGCTCAAGGAAGTTCAAGAGTTGACCGGACAAACTCTCTCCTAAGGTAGTCTACCTCAAATTAGGGTTTCATTTTTCATTAGGATATATGAACCAAAAAGGACTCAGATGTTCACCATTGCCCTAATATGTTCTCAATATCATCCATGTCAAGGTTCAATCCTTGCAGAAGAAGTTTTCTCAATCAATTGCTCAAAGGCCTGAAAATCGACTATGCTAGGTCAAAAGTCAACGGTGGCCCACATACAGTCAAACTTCAAGATTTTTGGTCAACATCCTCATTTTGAAGTATCATTCATCATTTGATCAAGTGTTGATCATGATTCATCAAGGATTGCTCACAATTCATCAAAACCCAAAAGTTGCTAAATTAGGGTTTTACAGGAAAAGTCAACTCAACTTTGACCAAGCATAACTTTCTCATACTTTATCCCAAATGACCCATCCAAAGCTCATTTTGAAGAGGATGAAATTCCCTACAATTCATCTTCAGCTCCCAAGTTCATAATATGCACTCACAAAAAGATATGAATTTTGACATTATAGGTCATTTTGAAAAGTCAACAAAAATACCTTTTGGGTAAAAGCTTCATACATGAACATGGAAACTCAATTGAGATGAGGCCAAAAGGGTTACTTAGGGGACATCCTAAGATTTCTAAAAAGTCCAAGAACACCCTCCTAGGGTTAAAATTGAGAGAGATATGCATTGTCAAATTAAATGGTAAAATAATAAAATCAAATCAAACCTTGGATTTTTTGTGCATCTTTTGAGTCTATGTACAACTAGCAGGATGACCAATTCGTGCAAGATTGATTTGGGTTGAAAAAGATTGGATTAAAGCCAAATTTGGAAGGATATCATATGCCATGAAAAACCAAATCAAATCTTCATAATGGGCAAGATTCAGTTCGTTTTTGTTGACCTAATGTACTGCATTACATATACAGAAGGTATCCAAGGCAAGAAAAGGGGTTAACAGTCGTGCATAGCCAAGAACCAAACTAAAAAATGTCAAGAAAAAGTGGTGACCCAATTTCCATCCTAGAGGCCGATTCAAGCCGTTATCACGATACCAACAAACTCCTGGACATCTCCATAAGGGGTTTCAATCAATTGCAAGCTTTCTCACGCTTGTAATTGTAAGTACAAAGGCCACAGTTTGTCCCAAAAATTGGATTTCGTTTTCATTGATTTATGCATCATTTGCACGTTTGATTCATATATTCTTGTTTATCATTGAGTTTGCAAGCTTTTGGTATTGCTTAATTGCATTTATAGTACAGGAATTAAGATACGCCATTGTTAGGGTTTCTTGGCTAGTTTTAGGGCTTTGCAGTACAGGTTAAATTGGGCTTGGATTCTGGTACCATGATACTCGTGAGGATGAGACGAGTTGATTGGTACCTTTGAATTTCATTGATATTGCTTGTATATAATTTTTGAGATGAACAGGTCTGTAGTTACAACAAAACGTCCATAGGTAAAAGCTTGTTTTCCTAAAACGACGGTTTGGGGAAGAAGACGATGCGTGGCACTCATTGGTTGGATGGTTTGAATTTTAGCGCGTTTTTCTGAATGCACCATGTGATTTGCTTATATTAATTATTCTTATTATATGTACAAATAAGTCAAGCAGCTCAGTTGGCAAGCGTGTATTGGAAATGTGCATAAGGACCTGAGTTTGATCCCCAGGTCCCATATTCGTTTCATATTATTTTTGAATAGGTGATCAGGCACGCTACTTATTAGGAGGTCCACCGTATGCCATCAACATCTGGCCATCAAACACATCTCTAGCCCAGACCCAACGTGCCATCCTTGGAGGCCTACCATGCTCCTCAAGTCAACCTACACACCAGATCCAGCAAAGTCAAACAGGCCTTAGCCTCATTGGGCCCAGAAATTCAATTGCCACCCCCAGAATTGTTAATTGACATCAGACCCATCTCTAACCTTTTTTTATTATTTATTTCTTTTCTTTAATTCTTTTAATTTTCTTTTAATCATTTTAATTGACAAATTAACTATTTTCCATAAAATCATAAAATCAAGACTTCATACAAAAATTAGGATTAGTTTTTTTAATTATTATCAAAATTAATTTAATTTAGTTTAACTTAGGGAAATTGTAATTTATTTTCATAAATAAAATCAAATAGAAATTAGGTTAAAACTCTTGATAATTTTATTTTCTCCTTTTCTCAAATAAATAAAAATACAAAAAATAGCTTTTTAGATTGAATTAATTTATTTTTCTTAATTAAAATTAATTAGTGATTAAGTCTTCTTTTTATGTAACTATTTCATTATTTTCTTAAAACATGACAACAACTTTTTTTAATCAATCGCAATTAGGTTTAGTCAAGGGTCAAAACCCTAATTGTCTCGTATTTGATTCATCACGCGCATGTTAATTATTTTTGCCAATATTTCTGTAACTGTTTCATGGCTTGTAATAGTTAATTCAGGGCTTTTACTTATCGCTTTTCCCCGGGTTTTTTGGCTATGTAATTAATCCCCCTCCCCGAAGCCTTGTAATAGCGTAGATTTACTTTCTCGCATTTTAATTCCCGCAAATATTTGACTGTTTAGATGTATGCTAATAAGATTGTATGACAAGAATGCATGAAAAATTTAATACAGTTAGAAAACCCTAATGTGCAAAGACAAATAACTGAAAACAGATCACTCGCACATATCACTCTTAGGGTATACTCACACTTCGGTTTCCTTCAGTAAACGATCATTAAGTATAGGGTGTCTTAGTGGTTGCCCTCTTGTCTAAGAAGATCAAAAGTTGCTTCGGAAATGTTGCCTCGGAAATGTTGCCTCGAATATGATCTTAAGACTCTAGGGTTATTACTAAGGTGTTCTAACATTGCTTTAGTGATCGTACGTCCCTTTTGAATTGACCCTTACAACTCCAACCACGGTGCTACCTATTTCTCAATAGTAGGATAGCGCTGTCTAAAGGAAACAATAATAGAAACAATCTTTTTTTCGAGTAGGTAGATGCTAGTAGGTACTTGCTCAAATCAAAGCTTTTTCACACTTACACATTTCAAAAAAAAAATTCAAAACAACTTTGTCACACCTTTGAGGACTGATACAAGGGTTATCACAAAGTCAAAATTTTCAAAACAAAGCACATACACAAGCAATTTTAAAAGATGAGCAAGTACCTAAGAGCCCATGGAAAACCATGGATAGAAAGGGTGCTAACACCTCCCCTTTCTATAATCTACCCCCTGTATTCAGAATATCTCAAAAAAGGATTTTTCTGTACTTTTTTCCTTTCCGATTGGATGAAATAAAAGTCGGTGGCGACTCTTGCTTACCGCAACATTTTGCAAACACAAAACGCAAAATGCAAACTAGCGTCAACAGTCGGTTATGCCACCGTATCACACATGGCATTCTTACTAACCATTTCAAGGATCTTGGGGATCTTTGGTGCAGGATTATCATGAGCCAATTTGCTATCAAGGGGCAAGAGGATTTATTTTCCTCTAACCAAATGCCATAAGAGATCTAAGTATGCTCTCTTGAGTCAAAGGCTAGGACCCACTTGATATGGTGAACTTGACTCTTATAGAAAGACGTCAAAAAATAAAGAATCAAAGTTCCACAAGTCAAAGCTGCGAACAAATTTATTTTCAAATTTTTTAATCCTGTGAGATACTTGAAAACATTACATTTGCATCTACATATCATGCATCTCATTACATAACATGTACTTTCAAGATAAGTTTTCTCATCTTCTAGCTGTTTATTTTAGCAGAAAAAAATGGATCTTGAATAAACAATTGTTGTACCCCAAAATTTGCCCTCTCACTTATCAAGAATTTGCTCACAAGATCTCCTTGGGCTCAAGACTGCACTAGGGTTTGACCAGCTCAAGACACCTCCTTAGGCACTGATGACCAAAATTAGGGTTTGAGTTTGCACAAGGATTTTTGAACTATCAATGCTTCATATGACTTTCATGGATCATTATGGACCCCCAAGATCACTCATGTCAAGTTTCAAACCTTGAATCACATTTTTGCTCAGTCAATTGAGCAGTTGACCTAAAAATCAGTTGTATTAGGGAAAAAGTCAACTATGGCCAATCCACAGTCAAACTTCATAATTTTTGATCCATATCAATATTATAAACTCATATGTATCATTTGATCAAGTTTGGACCACAACTCCTCAAGAAACTTGATCAAATCTCCAAAAGGGCAAAATGGTCAAAATTAGGGTTTTGACTGGGAAAAGGCAATTCTTGGTTTTTGACCTAGCAAATGGTCAATTGTTTTAAGGAATGATCTCAAGAGTCCAATTGCATCATTTTGACCTAATGACATGGTTCAAAATATTGCAAGTCCATTGGATTGACAGATGAATTTTGTAGTCAACTGATCAAAAGTCAATTGTACACTGAAAAGTCAAACTTTGACTTTTTGGTCAAATTCAAGTGCCAAAGATCATAATTCATAAAAACATTTCAAAATACGAAACTCATTCATCAAGAAACCAAAAAGTCAAGATTTCATTTTGAAAAGTCAAAATTTCTAAACTTAGAAATTTTTCTAAGTGTTGGAAATTTCATGTTTTTTCATAACTTTGAGCCAAATTTTCACCATGATACAAGATGATTCAAGAGAAACTCCCAACATAAAATTTGTAGATATCCATGAAATCTATAACTTTTCTTCACACAACTTCTTCCAAAAATTCTTGGATCTCAAGTTATAATTTTATGAACATAGGGTCATGAAACTAAACACTTAGTGAAATTTTGCCCTAATTTGGTCAGGATTTTGACCTAACTTCATGGCACTTTTTCATATAGTTCCAAGGGGAATATTCAAAATAAATTCAAATATGGGTTGTAGAGAACATTGCAAGCTTCCTAAAATATCTAAGAACTCCTTGAGATCATTCTCGAGTAGGAAGAATCAAAGAGATGAAGTTAGGGTTTTGTCACTTGAATTACAAGTCATTTTTTATGAACACATGAACCAAATCCATGATAGGATGCATAATCCTTGCTTTACAGGCCTCAAACTTGTTTGTCACTCCATAATTAAATGTTTACACAGCTGTTAGAGCTTTGATCCAAGCATTTGAGCTATTATCCATGTTGCATTTCTATTACTGGCACAACGTAACATTGTCATTCTTGTAAAGCAAGCTTTTTGCATAAAGTTCACATTGAGCCTCTAACTTGTTCCCTCTGATTACACTCCATCCACAAAGTCAGAAGCAAGCTTGTTTAAAGCATAACCACTTTATCTTAGCAAGTACACAAGACTTTGAAACTTGTTTTGTCAAAAAATCACATGTTTAAGTTAAAGATGCAAATTTGAATTCTGATCAACTAGAGCATCCCAAACTTTTTGCTTATAAATAGAGTCACTATTTGTGAGCTAGAACACGAGTTTAAACACCCAAAAATACACCAAAACTCTCTGAAATAAGAAATTGCACAAAAACTCCATTGTTGCACAGTTTCTGACCTTGAACATCAAACTCCCATTTCCCTCATGCGTTTCTTGGCCTTTTAATTTCTAAAGCTTAATTACATCAAGTGTAACTCATCCCTGTACCTGTTTCACTTCTGTAACACCATTTACCCCATCTTCCATAACCAAAAACAGAGCATTGCACATTGACTTCTCCAAGTCATTTCAGCCACTCTCAACTCAAGCAAACTATTGTATTAGCTTCCTAGGACTTCAAGGAAGTTAACCTGATCATCACCATCACTTGAAACAACCTCAAACTCCAAACATGATTTCCAGTTTTGAGGTAAGTTTTCTCAACTTGAAATTCTTCATACATGCATCATCAATAGTTTATTTGTGAATAAAACGTGTAGATATCATTGCCCTGAAGCTAACCATGTCCGTAGTTTCCATTAATTTTGCTTGAGCTTAGAGAACTTTGAAACTGAAATCTCTGAAATTTTTAGGGTTCAGATTAGGGCCATTAGAATTCTTGCTTATCTTTGATCCATAGTTCTAATACTTTACATTTCTGGAATCATGAGAAAATTTGCTACAAGTTTCATGTTTACAATTTTCATTTTTATTGAGAAATGAGCAAGTTACAGTAGATCTGGATGGAGGTTGAAGATGAAGTCTTCAGGGCGCGCTTTGCCTTACATATTTATTGTTTCATTTGTATTAACGGATGTATAGCCACCCCAGTGGTAGAAGCACGTGCCTATAACCTATGGGACCTAGGTTCGAGCTCTAGTGGTACCCTTTTGCATTTTTTCATGTTTTGGCAATTTTGACTCTTTTTTTTGTTTGGCAGGCGCTGGGCCCTTTGGGCCTGGCTCATTTTTGTTTTTCCTAGTAGACTCCCATACTGACTTTTGACACCCCCTGGCCCAAATTATTTTATTTATTCATTTATTTTGTTTTTTTTCTTTTCTTAAAAATATTTTCAAAATACTAAAATCATAAAAATACAAAAAATGATATATTTTATATTTTAACTTATTTTATTTTATTTTTTCGATAAATAAAAAAATATTTTTATACTTTACTTATTTTATTAAGTAAATCTTATAACTTAATTGATATTGTACTATTTATTTATTTTTTTCTCACACCATTTAAAATACATTATTTTAATATAAAAAAAGACAAAATATTTTATAATACTATAAATATTTTCAAGATAAAAAAATACCTAAAAAATACTTTTCTTAAATTTATTTTCTTTTGAATAATAATAGAATTAGGCTTTTCTTTTAAAATCTTTTTCTTAATAAATTCAAACTTAATTAACTATTTTCTTTATTTAATTTAGGTTAAGACAAAATCTTTTTCAAGAAAACCAAACAAAATTCATTTTCTTTACATTTTTGCATCCTTATACATTTATTCATTTCCATACTTTGTATTTATGTAAATTCCTTGTATATTCATATCAATTCAATATGGTTGCAATAGACTAATTAGGTTTAAATTCTTGTAATCCCCATTCACAAATTGTACACCCCTCTCCACAAATGTTGTAATAGCGTAGTAACTTTAAATTTCGCAATTTATCGCTTTTATATAACATGCTAGTAATTAGGATTTGTATGGAAAGACTAAAATCAATACTTAGCAAAACCCTAATTCAAGACAAAAAAAAACAAGCATGAAAATAACACACTTGCACACAAGCACCCCTAGGGTTATTCCACTTGGTTGCCTTATACAAAATGGCCATATTACGCATGTAAGGTATCTTAGCAAAAACAAGCAAATACAAGATCATAGTCCATCGATGACGCTATCTAAGTTGCCTTACAAATGATCTTAGTCCCTAAAAAAGAATGCTAAGATACCTTGCAATATTACTAATCATGGTTATACGATGACCCACGCCCGTCCCATTTACATCCAAAGATAGGGTTGCTTACCAAATCAATGGTAAGACAACAATGTCAAAGGAAAAGAAAATGAACAAGAAAGACATTTGAGTAGGTAGATTGCTTCTAATTACTTGCTCCATTTCAAAATAAACATCCTTGCTATTTTCAAAACAATCACATACACTTTTAAACATCTTACAAACTTGAAAATATTTTCAAAAGATCAACATCTTTGTAAACATTCTTACAAACAAGAATCATTACAAAGATTGCCTAAACAATAGCCTCTTTACAAAATACTTTCAAAACCACACAAAGCATAATTCCAAACAAAAACAAGTGATCTAGAAAGTAACTAAGAGCCCGTGGAAAACCATGGATGAAAAGGGTGCTAATACCTTCCCTTTTCATAATCTACTCCCCGAACTCAAGAAATAATCTCAAAGGTCTTTCTTGTGCTTTTTCACCTTTCCTTTTGGATAAAAGAAAAGTCGGTGGCAACTCTTGCTAACCGCGACATTTGCGATAAAACGCAAAACACTCAAGTCAGTTCTCCCACTGTATCACAACAATCAAAGATCTCCAAGCTCAGAATTCCTGATTTCAACAGATTTTCCTGAACTTAGCCAAGGGGCTGGAAGAATTGAAAGTACTTGTCACCAGTGAGAAAAGGAAGAAGATAAAGAAGGCAATTGGCGTTCTTAACATGAGGAGAAGGTTCAGAGGTCCTGTCAAGCAAGCTTGAGATATTAACATCCCATCTGATGAAGATGACAAGCAGGATAAAGACAGTAAGAGTGTGAAGACTGAAAGAAGCAATCCTGGTTCTAACAAATATCCTGATGAAGAGGAAGATGATTACTTAGATGAGCAGTATCCCCCTACTGATGAAAAGTATAAGCTGCTGGAAGAGCGTCTGAGAGCTATAAAGATCCAGAAGGTGCCTGGATTGAACTTTGATGATTTGGGTATGGTTTCAGGAGTTGGTATTCCTCCTAAGTTCAAGACTCCTAGCTTTGCCAAGTATGATGTCATTTCTTGTCGAAAGTTAAATTTGAGGTCTTATGTTCAGAAAATCCAACTGCACACTGCTGACAAGAAGTTGTGGGTTCACTTCTTTTAAGAGAGCCTGTCTGGAACACAATTGGAATGGTTTTATCAGTTATAAGGGACCAATATTCACACCTGTGAAGATTTGGCTGCTGCTTTCTATAAGCAATACCAGTATAATGTTGATCTTGCACCAACCCATATGAAACTATAGAGTATGACCATAAACTCTAATGAAGGCTCTAAAGAATATGCACAAAAGTGGGGTGATATTATGGGTAGAGTCCAACCCCCCTTTGGCTGATAGAGAGTTGGTTGATATGTTCATGAGCACACTGACAAGTCCTTTCTATAATCATCTGCTAGGAAGTTCTTCGGCTGATTTCACTGAACTGATTTTGACAGGGGAACATGTGGAAAATGGAATCAAAAGTGGAAAAATCCAAGTGGCTACATCTTCAAATTCTGTGAAAAAGCCTTATAACGGTAAGAGGGAATCTAATGTTGTATACAACCAGAAGGGTCGTAATAAGAGTGACTGCAATCAATTTATGGGGAAGTACTGATCTCTAATCCGGCGTTAGTGCAACAACAACAACAACAACAGACTAATCAGCGTAGGCAGGATACGCCCAGAAGACAGTTTATAAAGTTCAACATGCCGTTGGGGCAAGCATTGAAACACATGTTAAAGAAGGGCTGGTTACATTGAGAGAACCTCCGTATAATCCCAACACTTCCTCTCCCCGATACAATCCCAATGCAAGGTGTGCATACCACTCTGATATCCCCGAGCATGACATTAGCAATTGTTGGGCTCTGAAAAATAAGATCCAAGACATGATTGATGCTAAGAAAATTGAATTTGATCCTCCTGAGACTTCTAATGTGATTACTGCACCCATGCCTAACCATGATAAGGGTGTTAATGATATTAAAGATGTTTCTTATGTTTCTAATGTGAACGATTTGACTACTCCTCTGATGATTATTAAGGAGAAGCTGCTCCAAGCCAGTTTATTTGCGGGTTATGCTGAAGCCTACTACTATTGTGCATCCCAATCCAATGTTTGTGCATTACTAAAAAAAAGGTATTTAGTATTTGATGGATGACTGTGAGATCCTATTTGAGAAGATTTCTTTTGAGAAGGATCCTTCTGTGGAGAGTACATCCCAAGACCTGAATCTCGAAGACGTGTCTACAATTTCCAGTACTTCTATAAGGATCAATTCTAAGGTTCATGTGAAGATTACTGCCGAACCTAGAGTTGCTCCTCTGATTATTACTACACCTGGGCCAGTTCCATATTCCTCTGATAAGGTTATCCCTTGGAATTGTGGAGCTGATGTCTACTACCATGGAGTCAAGCAGGAATCATTGACTGTTGAAGAGGAAAATGCTGAAGTTAGTAATCCCGATGTTGGAAATATTGTTGGGACTAGTAAGGTTACCATAAGTGGAAGGATTCTCTCTCCAGTGATATCTCCAAAGGCTATTACTGCATCGTTCTATATCACTACTACTACTACTACTACTGAAACTCGAGATGAAAAATGTATGACTGAGCCTGCCAAAACTGAAGCACCAAAAGAAGTTACTATTTAAGACCCCTCCAAGCAAGATATGGAGGAAATGGTAAAGATTATCCGAAAGAGTGACTACAAGATTGTTGAACAGTTGGGGCCGACTCCCTCCAAAATATCTATATTATCCCTGTTATTATGCTCTGAAGCCCATGCTCATACTTTGATGAAATTTCTAAAATTTGCTCATGTACCAACGAAAATCTCTGTTGATCAGTTCGAAAATTGTATCGCCAATCTAATAACTGATAATGGGTTAGACTTTTCTGATGTTGATTTGACTCCCGTAGGAAGGGACCATAATAAGGCCTTTCATGTCTCCATTGAGTGCATTGGCACTACCTTATCCCATGTGTTGGTAGACACATGTTCCTCGTTAAACGTATTTACAAAAGCTGCTTTAGACAAACTTGAATGTGAAGGGATTGTTCTAAAACCTAATGATATTGTGGTAAGAACTTTTGATGGTTCGAAGAGAACAGTGCATGGAGAGGTTGATCTTCCAATAAAAGTGGTTTCTCAGGTGTTGTACCCAAAACATTTTCCCTCTCATTTCTCGAAGGATCATCCTGGACCCTCAGGTTTACTTCCATCCAATTTCAGGCCTTGAATTACAAATTTTCCAAGAAAGTCATTCACAAGGGCAAAATGGTCATTTGCACACTAAAAAGTCAAACTTTGACTTTTAGATCAAAATTAAGTTTCAAGAATCATTTTTCATCAAGGCATGAAGTTTGTTTCATCAGGAAAATCAGAAGTCAAGATTCATGTTGAAAAAGTCAAAATTCTAAATACTTAGAATTTTTCTAAGTGTTTAAGAAATATGACAAGCTCAGAACTTCTGGCCAGATTTTCACCATGATGCAAGATGATTCTGGAAGAACTTATTGTTGGTGTAAGCCCTAGAGGCCAATACTTTTGGTACTTGTATCGAATTATTTATTAATAATAAAAGGCATTTCTTTATTATGTTTGCTTTCCAAAATAATAAAGTCCCTAGAATGGTTTATTTGTTTAATGAAATGTTAAGTGTGACTTAATCATGAGATCCCATTAAACATAAGACACTATTCTTAAAGTATCCGTAGTCAAGCTTTAATGTGAAGTGGGATAACATTAAAGCATTAAGATTATTATGAAGATAGATTGATGATCACATCTCATGGATCATAGATAAGGAGTTATCAAGTCTTGACATAGGTATGAATATTAGGAGTAATATTTATACTGGATTGACCCGCTATGAGAATACTACATAGAATGTTATGCAAAGTGTCATAAGTTATTCTCATGATGATAATGGTGTATACCACCCTTCGACCTGAAACCACTATGGACCCTAGATGTAGAGTCAAGTACTTTATTGCTGATCAAACGTCATCTGTAACTGGATGACTATAAAGACGGTTGATGGGTACTTCACAAAGCATGCTAAGGGACATGAGTGACTGTCGTACCCCAAAATTTGCCCTCCCATATTCTTCAAGAAACTGCCAAGTCAAGCTTCAAAGTTCCCCAAAGGTTGCACAGTGCAAGGGCCTCCTAAGCAGTCAAAATTAGGGTTTTGGTTCTGATCAAGAAAATGAAGTTTCCAAAGGTCCAATAAAGTCTCACATGCCTACAAATATGGTCAAGCATCCTCATATCAAGTTTCAAGACTTTCAGCATAAAATTGCACAGTCAAAAACCCTAAGTGCACTACAGTCAACTGTAGGGGCAAAATGGTCATTTGACAGTCAAAAGTCCAAATTTTTGGTCAACATCTCATTTTGAAGCTACAAACATCATTTTATCAATGCTTGATCATGATTCTCAAAGCTTGGCTCAAAAATCATCAAGATGCAAAAGTTTCCTTATTTGGACAGCTGAAAAAGTCAACTGTAAATTGACCAGGGCATAACTTTCACATGGATTGTCAGAAAAATTCCATCCAAAGCTCATTTTTAAGAGAAAGACATTTCCTACAACTCATCTTCATACTTCAAGTCCAAGAAATGCTCTCACAAAAAGTTATCAATTTCAACATTATAGGTCATTTTCAAAAGTCAACAAAAAGGGACTTTAAGTCAAAGGCCATAACTTGAGATTGGTAAATCAAAATGACATGGGACCAAAGAAATTGGTTAGAGGACTCAAAGACCTTTCCAAAATGTCCAAGAACATGAGCAAAGCTTAAAAATTGAGCAAGTTATGCCTTGTGGAAGTTGGGAAATTTTTGGATATTTTGAAAAGTCAACATTGATTCAAATGACCTAAAATGGCTAATGGGCCCATTTTTCTTCCACAATTCATCATCCAAGGCATGTGCACGACCATTAGGCCCAAAGGGAAGTTTTTCTCCATTTTTATTTATTTATTTGGATTTTTTATTATTAATAATTCATTTAATTAAATAAAATACATGAAAAATACAAAACTAATGAAATAAAATCTTTTTGTACATGTAATAGGTTCAAAATTCGTGCATAATCAAATATGGAAAGATTTGAAGAGAATTGGTCATGATTGGTACAAAATAGCATGGAAAATATTGGAAAAAAGATCTTGAAAATCAAATCTCAAAAACCATGAATGCCAAGGATTTGGATTGTTTTCTTTGACCTAATTCATTCATACTTATACACAGAAGCAAGACCTAATCCTAAGAACCACTAAGCTGCGCAAGAACCTGGAAACAAAACTTGAAAATTTTTGCCAAAAACTCAAATCTGAAAACCACATTCTAGGGCGATTCAAGGCCAAATAACTATCCCATTAGCTTCCTCAAGGATCAGAGAATGTGTTCCAATCATTCCCTAAGCCCCATACTCAAGAAAACGTGAAATCACCATTGAAGTTGGTAAAGAAAATTTCAGAATCGTTTTCTATCATTCATGCATTGTTAACATGTTTCATTGTTATTTTTGTGTTTAGAATAATGTTTGCAAGCTAACCATATGCTTTGATTGGATTATTATGCACTGTATGCAAAGATGCCATGGTCGTGTTTTAGGGTTTACAGGACTTTGAATTGGGGGTTTTGAAATATGGAAAAATTGGAGCATAAGACTTAGGCCACTCGATTCAGCATGCTCAGACGATTACAAGGCCACCCTCGCGCCTAATTTATGGAGCCCCAGGGGCTATTCGCTGTTTTCTAATAGGTTGCCTAAAAGAACGGTGTAAAAACCGTTGCCTGTTTCTTTTGTATTTTCAGGAAAACAAATCCATGAGGAAGATGATGAAGTGGCCGGTTCTGGTTGGTTCATTCAAAATTGCGCGCTAAAAATCCACTAACGCGTTGGTTTATCTTATATTCATTATTCGTTATTTAATATACAAAGAAAACAAATAGCCTGGTTGGTGAAGCGCTTGAGTGGTAACGTTCAGGACCTGGGTTCGAGCCCCAGGTCCACACTCCTTTCATTATATTTTTCCATTAAACGTGTTCTTGTGCAATGTTAATACAGGAAGTTCATCATGTGACCCACCATCCAGTTTGCCACGCGTTTACTCTCATCAATTCAAGGGCCAGGATTTGTGGAATATGGTAGGCTTTAGTCAACGCGTGTACACGCGTCCTGAAAAGTCCAACGGGCCAAGGGCAAATGGGCCAGATTATTGAAGAAAAACCTCCACTTTGGGGACTGCAACCCCCCTAGGTTTGCCAATTTTTACTTCTTATTATTTATACTTTCCTTTTAATTATTGTTTTTTAAGTAATTTATTTTCATAAATATAAAATACCATAAAAAATCAGAAAAGAGAAAAATATAATAAATATTTTATTTTAGTATGTATATTTTGTAAATAAATTCATAAATTAATTAGTTTTAAATTAGGTTTTAATTTTAACTTTTTTAATAAAAATCTAAAAAATTATAGAATTAGGGTTTAATTAATTTTCATCCTTTTTCTTTTATTCCATAATAATTAAATATTAGATATTTATTTTTATAATTAAATTGTATATAAAAATTAGGGTTAATTTTAGGTTAAAAAACTTCAACATTTTTCATAATAAAACAAAAATCGTAGAATTAGGGTTAGCATGTTATCTTAATTAATTCTTTTTCATAAAATTATAAAATACCAAAAAAACAATTTCTTTTCTTTTTAATTAATTAATTTCACCATTTAATTTAATTTCGCAAAAAGGGTCCAACGCCCTCGTTTTAATTCTTATTTAATTCGCTGTTTATTTCTTTTTCGTTTAATATTTCTGTATCTCTCCCAAAGCCGTGTAATTAATTTCTCGCACTTTACTTTGCATTATTCTTTATTTTTCTGTCAAATCGGGTTCAAGAAATTTTGGCGATGTGGACCCGCGCCTTTTGTAATAGCTTTAGACTTTTACTTTTCCTGCAATTTTTAAACTGTTAATCAAAGCATGAAAGAATGTATGGACAAAAATAAAAACAAAAGCGTAGATCACCCATACATGACAAAACAAAAATAATTGAAAACGACACACAAATCACACACCACCCCTAGGGTACGCCTCACTGTTGCCTTGCCTCGAAAGGTGATCGTCGAGTAGAGGATGTCTTAGTAAGTCCTCATGATCCGGGAACCTGGCATGAGGGTAGCTTCTAAGGTGTCTTCCCATTGCTCTGGTGATCACCATGTCCCGAACCTCGAATTGACCCGAACACCTCCAACGGTGGTGCTACCTACCTCTCAATGGTGGGATGGCACTACTTTAAAGGACATTTACACAGACGAATTCCTTAGGGTAGGTAGACGACTCTAGATACTTGCTATAAATTTCAAAACAAATCAAAAATACTTTTCACACCGACACCTTTTCAAAAAGCTTTCGAAAGCAATTTTTCAAACACTCTTGAGGACCGATACAAGAGTCGAACTGGAATTTTCAAAGAAACTTTTTTTAAAACCCACAGTTGAAAAGCAAACAAAACATTTTTGAAAACACATTGAGCAAGTATCTAAGAGCCCATGGATAACCATGGATAGAAAGGGTGCTAACACCTTCCCTTTCTATAATCTACCTCCCGAACCGAGAGCAATCTCTTTAAGGAATTTTTGTGCTTTTGTCCTTTCCATTTGGAGAAAATAAAAGACGGTGGCGACTCTTGCTTCCGCGACATTTCGCAAACCAGCGTTAAACAGTCAGTTCCAGATCCACCGATCACAGAACTGGCGACTCTGCTGGGGACTAAACTTAAAGTGAGGTGTACCTTAGGACTAAGATCACTGTGTTTTCAATTGTTTTCCTTGTGTGCTTTAAATTGTGGGTTGCTTGGGAGTTCTATAGATCCTAACCCAGATCTGGGGATACCTTCTTAGAAAGTAGCAACAAGACTGTGAGGGAACTGTGCGGGGTATACCGACATGGTTGAAACAGTCTGCTACATTGATGTGGCACTTTGGTGTGTACCGGTAACCCTTGAGTTCAGTCAAGGAGAGTACGGGGCCTCCGCGTGGTGTCATGAAACATCAACAGACCTTAGGAACCTTAATTGAACTATCTTGGCCTCTTTAGGGTAGT
This sequence comes from Vicia faba, assembly GCA_948472305.1. NCBI lineage: Eukaryota > Viridiplantae > Streptophyta > Magnoliopsida > Fabales > Fabaceae > Vicia > Vicia faba. Next base: position 1,183,132,594 of record OX451735.1, on the reverse strand, counting down.
GAGATAACTGACTTTGGTGCAGTCCGAGGTTGGTTGATACTCGATACTACACTCAATTGAGGGTTGCTTTCCTGGAATATTTCGGTCGCCAGTTCAGTGGCTAAATCGAAACGATGAACAATGAAAGCAATCCCGTGATATTGGGACCCTTAGAACCCGGTTACTTTGATAGGACAGGTTGAACCCACCAACTTCAAGAGGGTACTACCCAGACCCCATGCTGGCCTTAAACCCTAAGGGCTTGTCTTGTGTGCCTTGTGTGCCTTACATGTTTGTCTTTGTAAATATCTGCGGTGTGTTTAATCATAGCATCATGACATCATCCAGCATCATATGCATTGACTAACCATTTCAGGGGTTCGAATTTTCATCTTTGTTCTTGTTTTGTAGGACATGGAAACTGTTCGTAGAAAGACAATTCAAATCAGCCTTGTAAGGATCCCTCCTCAGCTTAAGGAGCTTATATCCAGGATTCCCGAGAACTCTTCATTCAGTGAAAGACATGGAAGTCTCATCAGCTTGGTCAATACCAACATTGAGGAAGATATGATAAAGGTCCTGTTCCAGTTCTTTGATCCTCTACATCACTGTTTCACCTTCTTGGACTATCAGCTGGTACCTACATTGGAGGAGTTCTCCCGGCTCCTGAAGATCCATATCCTTGATCAGCTACCCTTCAACGGTACAGAAAAGGAACCTAAGCTTGAAGAGATTGCTAAAGCCTTGCACCTACAGTCATCTGACCTCAAGGGACATTGGGAAGTTAGAAGTGGTATCAAAGGGTTCTTAGCCAGGTTTCTGTTTGAAAAGGCCCATGAATGTTGGAACTCCCTTGACTTGCAAGCTTTTGAAGAGGTTGTGGCCCTCATTGTCTATGGTTTGGTGTTGTTCCCTAACCCAGATCAGCTTATAGATATCAGTGTTGTCCAGATCTTTATGTCCAGGAATCCTATACCTACGTTGCTGGGGGACATCCTTCACTCATGTTACACTCGAACCATGAGAAAAAGAGGTGTCCTTATGTGTTGCACTCCTCTCCTGGGAAGGTGGTTTATTTCGCACCTTCCACAATCAGTTTTGAAGAATGAGCGGGGTTTGAGATGGTCACAACGGTTGATGACTCTTACACATGCAGATATACATTGGTGCCCTAGGTCCAGAGAAGATGTCACTATCATTGATCGTTGCGGGGAGTACCCTAATGTTCCTTTACTTGGAATCAGAGAAGGTATTACTTATAGCCCATGCCTGGCTTGGAGACAGTTTGGTTATGCTCGGAGGGATGGTCCTCATGACATGTTAATTCCTGACATAGTTTTTGACTTTGACAACGATACTCAAGGACTTCGCCAGAGATTTATCAGAGCCTGGAGGATGCCCAGTAGGATAGGCAGCAAGACACTGGGGCACATGAACTTCATCCCGTTGGAACCTTACCTCAAGTGGGTACGCGCCCGCTCCCAGAAGTTAGTGATGCCTTATCCTCATATGCTCCCTATGATTAAAGAGCCAGTCTTGGAAGGAGAAGTGTCCTACACTATTCAGCACCCTGATATGCCCACATCCTGGGAAGAGATGCAGAAAAGCTGGATCCAGCTTAAGGAAGAACGGAATTCTCTTGAGACCAGTCTACATGCCAGTGAAAAGAAGGTCTTGGAGCTCACCCGCCTGCTGTATGAGGAGAGGAATCTCAACACTTACATAGCTCCAAAGAGGATGCGTAGCATATTTTGGGATTGATTTGCTTTTGTATTATTTTGTACTAAACAATTATTTCCTTAATAACAACGTGTGTTCCTTTTTGTCTACAACAAATTTGAACTTTCGAACCCTTGAATGCATTGCATAAACACATATCATTCATCATGTGCATAGCAGGTTTTCCCCTTTTCAGGTTGCTTACAGTTCTTCGCTGTTTATTTCAGCATCATGAATCCCGACTCATCATCAACTGAGACATCCATCAAAGCTCTTCAGGCGCAGAATGCGCAGTTTCAGGAATTAATCAAGGGTTTGGCTCAAGGCCAAGAAGAGCTGAAGGCTCTGCTCCTGAAGAAGGAGAAGAAGAAGAAGAGAAGAACTGTTCTGTTCAACTCGGGCCGAAGGTTTGGCAATACTCTGCAGCATGAAGAGGCTGGTTCTTCTGTTGGCAAGAGTACTCCTCAGGCAGAAAAAGGTCCTAGTCCGGTAGTCTCCGACAACGAGACTGATTTTGATGAAGAGCAATATCCTCCTGCAGAAGACCGTTACAAGCAGCTGGAGGATAGGTTGAATGCCATGGAAATACAACAGGTACCTGGGCTGGATTTTGGAGATCTGGGTTTGTCTACTGGTGTGATTATTCCTCGGAAGTTCAAAGCACCATCTTTCACTAAGTATGACGGGGCGTCTTGCCCCAAGCTACATCTCAGGTCCTATGTTCAGAAGATTCAACCGTACTAAGCGGATAAAAATTTGTGGATCCACTTCTTCCAGGAGAGTCTTTCAGGGACTCATCTCGAATGGTTCTATCAGCTGGATGGGACCAAGGTTCGTAACTGGGAGGAGTTGGCTACTGCTTTCTATAAGCAGTATCAGTATAATGCCGACCTTGCCCCTACACGTACCCAACTCCAGGGTATGTCGTTAGGTTCAAGTGAAGGTTTTAAGGAGTACGCTCAGAAGTGGAGAGACCTGGCTGGCAGGGTGCAGCCTCCGTTGACCGATCGGGAGTTGGTAGACATGTTCTTGGGGACCCTATCTGGGCCATTTTTCAACCATCTTATCGGGAATTCATCTGCAGGGTTCACTGATCTGATTCTGACTGGAGAGAGAATTGAGGCTGGGTTAAAGTCTGGTAAGATTCCGAAGGGTGCATCGTCTAGTTCTGAGAAGAAACCCTTCAAGAAGGAGGCTAGTGTTGTATACGGCTCCCAGAGATCAGAAAGATTTGAGCGCCACCAATCTGTAAGTGCGGTAACGATTTCCAAGCCTGCTGCCGCTCCTCGGCCGACCAATCCTCAAAGAGCTGAAAGACCCCGGAGAGAGTTCACCCGTTTGAGCATGACCTTGTCGCAGATCTTACCACAGTTGCTCTCAACCAACTTAGTGACCATCAGAGAGGCTCCGAAGTTCCCCAATACTACATCTCCTAAGTACAATCCAAATGCTCGTTGTGCTTACCATTCTGATAGCCCGGGGCATTCCACTGACGACTGTTGGGCGTTAAGGAGCAAGTTGCAGGACCTTATTGACGCCAAGGAGGTACAGTTTGAGGCATCTGAGAAGCCTAATGTAGTGACAGCTCCCCTGCCTGCTCATGGAGTGAATACTGTTGGGGAAGACAATGAAGTGGATGAAGCAGAATTCAATAGCTGGATCTACCCGAAGACCGAAGGCGGATTGAACAATTGGATTGCCAAAGACCATACTCCTGTTACTTTTGTTACGCAGTAATAAACTTCCTTGTTTTGTTATTTTGTAATAAACAATAAATAAACTCTATGGCCCGGTGTCTTACCCGAGGCACCGTGGTTTTATTTGTGAGGGCATATAAATTGTCATTTCATATATCATGAATGAAAATCTTGGACGTTTTCTCGCATTACAAATCTTATGCTCCTTTCCTGTCTTTCTTTCCTTTACATATATTTCAAAACAGCTGTATTTACACACACACTCACTCATACAGGTTCCAATCCACCCTGGATCTCACTGATAACGACTCTGCTACTGCCAGTTATGACTTTGAAAATCCGATCAACTTAGCCGAAGACGAGGGTGAAGATGATTGCGAAGTGCCTGGCGAGCTTGCAAGACTGTTGCTTCAGGAAGAGAGGGCAATTCAACCCCACGAAGAGCCAGTGGAAACAATAAACTTGGGTACTGAAGAAGACAGGAAAGAGGTAAAGATCGGTGCCAACCTAGAGCTCAGCGTGAAGCAACGGTTGACTAAAATGCTGCATGATTATATGGAGATCTTTGCCTGGTCCTACGAAGACATGCCCGGGTTGGATACCGATATTGTGGTCCATCACTTGCCAACTAAGGAAGATTGCCCTCCAGTTAAGCAAAAGGTCCGTCGGATGCGTCCAGAGATGTCTGAGAAGATCAAGGCCGAGGTTATGAAACAGTTTGATGATGGGTTCCTTGCAGTGACTTCTTACCCTCAGTGGGTTGCTAATGTGGTGCCGGTACCGAAGAAGGACGGTAAGGTCAGAATGTGTGTCGACTACAGGGATCTGAACAGGGCCAGCCCCAAGGATGACTTCCCCTTACCTCACATTGATGTCCTTGTTGACAATACAGCTCAGCATAAGGTGTTCTCTTTCATGGATGGCTTTTCAGGTTACAATCAGATCAAGATGGCACCTGAAGACATGGAAAAGACTACATTTGTTACTCAGTGGGGCACCTTCTGTTACAAGGTCATGCCTTTTGGACTGAAGAACGCTGGGGCAACCTACCAACGTGCCATGGTTGCTTTATTTCATGACATGATCCATCATGAGATATAAGTGTATGTGGACGACATGATCGCAAGGTCCCAGACTGAGGAAGAGCACCTAGATCATCTGCAGAAGTTGTTTGACCGGTTGAAACTGTACAAGCTGAGGTTGAACCCGAACAAGTGCACCTTCGGGGTAAGATCTGGAAAGTTGCTAGGCTTCGTGGTAAGTGATAAGGGTATTCAAGTGGACCCTGCTAAGGTCAAAGCTATTCAAGAGATGCCAGTTCCTAGGACAGAGAAAGAGGTCAGAGGCTTTTTAGGACGCCTGAATTACATTGCTCGCTTCATCTCACACCTGACTGCTACCTGTGAACCAATCTTCAAGCTGCTGAAGAAAGATCAGGTAGTACGTTGGAACGATGAATGTCAGGCTGCTTTCGACAGAATCAAAGAGTATCTCCAAGAACCACCTATCCTTATGCCACCGGTTGAAGGGAGACCTCTGATACTATATCTGACAGTGCTCGACAACTCAATGGGGTGTGTGATGGGGCAACATGACGAGTCTGGCCGAAAAGAGCATGCCATTTATTACCTTAGCAAAAAGTTTACCGACTGTGAGACCCGATACTCACTGCTTGAGAAAACTTGCTGCGCTTTGGTATGGGCTGCTCGCCGGCTGAGACAGTATATGCTGACTCACACTACCTTGTTGATCTCAAAGATGGATCCTATAAAGTACATATTCGAAAAGCCTGCTCTGTCTGGGAGAATTGCAAGATGGCAAATGATCTTGACGGAATACGACATTCAGTACACGACCCAGAAAGCCATCAAGGGAAGTGTATTGGCAGACCACTTGGCACATCAGGCCGTAGACGACTATCAGTCAATGAACTTTGAGTTTCCGGATGAAAGCATCATGATAGTGACTGATTGTGAAGTACCTGGACCGGATGAAGGACCTGAACCAGGATCCCGATGGTCTATGCACTTTGACGGAGCCTCCAACGCTTTGGGAAACGGTATCGGCGCCATAATCATATCACCTCAAGGTACTCATACTCCACTCACTACCCGGCTATGTTTCAACTGTACCAACAACATGGCGGCGTATGAGGCGTGCATCATGGGTCTTCAAGCTGCGATCGACCTAAGGATCAAGTTTCTGAGTGTCTTCGGAGATTCCGCTCTGGTGATCAATCAGATCAAAGGAGAGTGGGATACGAAACATCCGAACCTTATTCCTTACAGGGAATGTGTGTTGACCTTGATCCCCCACTTCACAGAGATAACCTTTGAACACTTTCCAAGAGAAGAGAATCAGTTGGCGGACGCGTTAGCTACAATGTCTTCTATGTTCAAGGTCAAATGGGATAATGAGGCTCCCCGGATCATCATCTGGAAACTGGACGAACCGGCATATTGTTGCGATCTCGAGACTGAATTGGTGACTGAGAAGCCTTGGTACCATGAGGTGAAAAAATATCTGGAAGCTCAGGAATACCCTGAAGGTGCCTCTGTCAACGATAAGAAGTTCCTGAGAAGGTTCGCGGCAAAGTTCTTCCTTAGCAACGGTATCTTGTACAAGCGAAACCATGATTCAACCTTATTGCGTTGTGTGGATAAAGCTGAAGCAGAAAGGATCATGGAAGAGCTACACGAAGGGACCTTTGGTACGCATTCCAGTGGACACACTATGGTTAAGAAAATCCTACGGGCAGGGTATTACTGGTCCACAATGGAAGCTAACTGCTACCAACATTCTAGGACATGCCATAAGTGCTAGATTTATGCAGACAAGGTGCATGTTCCTCCGGTTCCCCTGAACGTTCTGACTGCGCCTTGGCCGTTTGCAATGTGGGGCATAGACACGATCGGCGAGATTAAACCTACGGCATCTAATGGGCATCGCTTCATCCTAGTGGCGATCGATTATTTTACAAAGTGGGTCGAAGCAGCTTCCTATGCTACGGTAACCAAAACTGTTGTGGCACGGTTCATTCGGCATAATCTGATCTGTCGGTACGGCGTCCCAGAGAGAATCATTACAGACAACGGTACCAATCTAAATAACAAGATGATCGCTGAGCTCTGCGAACAGTTCAAAATACAGCACCACAATTCTTCTCCTTACAGACCGAAGATGAATGGGGCTGTAGAAGCAGCAAATAAGAACATCAAGAAAATCGTGCAGAAGATGACAGTGACTTATAAGGATTGGCACGAGATGTTACCGTTTGCTCTACATGGGTACCGTACCTCAGCTAGGACGTCAACCGGGGCAACTCCTTTCTCTCTGGTTTATGGTATGGAGGCAGTCTTACCGATCGAAGTGCAAATACCCTCTCTCCGGATAATGAAGGATGCAAACCTGAATGAGGATGATTGGATCCAGACACGACTTGATCAGCTCAACCTTATTGATGAAAAAAGACTTGCTGATATCTGTCGTGGTCAGACGTATCAGAAACGGATGATCAGGGCATTTAACAAAAAGGTCAGACCACAGGAGTATCAAGTTGGGGATCTGGTAATCAAGCGAATCATCCTTCCTCAGAGTGATCCCAGGGGCAAGTGGACCCCTACGTACGAAGGGCCATTTGTGGTTAAACATGTGTTCTCAGGAGGAGCCATGATTCTAACCAATATGGATGGTGACGACCTTCCTCACCCCGCCAATGCAGACATAGTAAAAAGATACTACGCATGAAAAAAGACCCGCTAGGCTGACATGCCTAGGCAAAAATTAGGGCTTCCCGTCGAACCAAAAGGGTTCGGGCAAAATGAAGGGATGAAATGAAAAAAAATCTGTACCCCGGCAAGTCGAAAACCTGAAAAGGCGGCTTGGGCAAAAATGGGTATCCCGGTGGACTGAAAACCCGAAAGGGCGGTCCAGGCAAAAGTTAGGGATAAAAGTGTAATACTATGTCTCATTGGATCACTTTGCATCCAGAATCCGGTATCTACATCAAGTTCAGACGGTATCGATCAGTCAGCTTCACCTTCAACCAAGGTCATCAAGTGATGAGACGCTCGGAGTTACAAAGGCAATAGCAGAGTTGAAACCCAGTGGGATCATTCATTTCACACAGCTGTTTTATTTTCCTTTGTACAAAATTGGTATAAACTCTTTTGGCTCGGCGGCATTCTCTTACTAGGACGTCAGCCTCTTGTACACAAAACGCCTATTTACAGGCCATTCAAAAATCAATACAAATATATTGTTTAAAAAAAAGTGCCAACTGTTTTTCCTTTTCTGTTTTGTTTTGCGAAGAACGTCCAAGGTTCAATTTGTGATATGTGCATTGACAATAATTTGCTAACTCATGAATATTTGCATACGAAACAAAGGATTAATTACAGGTAACGTTAGAAACAGGGGCAACAAAGAGTTGTCTAAGCAATCTAAATGTTCCATCCTCCAAGGTACCAAGGTAGGTTCAGCTGAAGAACATAACCAGATATCCTAATTCCCCAGAGAGTAAGCAGTCAGTACACTCTCTCCAAGCTATCAAATCTTAAAGAAGTTGGGTATCCCCCCGCAGATCTCAACATTCCCCAGCAGCATATATACATATATTCTTAACAAGCATCCCCGGCAGTCTTGGTCTAAAGATTGTTCCCCCGGCGGCATACCAATATTCAAAGGAGTCACTTCCCCCGCAGTTCAAAACCTCCCTAAGAGAGTCCAATCTAGCTCTCCAGGAAAGTTGGAATCCATCTCCCCAAGCAGTAAGCTTATCCCCAGTAGATTCTGGAAGCTTATCCTTGCAGAGCACGAACGCGTCCTCCGGCTTTATTCAAAGAGTTATTTCCTTAACAGGATATAACTGGGTTATCCTCAGCCAAAAGCCACGAAAAGATCGTCGTCGACAGAATCTTCTTACCCCCAGCGAAGTCTATTAGCACTTACAACACAACAATGGTATCCCCAGCAAGTTGTTATCAACACTCAGCAAAGTACCTCTCTCCCCAATGAGTATTGCTCCCCAGCAAGATCGCTAGAGTATTTTTCTCCCCGCAGAGTAATTCATTCGCCAAGTCTATTCCCCGACGGAGTCATCTTCTCCTACCGGTATTCTTGCAATTATCATCCCCAGCGGAAGCAAAATCTATTCTCCAATATTAGCCCAGGAGTGACTTCCCGGCACCCGTCAAGGATCTATTTTCCTAGACGAAAAATACATTCTTAAACAACACATACATCATTATAGCATGCATAGACGCATCATATCTTACAAATCTCATTTATATTGAGGACATCATTGCTTGATTCATATCATGCATTGCATATGACTGACCTTTACCTTTCAGGAAAGATGCAGTCAAATTCTCAAATCATATTTCAAGACCTAGACCGGTTCAGTTAATCGACTCCAAATATTTCTTATCCAGTCCAAGGCCTTCTCTAGTCCAGCTAAATCGACTCCCAATAGATTTTTCTGATGAAGACTCAGTAGAAGTTATCAACGGTTTTTCTCAGACATCCGCTTTTGAGATTATAATTTCCTATGGTTCTCTCCCCAACGGTGCGGAGATGATAATCCCATTTCAGGTTTTTCTCAAACGTCCGCTTTTGAGATTATAATTTCCTATGGTTCTCTCCCCAACGGTGCGGAGACGATAATTCCATTCCGGGTTTTTCTCAAACGTCCGCTTTTGAGATTATAATTTCCTATGGTTCTCTCCCCAACGGTGCGGAGATGATAATTCCATCCCAGGTTTTTCTCAAACGTCCGCTTTTGAGATTATAATTTCCTATGGTTCTCTCCCCAACGGTGCGGAGATGATAATTCCATCCCAGGTTTTTCTCAAACGTCCGCTTTTGAGATTACAATTTCCTATGGTTCTCTCCCCAACGGTGCGGAGACGATAATTCCACTCCAGGTTTTTCTCAAACGTCCGCTTTTGAGATTATAATTTCCTATGGTTCTCTCCCCGATCCTGCGGAGATGATAATTCCCACCAAGATTCTCTCAACAACTGCTGTTGAAGCTGAAGTTATCCAAGGTTCTCTCACCGTTCATGCTGAGGTAGTAACCACCCCTGGTTCATTCATCACCGTTTGAAGATCCAGACTCAGCTCCTGTAACCAGTCAGGACACATCTATATCAAACATCTGAAAACCAGCTCATGCAACACGTCAGGTATTCTTTTTTCTTTTGCAGGTACGCAAGTTCTCGCTAAGGAATCTCTTACGCGATCGACACCAGGTGGCATCTATAAGTCCATCCACCTTCCAACATCCAGATGGCATCTATAAGCCCATCGTCCTATCATCAACCTCTAAATGGCATCTGTAAGCCCATTCCCATCATCACACTGCTACTATGCGAGCGCAAATTTCTGGGCACTCTAGTGTTCAATCATCTTCTACCCTCAGATTACGAAAGGCACGTCCGCCAATCTGCATCCTCAGGTCTAAGAAGATTGAACAGGGGCAACTGTTGTACCCCAAAATTTGCCCTCCCATATTCTTCAAGAAACTGCCAAGTCAAGCTTCAAAGTTCCCCAAAGGTTGCACAGTGCAAGGGCCTCCTAAGCAGTCAAAATTAGGGTTTTGGTTCTGATCAAGAAAATGAAGTTTCCAAAGGTCCAATCAAATCTCACATGCCTACAAATATGGTCAAACATCCTCATATCAAGTTTCAAGACTTTCAGCACAAAATTGCACAGTCAAAAACCCTAAGTGCACTACAGTCAACTGTAGGGGCAAAATGGTCATTTGACAGTCAAAAGTCCAAATTTTTGGTCAACATCTCATTTTGAAGCTACAAACATCATTTGATCAATGCTTGATCATGATTATCAAAGCTTGGCTCAAAAATCATCAAGATGCAAAAGTTTCCTTATTTGGACAGTTGAAAAAGTCAACTGTAAATTGACCAGGGCATAACTTTCACATGGATTGTCAGAAAAATTCCATCCAAAGCTCATTTTGAAGAGAAAGACATTTACTACAACTCATCTTCATACTTCAAGTCCAAGAAATGCTCTCACAAAAAGTTATCAATTTCAACATTATAGGTCATTTTTAAAAGTCAACAAAAAGGGACTTTAAGTCAAAGGCCATAACTTGAGATTGGTAAATCAAAATGACATGGGACCAAAGACATTGGTTAGAGGACTCAAAGACCTTTCCAAAATGTCCAAGAACATGAGCAAAGCGTAAAAATTGAGAAAGTTATGCCTTGTGGAAGTTGGGAAATTTTTGGATATTTTGAAAAGTCAACATTGATTCAAATGACCTAAAATTGCTAATGGGCCCATTTTTCTTCCACAATTCATCATCCAAGGCATGTGCACGACCATTAGGCCCAAAGGGAAGTTTTTCTCCATTTTTATTTATTTATTTGGATTTTTTATTATTAATAATTCATTTAATTAAATAAAATACATGAAAAATACAAAACTAATGAAATAAAATCTTTTTGTACATGTAATAGGTTCAAAATTCGTGCATAATAAAATATGGAAAGATTTGAAGAGAATTGGTCATGATTGGTACAAAATAGCATGGAAAATATTGGAAAAAAGATCTTGAAAATCAAATCTCAAAAACCATGAATGCCAAGGATTTGGATTGTTTTCTTTGACCTAATTCATTCATACTTATACACAGAAGCAAGACCTAATCCTAAGAACCACTTGAAGGAAAATTGCGATCAAAACGCAGCGGAATATAAAACTTTCCTTTAGAGATCCTTACGAATGAGCATGGTCAGTGATAGAAAGTTTTACCTCTTGTGGCGATTCAGACCTTTGATGTCGTGATCACGAGCGTTGATGAAGAACAACGCCTCTACTCAGTCCACACGAACAGATCGCTTCCGGTCACAGTGCTAGCTGATCACGAACGGAAACCTTGAGTGAGAGAGAGAGTCAAAAACGAAAATGCATCAAGTGAAAAAACTTCATCACAAGGGATCTATTTATAGAATCACTCGTGTGGGCTACAAGCTAAAAGCCCAATTAAGGCTATAAGCTAAAAGCCCAATTAAGCTTATGGACATCATACCTTATGATGTACCATATATCACTCATCCACGTGGTACCTTACCACTTTCCGTATTACACTTAAGTGCACCGTACCTTACGGTGTTCCTTATTTATTCTATCTCTCATCAACCTGTCCTTATGTGTGTGACCCTGTAGGTTTTCGCGACGTTGGCAATTATATTAAATTACACATTTAATATAATAAACAGTGAGCGGTATCTAGCAACACTTCACTGTTACCCAAGTCACGAAAATGTCATGTGATCTGACCAAACCTTTTCCGTGATAATATTTGTGTTGTACAATTACCCTTTTGCCCTCATGTCTATATTGAACACAAGGCATACACTGTGTCACCCTTGTCCAGTTCAATATTGGGCCCTTAGACATTTATCCTGTTATGCAGGATGAGCAAATTCCATCTAGGTCACTCATGTCCCTTAGCATGCTTTGTGAAGTACCCATCAACCATCTTTATAGTCATCCAGTTACGGATGACGTTTGATCAGCAATAAAGTACTTGACTCTACATCTAGGGTCCATAGTGGTTTCAGGTCGAAGGGTGGTATACACCATTATCATCATGAGAATAACTTATGACACTTTGCATAACATTCTATGTAGTATTCTCATAACGGGTCAATCCAGTATAAATATTACTCCTAATATTCATACCTATGTCAAGACTTGATAACTCCTTATCTATGATCCATGAGATGTGATCATCAATCTATCTTCATAATAATCTTAATGCTTTAATGTTATCCCACTTCACATTAAAGCTTGACTACGGATACTTTAAGAATAGTTTCTTATGTTTAATAGGATCTCATGATTAAGTCACACTTAACATTTCATTAAACCAATAAACCATTCTAGGGACTTTATTATTTTGGAAAACATAATAAAGAAATGCCTTTTATTATTAATAAATAATTCGATACAAGTACCAAAAGTATTGGCCTCTAGGGCTTACACCAACAATCTCCCACTAGCACTAGAGCCAATCAGGCATACCCCTAATACCCATAGATCTAGTATGTCCATCATGCTTCAGCTGCGCAAGAGGCTTTGTTAATGGGTCAGCAACATTGTCAAGTGTAGGTACTCTGCATATTTTCACATCTCCCCGATCGATTATCTCTCGAATGAGATGATAACGCCTAAGTATGTGTTTGGATCGTTGGTGAGATCTAGGCTCCTTAGCTTGTGCGATAGCACCATTGTTATCACAATAAAGATCAATGGGATCCACAATGCTATGGACTATGCCAAGTTCACTAATGAACTTCTTGATCCAAACAGCTTCCTTTGCTGCAGTTGAGGCAGCAATATACTCAGCCTCGGTTGTAGAATCAGCAACTGTATCTTGCTTTGAACTTTTCCAGCTCACAGCGCCACCATTTAAACAAAACACATAACCAGATTGCGATCTAAAGTCATCCTTATCTGTCTGGAAGCTAGCATCAGTGTATCCAATTACAGCAAGCTCTTCCTGACCTCCATATATCAAGAATGAATCCTTAGTCCTTCTCAAGTACTTAAGGATATTCTTGACAGCTACCCAATGAGCATCACCGGGATTAGACTGGTACCTACTCGTTGCACTTAAAGAATACGAGACATCTGGTCGAGTACATAGCATGGCATACATGATAGATCCTATTGCAGATGCATATGGAATCTTATCCATGCGATCCCTTTCTTCCTTACTTGAAGGGGATTGTGTTTTTGACAGACACATGCCATGTTGCATAGGTATGAATCCTTTCTTGGAATCATGCATATTAAAGCGTCTCAACACTTTTTCTATGTATGTACTCTGACTTAGGCCAAGCAGTTTTTGTGACCTATCTCTATAGATCCTGATTCCTAATATATAGGCTGCTTCACCTAGGTCCTTCATTGAAAAGCATTTCCCTAACCAAGTCTTCACTTGTTGCAAGGTAGGGACATCGTTTCCAATGAGTAATATGTCATCTACATATAATACCAGGAATACGATCATGCTCCCACTAACCTTCTTGTAGACACAAGGCTCATCTTCATTCTTGATGAATCCATATTGTTTTACTGTTTCATCAAAACGAAGATTCCAGCTTCTGGAAGCTTGCTTTAATCCATAAATTGATCGCTGTAACTTACATATCTTTTGGGCTTCCTCTGGTATGTCAAATCCTTCAGGTTGTGTCATGTACACATCCTCAAGAAGATTCCCATTAAGGAAAGCAGTTTTGACATCCATCTGCCATATTTCATAATCATGATATGCAGCGATAGCAAGTAAAATCCGAACAGATTTAAGCATTGCAACTGGTGAAAAGGTTTCATCATAGTCCACCCCATGAATTTTTTTATAGCCTTTTGCAACCAGTCTTGCCTTATAGGTATGTACCTTACCATCCATGTCAGTCTTCTTTTTAAAGACCCACTTGCATCCTATAGGGTTAACTCCTATAGGAGGCTCTACCAAGGTCCAAACCTGGTTTGTGTACATGGAATCCATTTCAGATTTCATGGCTTCTAGCCACTTCTCGGACTCAGGACCAGTTATGGCCTCTTGGTAGGTCACAGGCTCATCTTGATCCATGAGTAATACATCACCCTGATCACTTATGAGATATCCATATCTCTCAGGTTGTTGACGTATCCTGCTTGACCTACGCTGGTCTTGTTCTACTTGAGCAGGTTGCTCTTCCACAACTACTTATGTTTCCTGCTCTAATTCCTCCATAGGTGTATCAATGCTTTGTGGTTCTTGAATTTCTTCAAGCTCTATTTTCCTCCCACTGATTCTTTTGGAAATAAAATCCTTTTCCAGAAAAACTCCAGTTCGAGCGACAAACACTTTGCCCTCAGAAGGATTGTAGAAGTAATACCCTCTTGTTTCTTTAGGATACCCAACAAATAAGCATTTGTCAGATTTGGGCTCAAGCTTAGTTGAAATTTGTCGTTTCACATAAACTTCACAACCCCAAATCTTCATGTAAGACATATGTGGTTTCTTACCACTCCATATCTCATATGGTGTCTTCTCAACCTTTTTGGATGGAACTCGGTTAAGTGTGTAAGCTGCAGTCAATAGTGCATGTCCCCAAAAGGAGTTCGGAAGATCGGCGTGACTCATCATGGATCGAACCATGTCTAACAAGGTCCGATTTCTTCTCTCGGATACACCATTCCATTGTGGTGTTCCGGGAGGAGTAAGTTGGGATAAAATCCCACATTCCTTTAGATGGTCATCAAACTCTAGGCTTAAATATTCACCGCCTCGATCTGATCGAAGAACTTTAATATTCTTACCTAGTTGGTTTTGTACTTCATTCTTGAATTCCTTGAATTTTTCAAAGGTTTCAGATTTGTGTTTCATTAAATACACATAACCATATCTACTGAAATCATCAGTAAATGTGATGAAGTATTGAAAACCTCCTCTGGCTGGTATGTTCAGTGGTCCACATACATCAGTATGTATGAGGGCCAAAAGATCATTAGCCCTTTCACCTTTTTCTGTGAATGGGGACTTTGTCATCTTTCCAATTAAACAAGATCTGCATGTCTCATATGATTCATAATCAAAAGAGTCCAAGAGTCCATCTTTATGGAGTTTGGAAATGCGTTTCTCATTTATGTGGCCTAAGCGACAATGCCAAAGGTAGCTTGGATTTAACTCATTAGGTTTAATCCGTTTAGTATTAATGTTATAAATTGGCATTTCAAGATCAAGGACATATAGTCCATTGTTCATTTGTGCAGAAGCATAGAATATATCATTCAAATAAATAGAGCAACAATTGTTCTTTATTATAAATGAAAAACCAAACTTGTCCAAACAAGAAACGGAAATAATATTCCTACTAATTGCAGGTACATAATAACAGTTCTCTAACTAAATTATTAAACCACTAGGTAAAGTCAAAACATAAGTTCCTACGGCTAAAGCAGCAACCTTTGCTCCATTTCCAACTCGTAGGTCAACTTCACCTTTTGCCAAATCTCTACTCCTTTTTAGCCCCTGCACATTAGTACAAATGTGAGAACCGCATCCAGTATCTAATACCCATGATGCAGAAGTAGATAAATTAATTTCAATAACAAAAATACCTGAATTTGAAGTCCCTACTCCATTGTTCTTATCTTCCAGGTACTTTGGGCAGTTTCTCTTCCAATGTCCGGTCTTACCGCAATGGAAGCAAGTGCCCTCCTTTGCTATGCCTCCACTAGGCTTCAAAGCAGGAACAGTAGGTTTAGGCTTGGCAACTTCCTTGCCTTTCCCTTTACCAAACTGCTTGGTAGGCCTCTTGTTCAGCTTCTTTCCATTACTAACCATCAGAATGGACTTCCCTTTTGTCTTCATATTCTGCTCAGCAGTTTTCAACATGCTTAGCAATTCTGGAAGACTCTTATCCATGTCATTCATGTTGAAATTCATGACAAACTGATTAAAGCTATCTGGCAACGATTGCAAGATAAAATCAGTTGCAAGTTCCTTTCCAAGCGGAAACCCTAACCTTTCAAGGTTCTCCACATACCCAATCATTTTGAGTACATGGGGACCTACAGGGTTTCCCTCAGATAACTTGCTGTTAAAAAGGGCCTTTGAAACCTGAAACCTCTCATTTCTTGCCTGCTCTTGATAGAGCATTTTCAGATGTCCGATCATATCGAACGCTGCCATGTTCTCGTGTTGCTTTTGCAACTCCGAGTTCATAGTAGCTAGCATGAGACAAGCGGCTTCATTAGCATCATCGAGATGCTTCTTATAAGCTTCTCTTTCTGCCTTAGGTGCCGAACTAGGCGGTTCCTCTTCAGGAACAGGTGTCTCCAAGACATACAGCTTCTTATCGTGCTTGAGGACAATCCTCAGATTTCGGTGCCAATCCAGGAAATTTGTCCCAGACAATTTTTCCTTATCTAGGATTGATCGCAAAATATGGTTGTTTGTTGTCATGGTAATCTACAAAAAAAAATGAAAATATAAGTATCATTAAAACAACATATTTAATTAGGCCTTTAATCAAATATGCTCCCACTATTTTACTCAAACCAAATGACCCTCATCATTTGATTCGGAAAATCCCGTTGGAAGACTTTCTAGTGGGTCGAGATCCACATTTCACTTCGTTCTAAGTCAGCGTTAGGCTGATTACACAAAACTAGGTTATTTAGGTAGGAACTCCTTCCAATTGTATCTCATACAACTCTCGAATATTTTCAGTTGGGTGAATAACTCCTTATTCTAATTCATCATATGAATCATTCCCAACTCTTGCTTCTAAACATGTATAATCTTATTATAATGTGTTTAGTTAAGTTTGACCCATTGTTTTAGCAGTTGGATATTACAATTATCCCATCGCACCTTACTAATATAGAACATGCACCTCGCGTAGGCGAAACCTACATTATTCGATACTAGTCTTGATGAGTGCTAAAACTTGGAAAGCATGAACTTAATATTTAACTTGAGGGATTTTGTTATTAGTTTGATCTCACCGGCTTAACATGCAATTCGTCTCTCTCATGCATCAACATACAAACACATGCATCAATATACATAAAAAGATACAGTTATGGCCCCTAGCGCAATTGTTCTCCCAAGCCAATGAGAGAACCTAAGCTAACCTAATAACGATCTAAACTTCTCCAAGCAAGATCTCCAAGGTTATCCTCCTTTGATATTGTATTCTTCTCTTTCTTCATAACATTACATTACATAAAAGAAACTCGTTTTACATACGAGGGAGTGAGATGAGAAAAGAAGTTACATCAAGAATTTTAGAGAGAGGCACGACACGCAGGCCGTATTTTACAATCCCAAAACAAAATAAAGGAAAAAACTAAGGCCATAACTGATCACCACAAGACAATAATAATAAACACACTTTTATTATTAGTTTAAATTTCTGTTAATTAAAAAAAAGGCAAATTAAATTTCGATGATTGATCACACTACGCAGAGTTAGCCGGGGGTTGTCAGGGGCAGCGCCCCGGCGCAAAATTTTAATGAACAATTCATTTGAAATCAGCGTCATTTTCGCACAACTCTTGTGCATTCACAACCCTAATCGCATGACTCTGCAACAACACAACCCTTGTGCCGTCATGAACCCTAATGCAACAGTTTCATGCTGTCAAACACATCTCGATTGATAATTCAGTATGATTAATCACATGCCATTGCTTCACCATACTAATGTCGGATTCCGAAGCATATGAACAGTGATCGGTCAAAGGAATAACAATCATCAAGTGTTTGAATGAACGAAACAGAAACAGTATATCACATATACCATCGTTGCATCAGATTTACTTATATCATATATAAGAGTGATCGATCTTATTGTGTAACCTATGGACGATCGATGTATCGCTGCTTCACCATACTAATGTCGGATTCCGAAGCATAGTCAACATCAATCATCCAAATCGTACACAACAGATGCCAAATTTAATTAATCGTTTATTATTCAATTCATTCTGGTTTTAATCGAATCAAAACAGAAAATATAGAACATAAACAACTATCAGATCCATGGTTTCGTAAGTGGCTCTGATACCACTGAAGGAAAATTGCGATCAAAACGCAGCGGAATATAAAACTTTCCTTTAGAGATCCTTACGAATGAGCATGGTCAGTGATAGAAAGTTTTACCTCTTGTGGCGATTCAGACCTTTGATGTCGTGATCACGAGCGTTGATGAAGAACAACGCCTCTACTCAGTCCACACGAACAGATCGCTTCCGGTCACAGTGCTAGCTGATCACGAACGGAAACCTTGAGTGAGAGAGAGAGTCAAAAACGAAAATGCATCAAGTGAAAAAACTTCATCACAAGGGATCTATTTATAGAATCACTCGTGTGGGCTACAAGCTAAAAGCCCAATTAAGGCTATAAGCTAAAAGCCCAATTAAGCTTATGGACATCATACCTTATGATGTACCATATATCACTCATCCACGTGGTACCTTACCACTTTCCGTATTACACTTAAGTGCACCGTACCTTACGGTGTTCCTTATTTATTCTATCTCTCATCAACCTGTCCTTATGTGTGTGACCCTGTAGGTTTTCGCGACGTTGGCAATTATATTAAATTACACATTTAATATAATAAACAGTGAGCGGTATCTAGCAACACTTCATTGTTACCCAAGTCACGAAAATGTCATGTGATCTGACCAAACCTTTTCCGTGATAATATTTGTGTTGTACAATTACCCTTTTGCCCTCATGTCTATATTGAACACAAGGCATACACTGTGTCACCCTTGTCCAGTTCAATATTGGGCCCTTATACATTTATCCTGTTATGCAGGATGAGCAAATTCCATCTAGGTCACTCATGTCCCTTAGCATGCTTTGTGAAGTACCCATCAACCATCTTTATAGTCATCTAGTTACGGATGACGTTTGATCAGCAATAAAGTACTTGACTCTACATCTAGGGTCCATAGTGGTTTCAGGTCGAAGGGTGGTATACACCATTATCATCATGAGAATAACTTATGACACTTTGCATAACATTCTATGTAGTATTCTCATAACGGGTCAATCCAGTATAAATATTACTCCTAATATTCATACCTATGTCAAGACTTGATAACTCCTTATCTATGATCCATGAGATGTGATCATCAATCTATCTTCATAATAATCTTAATGCTTTAATGTTATCCCACTTCACATTAAAGCTTGACTACGGATACTTTAAGAATAGTTTCTTATGTTTAATAGGATCTCATGATTAAGTCACACTTAACATTTCATTAAACCAATAAACCATTCTAGGGACTTTATTATTTTGGAAAACATAATAAAGAAATGCCTTTTATTATTAATAAATAATTCGATACAAGTACCAAAAGTATTGGCCTCTAGGGCTTACACCAACACCACTAAGCTGCGCAAGAACCTGGAAACAAAACTTGAAAATTTTTGCCAAAAACTCAAATCTGAAAACCACATTCTAGGGCGATTCAAGGATGCTAAGGGACATGAGTGACCTAGATGGAATTTTCTCATCCTGCATAACAAGATAAATGTCTAAGGGCCCAATATTGAACTGGACAAGGGTGACACAGTGTATGCCTTGTGTTCAATATAGACATGAGGGCAAAAGGGTAATTGTACAACACAAATATTATCACGGAAAAGGTTTGGTAAGATCACATGACATTTTCGTGACTTGGGTAATAGTGATGTGTTGCTAGATACCGCTCACTGTTTATTATATTAAATGTGTGATTTAATATAATTGCCAACGTTGCGAAAACCTACAGGGTCACACACATAAGGACGGGTTGATGAGAGATAGAATAAATAAGGAACACCGTAAGATACGGTGCACTTAAGTGTAATACAGAAAGTGGTAAGGTACCACGTGGATAAGTGATATATGGTACATCATAAGGTATGATGTCCATAAGCTTAATTGGGCTTTTAGCTTATAGCCTTAATTGGGCTTTTAGCTTGTAGCCCACACGAGTGATTCTATAAATAGATCCCTTGTGATGAAGCAATTTCACTTGATGCAATTTCGTTTTTGATTCTCTCTCTCACTCAAGGTTTCCGTTCGTGATCATCTAGCACTGTGACCGGAAGCGATCTGTTCGTGTGGACTGAGTAGAGGCGTTGTTCTTCATCAACGCTCGTGATCACAACATCAAAGGTCTGAATCGCCACAAGAGGTAAATATTTCTATCACTGACCATGCTCATTCGTAAGGATCGCTAAAGGAAAATTTTAAATTCTGCTGCGCTTTTGATCGCAATTTTCCTTCAGTGGTATCAGAGCCACTTACGAAACCATGGATCTGATAGTTGTTTATGTTCTATATTTTCTATTTTGATTCGATTAAAACCAGAATGGATTGAATAATAAACGAGTAATTAAATTTGGCATCTGTTGTGTACGATTTGGATGATTGATGTTGACTATGCTTCGGAATCCGACATTAGTATGGTGAAGCAGCGATACATCGATCGTCCATAGGTTACACAAATAAGATCGATCACTTTTATATATGATATAAGTAAATCTGATGCAACGATGGTATATGGGATATACTGTTTCTGTTTCGTTCATTCAAACACTTGATGATTGTTATTCCTTTGACCGATCACTGTTCATATGCTTCGGAATCCGACATTAGTATGGTGAAGCAATGGCATGTGATTAATCATACTGAATTATCAATCGAAATGTGTTTGACAGCATGAAACTATTGCATTAGGGTTCATGACGGCACAAGGGTTGTGTTGTTGCAGAGTTATGCGATTAGGGTTGTGAATGCACAAGAGTTGTGCGAAAATGACGTCGATTTCAAATGAATTGTTCATTAAAATTTTGCGTCGGGGCGCTTCCCTTAACAACCCCACAAAGGGGCGCTTCCCCCTTGACCCCCGTCCGCTGAATGGTCAGCGGAACCACCGTCCGCTGACCGGGCAGCGGAACCACCGGCTAACTCTGCGTAGTGTGATTAATCATCGAAATTTAATTTGCCTTTTTTTTAATTAACAAAATTTAAACTAATAATAAAAGTGTGTTTATTATTATTGTCTTGTGGTGATCAGTTATGGCCTTAGTTCTTTCCTTTATTTTGTTTTGGGATTGTAAAATACGGCCTGCGTGTCGTGCCTCTCTCTAAAATTCTTGATGTAACTTCTTTTCTCATCTCACTCCCTCGTATGTAAAACGAGTTTCTTTTATGTAATGTAATGTTATGAAGAAAGAGAAGAATACAATATCAAAGGAGGATAACCTTGGAGATCTTGCTTGGAGAAGTTTAGATCGTTATTAGGTTAGCTTAGGTTCTCTCATTGGCTTGGGAGAACAATTGCGCTAGGGGCCATAACTGTATCCTTTTATGTATATTGATGCATGTGTTTGTATGTTGATGCATGAGAGAGAGGAATTGCATGTTAAGCCGGTGAGATCAAACTAATAACAAAATCCCTCAAGTTAAATATTAAGTTCATGCTTTCCAAGTTTTAGCACTCATCAAGACTAGTATCGAACAATGTAGGTTTCGCCTACGCGAGGTGCATGTTCTATATTAGTAAGGTGCGATGGGATAATTGTAATATCCAACTGCTAAAACAATGGGTCAAACTTAACTAAACACATTATAATAAGATTATACATGTTTAGAAGCAAGAGTTGGGAATGATTCATATGATGAATTAGAATAAGGAGTTATTCACCCAACTGAAAATATTCGAGAGTTGTATGAGATACAATTGGAAGGAGTTCCTACCTAAATAACCTAGTTTTGTGTAATCAGCCTAACGCTGACTTAGAATGAAGTGAAATGTGGATCTCGACCCACTAGAAAGTCTTCCAACGGGATTTTCCAAATCAAATGATGAGGGTCATTTGGTTTGAATAAAATAGTGGGAGCATATTTGATTAAAGGCTTAATTAAATATGTTGTTTTAATGATACTTATATTTTCATTTTTTTGTAGATTACCATGACAACAAACAACCATATTTTGCGATCAATCCTAGATAAGGAAAAATTGTCTAGGACAAATTTCCTGGATTGAAACCGAAATCTGAGGATTATCCTCCAGCACGATAAGAAGCTGTATGTCTTGGAGACACCTGTTCCTGAAGAGGAACCGCCTAGTTCGGCACCTAAGGCAGAAAGAGATGCTTATAAGAAGCATTTTGATGATGCTAACGAAGCCGCTTGTCTCATTCTAGCTACTATAAACTCGGAGTTGCAAAAGCAACACGAGAACATGTCAGCGTTCGATATGATCGGACATCTGAAAATGCTCTATCAAGAGCAGGCAAGAAATGAGAGGTTTCAGGTTTCAAAGGCCCTTTTTAACAACAAATTATCTGAGGGAAACCCTGTAGGTCCCCATGTACTCAAAATGATTGGGTATGTGGAGAACCTTGAAAGGTTAGGGTTTCCGCTTGGAAAGGAACTTGCAACTGATTTTATCTTGCAATCGTTGCCATATAGCTTTAATCAGTTTGTCATGAATTTCAACATGAATGACATGGATAAGAGTATTCCAGAATTGCTAAGCATGTTGAAAACTGCTGAGCAGAATATGAAGACAAAAGAGAAGTCCATTCTAATGGTCAGTAATGGAAAGAAGCTAAACAAGAGGCCTACCAAGCAGGTTGGTAAAGGGAAAGGCAAGGAAGTTGCCAAGCCTAAACCTACTGTTCCTGCTTTGGAGCCTAGTGGAGGCATAGCAAAGGAGGGCACTTGCTTCCATTGCGGTAAGACCGGACATTGGAAGAGAAACTGCCCAAAGTACCTGGAAGATATGAGCAATGGAGTAGGGACTTCAAATTCAGGTATTTTTGTTATTGAAATTAATTTATCTACTTCTGCATCATGGGTATTAGATACTGGATGCGGTTCTCACATTTGTACTAATGTGCAGGGGCTAAAAAGGAGTAGAGATTTGGCAAAAGGTGAAGTTGACCTACGAGTTAGAAATGGAGCAAAGGTTGCTGCTTTAGCCGTAGGAACTTATGTTTTGACTTTACCTAGTGGTTTAATAATTCAGTTAGAGAACTGTTATTATGTACCTGCAATTAGTAGGAATATTATTTCCGTTTCTTGTTTGGACAAGTTTGGTTTTTCATTTATAATAAAGAACAATTGTTGCTCTATTTATTTGAATGATATATTCTATGCTTCTGCACAAATGAACAATGGACTATATGTCCTTGATCTTGAAATGCCAATTTATAACATTAATACTAAACGGATTAAACCTAATGAGTTAAATGCAAGCTACCTTTGGCATTGTCGCTTAGGCCACATAAATGAGAAACGCATTTCCAAACTCCATAAAGATGGACTCTTGGACTCTTTTGATTATGAATCATATGAGACATGCAGATCTTGTTTTATTGGAAAGATGACAAAGTCCCCATTCATAGGAAAAGGTGAAAGGGCTAATGATCTTTTGGCCCTCATACATACTGATGTATGTGGACCACTGAACATACCAGCCAGAGGAGGTTTTCAATACTTCATCACATTTACTGATGATTTCAGTAGATATGGTTATGTGTATTTAATGAAACACAAATCTGAAACCTTTGAAAAATTCAAGGAATTCAAGAATGAAGTACAAAACCAACTAGGTAAGAATATTAAAGTTCTTCGATCAGATCGAGGCGGTGAATATTTAAGCCTAGAGTTTGATGACCATCTAAAGGAATATGGGAATTTATCCCAACTTACTCCTCCCGGAACACCAAAATGGAATGGTGTATCTGAGAGAAGAAATTGAACCTTGTTAGACATGGTCCGATCCATGATGAGTCACGCCGATCTTCCGAACTCCTTTTGGGGACATGGACTATTGACTGCAGCTTACACACTTAACCGGGTTCCATCCAAAAAGGTTGAGAAGACACCATATGAGATATGGAGTGGTAAGAAACCACATATGTCTTACATGAAGATTTGGGGTTGCGAAGTTTATGTGAAACGACAAATTTCAACTAAGCTTGAGCCCAAATCTGACAAATGCTTATTTGTGGGGTATCCTAAAGAAACAAGAGGGTATTACTTCTACAATCCTTCTGAGGGCAAAGTGTTTGTCGCTCGAACTGGAGTTTTTCTGGAAAAGGATTTCATTTCCAAAATAATCAGTGGGAGGAAAATAGAGCTTGAAGAAATTCAAGAACCACAAAGCATTGATACACCTATGGAGGAATTAGAGCAGGAAACACAAGTAGTTGTGGAAGAGCAACCTGCTCAAGTAGAACAAGACCAACGTAGGTCAAGCAGGATACGTCAACAACCTGAGAGATATGGATATCTCATAAGTGATCAGGGTGATGTATTACTCATGGATCAAGATGAGCCTGTGACCTACCAAGAGGCCATAACTGGTCCTGAGTCCGAGAAGTGGCTAGAAGCCATGAAATCTGAAATGGATTCCATGTACACAAACCAGGTTTGGACCTTGGTAGAGCCTCCTATAGGAGTTAACCCTATAGGATGCAAGTGGGTCTTCAAAAAGAAGACTGACATGGATGGTAAGGTACATACCTATAAGGCAAGACTGGTTGCAAAAGGCTATAAACAAATTCATGGGGTTGACTATGATGAAACCTTTTCACCAGTTGCAATGCTTAAATCTGTTCGGATTTTACTTGCTATCGCTGCATATCATGATTATGAAATATGGCAGATGGATGTCAAAACTGCTTTCCTTAATGGGAATCTTCTTGAGGATGTGTATATGACACAACCTGAAGGATTTGACATACCAGAAGAAGCCCAAAAGATATGTAAGTTACAGCGATCAATTTATGGATTGAAGCAAGTTTCCAGAAGTTGGAATCTTCGTTTTGATGAAACAGTAAAACAATATGGATTCATCAAGAATGAAGATGAGCCTTGTGTCTACAAGAAGGTTAGTGGGAGCATGATCATATTCCTGGTATTATATGTAGATGACATATTACTCATTGGAAATGATGTCCCTACCTTGCAACAAGTGAAGACTTGGTTAGGGAAATGCTTTTCAATGAAGGACCTAGGTAAAGCAACCTATATATTAGGAATCAGGATCTATAGAGATAGGTCACAAAAACTGCTTGGCCTAAGTCAGAGTACATACATAGAAAAAGTGTTGAGACGCTTTAATATGCATGATTCCAAGAAAGGATTCATACCTATGCAACATGGCATGTGTCTGTCAAAAACACAATCCCCTTCAAGTAAGGAAGAGAGGGATCGCATGGATAAGATTCCATATGCATCTGCAATAGGATCTATCATGTATGCCATGCTATGTACTCGACCAGATGTCTCGTATTCTTTAAGTGCAACGAGATGGTACCAGTCTAATCCCGGTGATGCTCATTGGGTAGCTGTCAAGAATATCCTTAAGTACTTGAGAAGGACTAAGGACTCATTCTTGATATATGGAGGTCGGGAAGAGCTTATTGTAATTGGATACACTGATGCTAGCTTCCAGACAGATAAGGATGACTTTAGATCGCAATCTGGTTATGTGTTTTGTTTAAATGGTGGCGCTGTGAGCTGGAAAAGTTCAAAGCAAGATACAGTTGCTGATTCTACAACCGAGGCTGAGTATATTGCTGCCTCAACTGCAGCAAAGGAAGCTGTTTGGATCAAGAAGTTCATTAGTGAACTTGGCATAGTCCATAGCATTGTGGATCCCATTGATCTCTATTGTGATAACAATGGTGCTATCGCACAAGCTAAGGAGCCTAGATCTCACCAACGATCCAAACACATACTTAGGAGTTATCATCTCATTCGAGAGATAATCAATCGGGGAGATGTGAAAATATGCAGAGTACCTACACTTGACAATGTTGCTGACCCATTAACAAAGCCTCTTGCGCAGCTGAAGCATGATGGACATACTAGATCTATGGGTATTAGGGGTATGCCTGATTGGCTCTAGTGCTAGTGGGAGATTGTTGGTGTAAGCCCTAGAGGCCAATACTTTTGGTACTTGTATCGAATTATTTATTAATAATAAAAGGCATTTCTTTATTATGTTTGCTTTCCAAAATAATAAAGTCCCTAGAATGGTTTATTTGTTTAATGAAATGTTAAGTGTGACTTAATCATGAGATCCCATTAAACATAAAACATTATTCTTAAAGTATCCGTAGTCAAGCTTTAATGTGAAGTGGGATAACATTAAAGCATTAAGATTATTATGAAGATAGATTGATGATCACATCTCATGGATCATAGATAAGGAGTTATCAAGTCTTGACATAGGTAAGAATATTAGGAGTAATATTTATACTGGATTGCCCGCTATGAGAATACTACATAGAATGTTATGCAAAGTGTCATAAGTTATTCTCATGATGATAATGGTGTATACCACCCTTCGACCTAAAACCACTATGGACCCTAGATGTAGAGTCAAGTACTTTATTGTTGATCAAACGTCATCCGTAACTTGATGACTATAAAGACGGTTGATGGGTACTTCACAAAGCATGCTAAGGGACATGAGTGACCTAGATGGAATTTTCTCATCCTGCATAACAGGATAAATGTCTAAGGGCCCAATATTGAACTGGACAAGGGTGACACAGTGTATGCCTTGTGTTCAATATAGACATGAGGGCAAAAGGGTAATTGTACAACACAAATATTATCACGGAAAAGGTTTGGTCAGATCACATGACATTTTCGTGACTTGGGTAACAGTGATGTGTTGCTAGATACCGCTCACTGTTTATTATATTAAATGTGTGATTTAATATAATTGCCAACGTCGCGAAAACCTACAGGGTCACACACATAAGGACAGGTTGATGAGATATAGAATAAATAAGGAACACCGTAAGATACGGTGCACTTAAGTGTAATACGGAAAGTGGTAAGGTACCACGTGGATAAGTGATATATGGTACATCATAAGGTATGATGTCCATAAGCTTAATTGGGCTTTTAGCTTATAGCCTTAATTGGGCTTTTAGCTTGTAGCCCACACGAGTGATTCTATAAATAGATCCCTTGTGATGAAGCAATTTCACTTGATGCAATTTCGTTTTTGATTCTCTCTCTCGCTCAAGGTTTCCGTTCGTGATCAGCTAGCACT
The DNA here is from genome assembly GCA_948472305.1 of Vicia faba. Classification (NCBI taxonomy): domain Eukaryota; kingdom Viridiplantae; phylum Streptophyta; class Magnoliopsida; order Fabales; family Fabaceae; genus Vicia; species Vicia faba. The sequence continues at coordinate 1,183,105,572 of OX451735.1, read as the reverse complement.
GTGACCGAAAGCGATCTGTTCGTGTGGACTGAGTAGAGGCGTTGTTCTTCATTAACGCTCGTGATCACAACATCAAAGGTCTGAATCTCCACAAGAGGTAAATATTTCTATCACTGACCATGCTCATTCGTAAGGATCACTAAAGGAAAATTTTAAATTCCAATGCGCTTTTGATTGCAATTTTCCTTCAGATGCTTCCTGTTATGCCACAGGTTGGTGTTTGGCTGCTGCTTAAGGGTTCTCTTATGCCATCAGTGGCAATAAATGGTTCTTGGGTTGAGGGGAGTGCAAGTTATCTTCTTCCTCATGTGCACCAAATGACTTCAGGACTTTCAGCTCCTTTTTCCTGAGGTTGATGTTCTTTGGTGTTGAGTTTTATGCTGCAATGGAGCTCATTAGGAATGATGTGAAGAATATGCCATGTCGAACATGATGTTCAAACATCATTCAAATTGTGAAGAGATGTTCCTCCATGTTGTTGTGTTCAGTAGCTTCATAAGACTAAAGTTTATGGTTGTAATTTTATGTTATTGTAATCTGAGTTATAATTGTTTATTTCTTTTAGCCAAAATTTGCCAAAGGGGGAGATTGTTAGTTCTCTGTTTTTGTGATTGACATTAATTTTAGTAAAACAAATATGACAGCAATATGTTAAATAGCATGTTCTAACTTGTTGAGAAAAACATGTTGAGCAAGAAGTAATATTTTATGAAAAAACATGTTGAGTTGAGATGTTTCATCAACTGAAGCAACATGTTGGACAAGATGTCCTATGCAGAGTCATTTGACATTGTAACTATTTGGGTTGGACAAAGTTAAGTTCCAACAGATGCAGAATATTTTGGGAATATAATGTTGTCTTATGTGGCGCTGATTTTAAGGTTTGGAAGATTCAATTTGAAATCAAGAAGAATATTGACTTTCTAATTATGGAGATAAATTAGGAAGTTCATGTTTGAAGACCTATTTTTCTGCAGAAGTTTCTGCAGATTTGTAGTAGCTGGTATGCTATGATTTGAAGCCTAAATATGGTTGGGAAAAGGGTTATAAATAGAAGGTTATTACCCTAGAAAAGGTACCAGTCAAAAATGTAAAGTTTCTATTATTAGGGTTGAGTCTGTAAGCCACTCTCTAGGAGAGTTGGTATGTGTGAGCCTCTCGAATATCATGTTGATATGAGAGTAGGACTGAAGTTATAGAGTTTTAATTCTCTATTGTTCATTCTTAAGCTTTTAAGCATATAATGTTTATTGTTCTTGGAGGAAGATTTTAAGCAACTCTAAGTATTGTTCTTAGTCAATAGTCTTGGCTAGGTATTATCATGGAAATGTGTCTTCATGTTTGTTTCTAAGTGTTTAGAATTGATCAATTGTTGTCTGTGATTGTGAGGGGATTGAGAAGGATATCATACCTAGGCGAGTCTTAGGTAGAAGTATAGCACGGGTAGTGATCAAGTGATTAGATCGTAAACTGGTTGTTTGTTGAGGGTCTATGAATTGCTACTATTTAGTGGACTTATCCCTGGCTTGGTAGCCCCAGAGTATGTGTTGATGTCACCGAACTGGGTTAACAATTTTGTGTGTTATTTTACTTTTCAGTACTGTTTTTATTATTTACACCTTTCCATTGATGTTTAATTCAGAGATCAGATGTCTCGACAGGTCATAGAACATTTGTGATCTGATATACCAAAATTTCGCGTACTTCCAAAAGGTTTTGACCAGATTGAGATAAATGGGTCCATGCAACATTGTAAAGTACTCAGACCATCCTTGAGTTTGTATGCTCAAAGCCATGTCGAAACCAGAAACTCTTAGGCTACAAAAGTTTGGACGAACTTCATAAATGACTTCCAAAATATCCTCATTTCCAAAAAAGGGTTTTGAAGACATGAGAACAAGCAAATTTGAGGGACGAAATTTTGTAATAAAGACACAATGAAAAAGATGAGATGAAACACAAGAGAATATAAATAGGATAGGAGGAGACGTAACTAGCAAGAGATTGATTTCCTTTAGAAAACAATCATACTCGAGATACTCAAAGAAGTTAATGTATGAGCTAGAGACTAAAGAGAATAAAGGACAACCATCATTTCCAAGATAATTGTCAGGAAAAATAAATACAAGAAGACAAAATGAACAAGAAAATAGATAGATTGTGCTAACAATATTTATTTTCAGCTAAAGATTGTCTCAACATTTCCTTAAATAAAAACTGATAGGAGTGAAACGTGAAGATTTTATCTAATTTCAAAAATATTTCCCACTGCTCGAGGTGTCAATCAAACTTTGTATTATGATTTAATTTGAGAGAAGTCTAAATCATATCCATGTGTTTGAAAAGACACGGGTTACTGTTCTCAAAGTTAAGAAACAAATATTTCTGGCTTGAGATGTTTCTGATCAAGACAACTTCTAACTTGTAGAAGTATCATGAAAGAAATAAAATATTTGCATTTAGTTAGAATCATATTTTTCACAAAAGGAGTAAAACACATATTTAAGAAAGATTTCATTCTGAACAAAATTCTGTATTTAAATGTTTCAGAATGAACTGAAATCTATCTTCAGCTAATGGTTTTATGAAGATATCAGCCCGTTGATGGTATGTATCTATGAATTTTAAAAAAAAGAATCCCTTTCTAAACATAGTCTCTAATGAAATGATGTTTGATTTCTCTGTGTTTAGCTCTAGAGTGCAAAATATGATTCTTACTTAGGCAGATAACAGTTGTGTTATCATAAAGTATAGGAATGTTACTCTCGTGTATCTGGAAATATTCATGTTGACTTTTCATCCAGAGCATCTCAGTGTTGCAAAGTGATGTTGATATATATATTTTGCTTCAGCATTAGATAATGCAATAGTTTATTGTCTTTAGATTGACCAAGAGATGATATTTCCCCCCAGAAATTGACAGTTTCCAGAAGTGATTTTACGTTCAATTCTATCTCCGGCATAGTCTACATCACACAAACCTGATAACTTGTATTCTAATGTTTTCTTATACATAAATCCAAGGTTAGATACCTTAGGATTCGCTTAACGACTGTTAAGTGAGTTTCCCTTGGGTATGATTGAAATCAAGCACATAGACATACACTGAATAAAATATCTGGACGAGAAGAAGTCAGATAGAGAAGAGAGCCTATCATACCACGATATAGCGCATGACAAACCTTTGTACTTACCTCATCTTTCTCCAGAATGCATGTAGAACGCATAGGAGTCTTGGCAGGTTTACTATCTGACATATCAAATTTCCTTAAGAGATCTTTGGTATATTTTGATTAATATATGTAGTGTCTAGAGTTTGATTTATTTGTATTCCCATAAAGTATTTTAACTCTTGCATTAGGCTCATTTCAAACTCAACCTGCATTAGCTCAAAAAATTCTCGCGAAACAGGCGGGTTAGCATAACCAAAAATAATGTAATCTACATATATTTGGCATATCATTAAATTATTTCTGATGTTTTTACAGAAAAGGGTAGTTTCCACCATGCCTCTTGAAAAAAAAAATTCTAAAAGAAAAGCGCTTAGTATATCATACCAAGCTCTGGGAGCTTGTTCCAGACCATACAACAACTTTTTAAGTTTAAAAACATGTTGTGGAAACTTGGTATTTTCGAAACATAGAGGTTGGTGTACATATACCTCTTGAGAAATATATTCATTCAAAAACACACTTTTGACATCCATTTGACATAAGGTTATATGATTATTAACAACAACTGAGATTAGAAGGTGAATAGATTTTAACCTACAACTGGAGCAAAGGTCTCATTGTAATCAATACCTTATTATTGACTATAACCTTGTGCAATCAGTCGTGCTTTGTTTTTGATGACTTCTCCTTTCTCATTTAATTTTTTTCTGAATACCCACTTGGTTCTAATAACATGAGTCCTTTTAGGCTTAGGTACCAGATCCCAAACATCATTTATGGAGAACTGATTTAGCTCTTCTTGAATTTCTAGAATCCATTTTTTATTTTGAAGTGCTTCTTCACAAGAAGTTGGTTCTATTAGAGACACCAATCTAAGAAGTGTTTCCTCAGTTGGTTTAAATGTGGATCTTGTTCTGACAGGTTCAACTTTATCTCCCAGAATCAAATCTTCAGATATAGTTAGTCTTTACCTTTTCTTTTTCTAGACTGATGGATATTCAGGTACTTCTGATATGTCATCCTTTTTATTGGAATCTTTTTCCTCAGAACCTTTAGCCTTTTCTCCAGAACCTGCAAGGTTTACTTCTAGATCTGCAAAGTTCTCAAACAACTTTAACTTTTCCGAGTCAAGCTTATCGTCAAATCTAACATGAATTGTTTCCTCCACAATACGTGTTTCTATATTGTAAACTTTGTAGCCCTTAGAGAATTATGAGTATCCCAACATAACACACTTTTGTGCTTTAGAATCAAACTTCCTAAGATTCTCTTTAGTGATCAGAATAAAACAGGAGCATCCAAAAGGATGGAAATATGAAATATTGGGTTTTCTTCCTTTACATAACTCATATTAATTATTTTCTAGAATAGGTATTATGGAGATTCTATTCTGAATATAACATGTTGTATTCACGGCTTCTCCCTAGAAGTGCTTAGCCACATTAGTTTAGTTGATCATGGTTCTGACCATTTCTTGCAATGTCCTATTCTTCCTTTCTACAACTCCATTTTCCTGTGGAGTTCTAGGACAGGAGAAATCATGGGATATGCCATTAGAATCAAATAATTCCTCAAACTGTTTATTTTCAAACTCTTCACCATGATCACTTCTGACTCTAACGATCTTAGAATCAAACTTATTTTGCACTTTAGAATAGAAACTAGTAAATGCAAGATGTGACTCATCCTTGTGCCTTAGAAATATTACTCATGTCCAACGACTATAGTCATCTACAATAACAAGTCTATACATCTTACCATTGACTGACACTGTTTTAACAGGTCCTAATAAGTCAATATGTAGAAGCTCCAAAGGTCTGGAGGTGGAAACAACATTTTTAGCCTTAAATGAAGTTTTAGAAAACTTGCCTTTCTAACATGCTTCACAAAGAGCATATGAAGTAAACTTCAGCTTAGGTAGGCCTCTGACTAACTCAAGTTTATTTAGTCTAGATATCCTTCTCAAGCTAATGTGACCCAAGCGTCTATGCCACATCCAATGCTCTTTGCTAACAGACATTAAGCATTTTACATCTTGGTTTTTTAAGATCAAAAAGATTTATTTTATAAATGTTGTTTTCCCTCTTTCAAGTGAAGAGAACTGTACCATCTTTATGACTTACAACCTTACAGGCTTTTTGATTAAAAATAATATCATAATCGTTAACACTTAATTGACTTATGGATAATAATTTATGCATTAGACCCTTAACATAAAGTACATTAGATATAGAAGGAAGATATCCATTACCCATTGTTCCAGACCCTTTTATTCTTCCTTTATGGTTTCCTCTGAAACGAACGTACCTAACATCTTTAAGTTCGAGGTTTTGGAACATTTGCTTTCTTCCCGTCATGTGACATGAGCACCCAGAGTCTAGGCACCATGACTGGTATTTTAAATTTATTGTATAGGATATCTGCAACATACACTATTTTATCTTTTGGTACCCATAAGCTTTTGGGTCCTTTAGAATTAGTTTTCCTAGAACTTCCGATAAACTTGGGTTTACGTGCAATATTAATTTTTTTGTGTCTGTGCTGGTGTGTAGAGGTAAGAAAAAGGAGATTCAAGTTTATTTTCTTGATTATCTTCATCATAAACATAACCAAATCCTCTCTTCCCAGTTTGACTAACACCATTGATCATGGAAGCCATTTTGCTTCTCCCTATACCGTTGTTTAAGAATTTTTGAAATGCCTTATCATATTTGTATAAGATAGTTTCAGAAGACGTAGGAGCTTTAGAAAGAGTTTCTTCAAGTTTTAAATATTTTTTTTGTTTAGAAAAGTATTTTCTTTTTCTAGAATAAAATTGTCTAATTTTTGTTCAGAAACTTCTTTCTCTAGCTTACCATATTCTTCAATTTCATATTCATGAACCTTCTGTAGGTTCTTGAATTTTCGTTGATGTTTCTGATATCTATTCAGAGATTCAGACAAACATAATTCTAACCTAGCACGAGAAAGTTCAGAAAATACCTCTTCTGAGTCAAACTCAATTTCTATAGTGTTTCCTTCTAACATAGTGGCCATGAATTCTACGTTGGCATGCCCTTCTTCAGGTTCTAATCCTTTAGAGTCAAAGTTATCCCATGTTGCCATGGGACCTTTATTCTTTCATTGAAACTACTTTTCTTGAAGCTTTCTTTTCTGTTTCTTTCTTTCTTGAGCGTTGGACATTCATTTCTATAGTGTCCAGGCTTCTTGCACTCGTAAAATGTTACTTCCTTGCTTGTTATTCTTCTTGCAGATGTTTCTGAATGATATCCTCTATTTCTGGATCCTCAGAAGTTGTTTTTTCTTTTCTTCCAGAGTTTCTTGACTCTTTTAGATAGAAGGGACAATTCATCTTCGTCAACAGAAACTTTATCGTCAGAATCTTCTACTTCTTCAGCTTGGAAGGCTTTGTTCTTTTCTAACTTGGTTCTTTTTGATCTAGATCTTAGAACAACATATTTGCTTCTTTTCTGGGGCTCATCTTCCTATAACTCTATTTCACGACTTCTGAGAGATTTGACCAACTCTTCAAGAGTTATGTTGTTCTGATCCTTAGATAGCTTCAACGCAGTAACCATAGGTCTCTATCTTTTGGGAAGGCTTCTAATGATCTTTTTGATATGATCAGCTTTGGAGTAATCTTTGTCCAGAACCTTAAGTCCTGCTACTATGGTTTGAAACCTTGAGAACATAGTCTCAACAGTTTCTTCGTCTTCCATCTTGAAAGCTTCAAATTTCTGGATTAAGTCCCAAGCCTTAGTTTCCTTGACTTAAGCATTTCCTTCATGTGTCATTCTTAACGAGTCAAGAATATCTTTTGCTAATTTTCTATTAGTAATCTTTTCATATTCATTATAAGAGATAGAATTGAAAAATAATACTTATGGCTTTGTGGTGATTCTTGAGTTCCTGCTTTTGAACATCATTCATTCTGTTTCTGGGAATGGGAATGCCAATTGTACCAATAGGTGCCTTATAGCCATTTATGATAACATCCCAAAGATCTATATCATAGCCTAAAAAGAAACTTTCTAGTCTATCTTTCCAATAATCAAATTTCTCTCCATCAAAAACAGGAGGTTTAGCATTGTAACTATCTCTCTCATTTGTATTAGCAGCAACCATAAGTTTTTCTCACAATAGATCTCTCTACACGGTTAAGTATTTGAAAAATCTATAACAGAGCCGAATCTATGATACCAATTGAAGGTTGATAAAAACATAAGAAAAGGGGGGGGGGGGGGTGAGTTGGATTTTCAAAAACTTTTTGGTTAGAAATGTTTACACAAATAATCAAGATAGATAAGCTAAGAAAGAAAGTTGACTCAATCGGTTTATACAAATTCACCTTAAACAAGACTACTCTTGTCCATCCGCCAAGGTGATTTCACCTTCAAAATGGACTTAATTCACTAATCTTGAAAGATTACAAACAAACGTCTAAGATTTTAGAAAAACACCTTAGTCCTCTCAAGTATACAGACTATCACTTAGTCACTTGAGGAAAAACAACTTTCAAAAGATTACAATAACGTCTAAGAGCTAGAAAATACCTTAGCCATCTTAAGTATACAGACTAACACAATAGTGCTTCTCGAAAAACAAATTTAATAAAATAATGAAGAACAAATGTTTACACAAAAATTAGCAACAACTCTTTGTGTTTTGATTGAGAACAAATGTTAACACAAAAATAAGCAACAAATCTTTGGGTTTTAATTTTCTCTTGGAAGAATATTTCTCTACGTGAATAGTTTTGCACAGTAACTCTTCTTTTCAATTGTTGTTCCAACTTCTTATTTCAATTCATTTTTCCAAAAGTTGATTATTCAATGAAGTAGTCATTCCTTTATATAGGCTTCAAAAAGTAGACTGTTGAGAAGGAAAAAACGTCACTCTCATTTTCCTGCTGCCATAACGGTAGCATGAGATCGTGTGAGACAATAGTACAAAAAATATTTGATCGTACATACATTTTTACCATTGTGGGATATTTACTATACTGTTGTACTATTTTTTCTAGTGCAATTTTCTTGATATTTATCTTCTAATGAAATATTTTTAATCTGAAGCAATAACGAGTATAAAAGAGATCACGTTAGATGAGTTCTTCAAGAGTATCAGAGTCTTCAAAGTCAGATTCTTGTCTTCAGAACTGGAAGCAAAAGCTTTTATGAGAAACAAATCTTGACTTCTGGAAGCAAAGACTTATCTGAGAAGTGCATCTTGATTTCTGAGTTGGAAGCAAAAACTTTATCTTAGAAGCACATGGAGATCCTTTTCTAGCGAACATTTAACATTCATCATAACTACTGATGTTTCTTTGGAAGTGGATGCCATAGTTCTTCTAAGGCATGCCATCAATGATTCTAATGATCTTATCCAAAATCAAATAGAATACTATATCTGCATACTCAAGAAACTATTAGAGTACAAAATTGTTATATATAAAATATATGCATTGTTACCATCAAAACTAGAGATTTTACGCAGAACCAAATCTTATTCTAACAGAAGATTCATCTCATTGACACCTGGAAGTCTACCCTGGGTCGCTCTTGGAAAACTTGCTTCAGACACGCCTGAAGAACTCGCATAGGTACATTTAAGGGACTCAACCCAGGTACATAAAAGAAAATATAGGAAGTTCTCTAAGGATAGGCGACGTAATATATATCACACCTGCCACCTTCCTATCTGCCCATTTGTTGGAATGAACACCCATCATTTAGTCGAGGCACATATTTCCTATATCACTCTCCTTCTATGAAAATGTAGGGGGTGATGTGTTCCTATCGATGACGGTACAAAGAGGAAGTCAAAAAAGAAGGAAAATCATATTCTCCTTAATAACACTGGAGTTGATTATCCATATCTTATGCACTTGAGATTGAGTATTATTCTCAAAATCCAAACTCAAGAAATTCTTATATATCTCAACACTAAGGTTGGAAAGTCTCACAAATTTTCACCCGAAAACATCAATATAATAGAACTTCTCACATTCCTTTTGTAAACTTACTCTAATACGAGAACAACCATAAAAATCTATGAATATCCTACAATAAAGGGTGTTGTAATTTTAGCAAATACAAATATTAATTCAAATAAAAATTTATTAACATCACATTTACTTCCATATATTCCATATAGAAGAGGATGCATAAAAAGCTATGCAAACCAAAAGTCGAACAATGAACAATTATTAGTAGAAAATTTTTGACAAAATATTTTTTTTTCTTGTATCTTAATCATAATGTTTATTTTAGTCCCTTAACTTAAAAAATATTTATATTATTCTCTTAATTTTAAAAATATTTTATTTTAATTAATTAATTAATGACGAATTTAGCGGTCAATTTTTAAGTTTTTTCATTATTAAATAAAATAAAATAAAATAAAACTTTTTTAAAATTAAGAGATCAATATAAATTCTTTTTAAATTAAAAGATCAAAATAACCTTAAAGTTAATATACAGACAAAAAAAGTATTTTGCAAAAGTTGTTCACAGTCAACTAAGCATATTCATTCATTACATGACATGAAATAAACATAACATAAGAAAAAAACATCATATTTTCTTGGCAATGAACAAGCCCCATATCTGCTCTCCAGCCACGCCTCTCATCTGCTTGGCCTTCCATCTTTCAACAATTTCATTGTAATCATCCTAAATGTAATTATTTCAATAAATTAATTAATACTTTAAAACCAAAAATAAATTTACATTACAGTTAATTATCATATATAAAACAGAAACTGAATTAAAAAATATTCATGTCCGAAGTATATTATAACAAGTTCACCTCTGAGAAATCATCAATGAAGTCAACTTTATTATTCTCAAGGCCATTTAACTCCATTTGTAGAGTTTTCAAGAACTGAAACAACAAATATTTGTTAGAAAATTAAAACATAAATGCTAAGAAAATAAAATGTAAATGTCAAGAAAATTAATTCATACCAAATTGGTTTGATCCTCAGCAATGACATAATCAAATCCAGCATTCTCAAGCATCTGTAAATGATTTAGAATATAAATAACATATCATCATGGGGAAAAAAAATTAAAATATATATATAGAATTTAAAAAAAAATTATAAAAATTAATTTCTAAATTATTAAATATCAAAATCAATATACTATCATACCTTATAATATGAATTCATGTCATGGATATAATATCCTCTCTTTTTGATGTATTCTGCATATTCCATTGAAAGACTTCCAACACTTTTGCAATAGTCACTAATTAAAAGTGTACCTCCAGGTTTCAACCATTTATAAAATGATCTAAACAATGTTGGCTTGTCCTATATAAAACACATAAAATATTTTTATAATTAAATTTTACAAAAAAATATTTTTCCAAAAAAATCAAATATAAAATCTTTCTTACTTTGACATGTAACAAGGTGTCGCGAGTATAGATTACGTCGAATGTGTTTTCAAGATATGTTTTTTTAGTGCAATCAACACATTCGAATTCTACCGAGTATTTGAGTCCGATGGCGCGTTCGATGGCTAGAGAAATCATGTTTATGGAGAGGTCAATGGCAACAACCTCAACATCAAAATTTTCAGCCATGTAAAAAGCACCTCCTCCAATGCCACAACCAACATCTAGTACTTTTTGACCTGGCTTTAGGTCTAACTTTGCCACAATTTCTCTAGTTGTTTCTGCTCAAACAATAAGCACTTTTTTAGGTTGGAAATATTTGAAATCCACTATAAATGCATGATTGATTAAACATTCTTACCAAGTCCTCCGGTGCTAACAAAGCCTTGACCATAAACATGTTCATATAGTAAGATATCCTTATGATTATACTCAACACTGTCTAAGAATCTTTGAAATCCTCTATCATCTTGAGATTTAACTTTTTGCCATATCCAACAAATCTGCATCACAAGAATTACTGGTTAATTAATTAATTAATCAATCAGTGTCGTCTTAAATTTTCAAAGACCTTGTATAAGATCAACTATAATATAAGTGTGACAAATTATATAAAAATTTATTTTATCATAGTTTAACGGTGATAAATAATTTATGAGACTCTTTTTAATTTACGATCAAACTTATCAAATTTTTAAATTTATTAAAATTTGGCCTCCGTGTAATAATCTGCCCTATGCACCCTAAAAAATATCTCCAATCCTATATATTGCATGAAGAAATAATATATTATATAATAGCTTTTTAAAAAATACTTTCATTTTACCTGATTTTGATTCTTCTTATGTCTAACATAGGCTCCAATGCATTTGCAGCCAACAAGAGAAAGCTCAAAGGAATTGCCATTTTCATCACTTATTTGACACTCTTTAAATACCTACATAAAATGGTGAAGGATAATAATTAAAATCAAACTTTTCTATAATATGAATAACTACACTTAAAACAAACCTTAGTGTAAAATCTTGGTTCCCTATAGTGAGTTGGATTGTATTTTCTCTTTGAATCTCCAGATCTGTGAAAACAAGATTCTCTAAAGAATATATACCCATCAACTTTTAACCATTTTACCATTCTTTCAGCTAAATTTTTAACCTGAAATTAATTCATCAAAAGAAAAATGGAAGTCTTAACAAAGAGTAATGGCAACTAAATACTATTAGACGATTAACATTGAATTAAGATCATATAGTTAATATTTGAATTTTGAATTTTTTTTATTAATAACTATGTATTAAAATAATATTTCGCAAATAACCGGGTTTCGAAAAAAATTACGCAAATAACCATGTTTAAGATGACTCCCCAAAGGAGGAGCCATCTGAAATGGCGCATGCACCTACCATTTTTCCCTAGGCGCCATCTCATTTGGCGCCTCCCTTGGCTTTTAGCTAAGTGAGATGGCGCATGCTCCTTAAAAGTGAGAGGAGGCGCCATCTCACTTGGCTCCTAGGGCAAAACTAGGGCAAAATGCTGTTTTATAAATAATCCGTCCGTTTCTCCGAAATTTCTCACACTTTCTCGCACTGTATTTTTATTTTCTACTCTGTTATTTGCATCATGACATCGCCTATGATTTTTAGCAGAGATGGTTACGTTATCTTCTCCGCCACGAAACCTGCGATGAAAATGAAATTCTGGCACATTCACTCCATGGAGCGTCTGAAGCGGGAGTTGATGCGATGGCTAGATGGAGACATTGCGGGGGGGGGGGGGGGGGGGAATTCGAAGGATCCAGCGAAAACGAACAACAACCTCACATGCGACAGGAAGACCTAATGTGTGGTTGGAGGAAGTCAAAACAGGCAGCGATGTAATGTTGATGATGCATGGGTCAGATGAAATTGTGTTAACAAGTGTAATTTTGTAGATGGAATATCGCTAATTATTCTTGTACGCGTTTTATTAATTGTAGCAAAATCTGTTAACGGAAAACCCAAATGTTTACAACACAATTATGAAAAGATTTTATGTATTACAATATTTATGTGGTCGAGGCAGACGCCCGATTCAGACAGTTTTTGCGATTGTGTCCGACCTGACAGCATAAACCACACTTTCTTTCCAACCTGTCAAGATCGTCCATTTCTGTTGTGATGCGCTTACTTTTGGGACGACCCTTCTTGTTCCTTCGCATTTGGTCATTGTGCCACACTATTTCGCCGTCGTATGCAGGCCAATAATCTGGTTTTGCTACCAAAGGAAAGTTGTTGTTGTAAACGTTGAGCAACGTTTCAGATTTGTAAATGTTTGACAGAAGTTGCAGCGCGTCTTGATGGGTATGAGCACAAGCGGAAATGACATGAGAGCAAGGCATACAAAATGCTTGAAACCTGCCACAATCGCATCATTGAGAAGGTAGCATGACCCTATATTCTTGTCTTGGCAGGCCTTCATTGTGGTCGATTGTCTCTTTCACAATGAAGTTGTGGCTGTGTCGGTCAAACCGTATAACCATGTGAGTGTTGGCTTTAGCACTTTCAGCCTTAATGTATTTCATGTAGCTTTCACTCCATAGTTGTCCAGATTGCAACACCGCATTCCATATTTCACCTCTTTTGGCAAATAACGCAGCCATCCTAAAATACGTAGATTTTACCAAGGCAGTGATTGGGAGGTTTCGTATGCCTTTGAATACCCCATTCATTGATTCAATAAGATTCGTTGTCATATGCCCCCATCTTTGGCCATTGTCGTATGACCTAGTCCATTTTTCTACCGGAATATTGTCGATCCACCTACCGGTTTCCGGATTAGACAAACGGATCTCGTTGCGGTAATATTTGAATGTGGGTTGTGTCAATGCATATTCCGCATTCATAACTGCTTTCCTCAATGTTTTGTCCTTGATCTCCCTCGAGAAATTCTGGACGATATGCCTAATGCAATAGACATGCGTAGAAGGAGGGTCATGCCAACCATTTGCTGGATTATTGTAGGCACTTTCAATGGAGGCATGTCTGTCCGAGATCAAACAGAGATCTGGTTGAGGACCCACGTATGTCCGCAGATTTTTCAGGAAAAAGCTCCAAGCACCACCGGTCTCCCCCTCGACAAGGGCAAAGGCAATGGGGAAAATGTTGTTGTTGCCATCTTGTGCAACTGCCATCAGTAGCGTGCCTTTGTACTTCCCATACAACCAAGTCCCATCAATTTGTATAATTGGTTTGCATGATGCAAACCCTGTGATGCATGGTTGAAATGCCCAAAACACACGACTGAATATTCCGTTGCCATTTAGTAGACTACCATCTTGGGTGTATGCTGGCACTGTTTCCAGAACGTAAACACTACATGGAGAATACGTCTTGAGTGCATTCAGGTAGCGGGTAAGTTCTTGGTATGACTCCTCCCAGTTTCCGTACACCCTTTCAACCGCCTTAGTCTTTGCTAACCACGCCTTACGGTAAGACGGAGTGTAGTTAAAAACCGTGGTGATATGGGAGATGATTGTTTTCACCTTCAAAGATGGGTCGTTGCTGACCAGGGGTAGGATTTCTTGACAGATGAGATCATAGTTGAGTTTTCGGTGGTCCTGTGATTGAGTGGAACTTACACAAGTGTGGGTAGTCATGGAACCTATAACCCAACAATCACCCCTTAATCTGTATGATGCGGTCAGCTTGAACATACAGTCAGGGTGGACACACTTGATCTTGTACCTTTCCGGGTTGACACGATCCACCTTAAAATCAATCGAGTTGAGCATGTGGAATTTTTTGATGGCCCTGATGCATTCCTCTCTGTTACGAAACTTGTCATTCTCTTTTAAATTTTCATCCGACTGCATATACAGATTGAAAAATAAGTCAGTAGAAGGTTCATCTCCGCCCATGTTGAAGTTTGTCATGTGCGGAGGTGGTGTGTAGATTTTGTTTGCAGGAATACTAGGGATGCCATCATCGTCGGAATCATCATTCACCATTTCATCAAACTCTAACTCGTTATCTTCTTCTTCATCATCAACTGCATCTACCTCAGCTTGTTCATTCTCCAAAGGATCAACCTCTTGTGTCACCTGAGGCTCTCGCAGCATAACGTACAACTCAATAGAGTCGTACCCAGAATAGACATGGCTGGAAAACATATTCTGGAGATCCTCGTCATCTTGAACTTCAACCTTATAAAAAATTACTTGGTTGTTTCCAAATAAAACTAGATTCTGATAAAATATCTGGGACACCGGGCCTCGTTCAAGTTTGGCCTCCAATCTTTTTTTGAAGTACGATAAATTGGCTTTCCCGTTTAAGAGAAATCGGATGTTGTCTATGTCTCTAAACAAAAACTCAGCGGTGGGACAAATGTATGTCTCACCATTGAAATGTGCTTTGACGATAAATTGTGGTGCATAGGCCATTGCGTAGAATTGTTTTAAGGTTTGAAGGTTGGAATGTTTGAATTTTATGAGTGATTCGAAGGTTGGAATGTTTGAGGTTTATTGATTGTATGAAGGTTTGAATGTTGTAATGTTTGAAGGTTGGAATGTTTGAACTTTATGAGTGATTCGAAAGTTTATATGTTTGATTGTTTGCAGGTTTGAAGGTTTGATTGTAAGAACGTTTGAAGGTTGGAAGATTTGACAGATTATGTGAATCAATGTTATGATAAACGTAAGGCTAAAAATTTCAATTAAGTAAGGATGCAACCCCCCAAGGCTGCCAATAGTGTTACATGCAAGGAATCCCAATGGCTGTCACGTAGCCTGAGCCTAGGCTGCAACAAAGGACACCTCTTATTCGCCAATTGGGGTGGCGACACCATTCATTTTTGTACTCTTTCGCCAAGTCCAATGGCGCCTCCCTTACTGTCCAATCGTGATACATGCATGCAGATATGTAACCCCCTAGGCTGCCACCTAGCATGCGCCTACTCTGCACCTATACTGTATGTTGTAAGTCTCCTCCCATCACCTCCAATGGGCTTACATGCATTCAGGCAAGGAATCCCAAAGGCTGTCACGTAGCCTGAGCCTAGACTGCAACAAAGGACACCTCTTATTCGCCAATTGGGGTGGCGACACCATTCATTTTTGTACTCTTTCGCCAAGTCCAATGGCGCCTCCCTTACTGTCCAATCGTGATACATGCATGCAGATATGTAACCCCCTAGGTTGCCACCTAGCCTGCGCCTACTCTGCACCTATATTGTATGTTGTAAGTCTCCCCCCATCACCTCCGATGGGCTTACATGCATTCAGGCAAGGAATCCCAAAGGTTGTCACGTAGCCTGAGCCTAGGCTGCAACAAAGGACACCTCTTATTCGCCAATTGGGGTGGCGATACCATTCATTTTTGTACTCTTTTGCCAAGTCCAATGGCGCCTCCCTTACTGTCCAATCGTGATACATCCTTAGGCTGCCACTTAGCCTGCAAGAGTGACACCTTTCATTTTTTGTACATGCATGCATGCATATATGTAACCCCCTAGGCTGCCACCTAGCCTGCAAGAGTGACACTTCGCATGCATGCAAGCACCAGCAACCACTATATGAAATTTATTTGCCTATAAATACATACCATATCATACATCTCTCACACCCACACAAGTCTCACTCTCTGCTACGAAATATTTCATAATCTCTTACACTTTCTAAATCTTTCATACTCTATATCTCTTCCTAAGTCTTTCATAAGCTCAAACATTTTAAACAATGGCTCTTCTAACAATGGGCGATACTCACAAAGGCACAAGGGAAAACATTGCCGCATTTGTAAGTTTCTATTTTGGTTATACATTTTTCATACTTCAGATAATGCGTTGTTCTTCTTACTTAATCTTACACATGTTACATTATGAACTCAGGACACAAAAAGATTCAGAATTTGTTCTCACAACTACCTGGCTCCCGACCCATTTATCGTACCATATCTGGAATACGCAGGTTTTGGACATGTCATAAAGATCTCCAACTGCACCATTGACTCGAAGTTCATTCTTGCAATGTTGGAAAGGTGGAGACCAGAGACCCACACATTTCACCTACCAATAGGTGAATGTACCATCACGCTAGAGGATGTGTACATGCTACTAGGTCTCCCTGTCAACGGTAAGGCCGTGAACGGGTCAGTTCAACAACCCAACTCTCAGTGTGAAGAACTGTTGGGCAGGGATATGGTAGAAGGTGGTGGTGCGAGAGGTCAGGGAATACTACTCACTGAGCTGAAAAGTCATTATGCAAGTTTGGAATTAAATGAAAATTCCTCCGAGAATGACAGGGTAGTAAAAGCCAGAACTTATCTTATGATACTATTTGGTACCTTTTTATTTCCCGAAAGTACGAGAAATAGTGTAAATTTTATGTATTTACATTTACTAAGAAATTTTGAAAAAACAAGAAAATATAGTTGGGGTTCTGCAGTTTTAGCCCACCTATACAGTTCCTTGTGCAAAAATGCAGTCAAGGAAAAATGTACATTTTATGGGTGCGCTTTTTTACTACAAGCCTGGGGTTGGTGGAGGATGGAGTCCTTAAACCCCGTCAACAACAACACTTTCGGTTTCCCGTACGCAACAAAGTAAGTCATCAAGTTATAGCATTTATTACTATTCATCTCTTCCCCAAATATATGCTAAGAATAAAATGTTTCTCATTTCCTTTAGTACTGCGTGAGGGGTATGGATTACGGCAAGAATCCAAGATTCAATTTCGCACTCTACCATAATTTGTTGGATCACTTAGGCCTGGCCGACGTACGTCGTAGCTTTTAACTTTTCTTCATTTAAATTATTTATACATTACTTTTGCGTTAACCTGATTTAAATTTTATCGCAGTTCATCTGGAGACCATATTTGGGTTTGGGCCATGATCCAAACCCGGAGGATGCAGCAACTTGGACCGCGAAGACTGCAATCATTCGGTTCAACATTGTGGAGATGCACCACAACGACCGTGTGAAGATGCAGTTCGGAATGCATCAAGAGATACCAACTGATCCAACTTGTTTGTCCCCATGGCATCTTAAAAGGGTCGACACCCAGTGGGATCTTACCAACTGGAAAGACTTCGCTCCGGAATGGTGTAAGATGTGGCAGAGGCGTCACCGCTATGTCTTGCAATTCCCGGTTTTTCTTAATCAAGGTAATATGCGACACACGGATCAATATTTGTCTTGGTACAGGTCGGTTAGTAACTCTGAAATGCACGTGTCTCATCCAAGGTACTTGGTTGACCCACGCACACAATGGGCACAACCCTCGTTTCCCCATCAACAAACCCAAAACCCATCAACCTCCCACCAACCCCCAAGAAGAAACAGACCCACAAACACCCAACCACAGTCCCCACCACAACACAACTACACTCAAATGCCACACAACCAACCACAATCACCACCACACTACCAATACCCCGATATGCCTCACACCCAACCACAATACCAATCCCAATATCAGCACACCCGCATACCCCACACACAATTTCAGTCTTCCGCATATCCCAATATGGCCCCCTCAACATCCAGCCTTAGCCCTGATATGGGAATGTCAGAAGATTACGAACAAACCGACCCAACCTACCATCAACCACAATATCACCAAACCACCCAACATCCTCAATACCAAACACCCCAAGATCCATTTCCTTTCTACCCACCGTACTCAGACGATCAATGCTACAGACCCACTATGTAACCCCACCCACCGCCAACACGACCAAACTTTGAGGATATGGGTAACCGACTGTACCAAAGCGGATCTTCTAGATATGGAGATCTGACTGATTTTATGGATCCGGACCGCATTGACTTCGCTGGGCCATCGACCTTGCCGCAGCAGGAAACACGACGACACCCAGCACGAGAAAGGCGAGGACGGGGATGCGGAACCGGGGGTCATTACCGGGTTCCGGGGGATCACTGATTTATCTGTTTTTTTTCCTGTATTTTTTATCCGTTTTTTTTATCTGTTTTTTTATCTGTTATTTTAATGTAATACAGTTGGATGTAATTATTTTTTTTTAATAAAAAGTCCATTTTGTTGATCCTCTATCCAACACGCAACGCACCGGACAAAAAAAAACAAATTTTACCCTAAAATAACACCTAGGCGCCATCTCACTTGGCTTAGGGCATGCCCCAAGCACATAGGCGCCAAGTGAGATGGCGCCTCCCCTTAAAATATAGGTGCATGCGCCATTTCAGATGGCTCCTCCTTTGGGGAGTCATCTGAAACATGGTTATTTGCATATATTTTTTTCCGAAACGCGGTTATTTGCGAAATATTATTTTAATACATGGTTATTAATAAAAAAAATTCTTTTAATTTTATCAAATTAAATTTTAAATATTAATTTAAAATATGAATCATTTGATCTTGATTAGACATTTGATATTATTTATTGTAGAGTATTTTAATTTCGTTTAATTTAAATTTGAAAATTCTATGCCTTAATAGGGAAAAATAAAAAAGAACTCACTTCTTGATCTGAAAGATACATGAGTAACCAATTTGAGAATATTAAATCAACTGATCCTTCAGAAATATGCAAGTTTGGAGATGTCACATCAGCACACATGAACTTCACATTCTTGTGGTGTCCATTAGTATTTTCATTCTGCAAAAAAAAAATTATGCCATTGAAGGAAATAATTTTAAGTATAAGTAATTTTATTTTATTTGAATTTTTGCAAATATCAACCATAAATATTTAAATATAAACAAAGACATATTCAAATATCAAATATAATACTAACATGAACATGTTATGAAAATTAAATAATTAAAGATAACTATTTCAGACCATTATTAACGCATATTAGACATCAGACACGAGTACTTATATTTAAGTGGTAATTAAGAAATTTACCTTCTTTATTGCAGTTTCAATGAAGTCTACAGCAAGCAATTGTCCAGCTTTCAGAGCCAATTCAGAAGTAAATCTTCCAATACCTGCTCCAAGCTCTAAAACTGATTTTCCTTCATATGCTGGTAATAGAGAGAGCACCTATATAATTATAAATAAATTAGTAAAAAAAACATTTTACTCTGGTTAAATCATATATATATATTATGTTCAACATGTGTGATATAATTACAATTTTAGTTTCTATTTTTACTTTTTTATGAAATTAATCTTTTTAAGTAAAAAAAACGAAATTGATGTAATTTATAATGTTGCCACTAAAAATATATGAATACATCATTAATTTAAAATGTAAAAAACTATTGCAATAATTTAATTTATATTCTTCCATATACCTGTTCAACCTCTTAATTTTCTGATTAATATCTATACACTATATATACACGTAAAGTATAAATTACTTTACATCAACCACTTGTAGCAATTAAAGTCTACAAATAAATAAACTATATTGAAAATAGAAAAGAAAAAAATGCATATTATAGAGTTAGTTATTTATAGGATTAAGAATGAGTTGTACATACTTCTGGTCTCTCTTCTTTGTCTAGATGAGATGCGTTAGAATCGAGCATCATTGACTCAACTGACAAATCTGCACAATGTTCTTTCCAGTAACTTCTCTGTACTTCACGTTCATCTTCTTTAACTTCTTCTACCATAATAACACAACACCACCTCAAAAATATTAATCATCATTCCAATTATATGTATCATGATAATTTGTATATTATATAATTAATTAATTAATTAATTAATTAATAACAAGCAATAGAATTCACCTTGTTTCATTATTGCTTCTGAATTAGCCATGTTGTAGAATGGAGAAGAAAAATGTGAGAGAGAAAGAAAGGAAGGAAAAAAAGTACTCAATGGGAGATGTGTTATAATGGCTTAAATAAGCTATATGGCTCTCCACACTTGCCCTTCCTGTTTCTTACACCAAAGAGAAATTTACAATCAAGATTCAAGACTATGCAATAGGTGAAACTTTTTGTTTTTTACACTAAATGGTATCCACTCATTAATTTCAATTGCTGTTTTTTGGAAAAAATAGTTTTTATAATTTAATGTCATTTTCAAAATTTTAAGTTACTTTAAATAATTTTTTTAACTAGTGTCACTACTACATAATATATTTTTTAATATTTTATTAAAATACATTTTATCATAATCCTTAAACACAATCGTCGTGGTATATTAAAGGTTACTTACTTTAATTTCCGGTATCAATAATTTTTTCTTCTTTTCGTTATAAAAAAGAGTTGTCCTTATATTCTTATAAATATATTAAAATAAAAATACTTATCATTACAATTAATACCAGAAATCATTGTGAATAGTACTTACATATTATCACGGTTGTTTTTAACAGCCGTGGTGAAAAGTTAATCAAATTCACACGCTTTATCTTTCTAATTCTCCTCCATTAGTTTTCTTTCATTTTTCATATATGTTTCATGTATGACACTAGTTCTACTTAAAAAGAGTTTTTTTTCATTTGATATGATTTACTTCTTTTTTGGACTATGTTTTCGTTTATGTTAAGATGCTGCTAATGCTAGTTTATGTTTCGAAATTAGGTTAACATGTTGAAAGTTGTTTATATTTTGAAATCTAGTTCAAGAGTTTATGTTTCTGAATTTTATTGAGTTTATGTTTTCAAATCTGTCTATATTTGGTACGGTGTTTTTTGACTTGTAGAAAAGTGAATGAAACAAATTAACTCAAGAAAACGCATACTACGGATGTGGTTCACAAATGATTTGTATTGCTATGGAAAAACAATGCAGGAAGTATGAAGCTATTTTAGAAGCTTCATATGTCTAGTATTTTTCTTCATAGTAACACAGAGTAGATCAACTTCAGATCATTCCACGAATCTTTTCAATAAAAGGTATATTATTGTTGTTTTGTTGATAAATGTTTCTCAGAAGATCTAGTTGAGTTTATTATATCGTATATAGTTTAGTTGTTTCACTAACCCTTCACTGAACATGCATTCATTTAAATTGATTTAGAAAATAATAATTTAAAAATTAAGTTATATTTGAAGACTAACTTAGATCATTCAATATTTTTCGAATTGCGCGTCTCATAATTCATCTATCGCTCTTTAACAAGTAGAGTTTGGTTCAACGCCCCAAATTCTTCAAAGTAACAATTCTTTCTGTTTTAGTTTATATTGCAAAACATCAAATTTGTTGAAAAATTCTGAGTCATCTTCGTCGTTGTCATCGTAATAATTCTCATCATCATCATTTAAAATAATGATGATGATAGCGATGATGATAATTCTAAATTAGTCAACATATTGATGCTTTGCAAAATAAACTCGGAGAGAATGAACCGTTGCTTTGAAGAACTCGGGGCGTTGAATCAAATTCTATATGTTAAATAGCAAGATATGAATAATGAGATGCAAGCAATTCAAAAAATAATGGTTCGTTTAAGTTTTTTTTTTTCAAGAATAATTTAATTTTTCAAATTATTATTTTCTACATCAATTTTAATGGTTGTATATGTTTAGTGAGATGTAGAAAAAATAAACAATCCACATATTTTATAATAAACTCATGTATACATACCACAACAGTTATCTTTTGCAACCATGGTGAAATATTAATTTTACTCATAATAAATTATTGTTTTTAGGTTTCGAACCCCTGGCCTATGTGTGTGTGTGTGTGTGTGTGTGTGTGTGTCTGTGGTGTGCTACTTGACTTATAATCACGGTCGCACGATCGTGGTGGAAAACATCATACATATAATCATCCATTATCTCACAACGGTTGGTTAGGCGTTGTGGTATTCCTTTTCCAACAGTTGTGCAATAGATTTTACGTAGTAGTGTGTGTTTTTTAAACGAAAAAAGACTTAATACATATCATTAATAAGAAATTGTTGATTACATATCAATAAAATTATGAACACTAGCATGACATGGAGTCATATGAGGTACATGTCTCAAAGCATAAACACTCTCATTAGTTAGTCTCATAAAATTTTTAACATAAGAGTTCATAAATTAAAGAGCTAATAAACGTTTACATTCATCAATAATATTATGAAATTCTGAAAAATGTTGGCTAGTTATAATGTCTGACACGCTTTTAAAATCTAGCTCAAAGTCCACTCCATCAAAGTCGAGTCCATGCACCCATTTAATGGATGATAAAAGACATATAGTTTAAGTGACCTCAATAATAAGAGAAACAACTTTTTTTGAGCTATCACAAATCATCCATTCATCTCGGACAAAAACATATATTCTTATTTTGTTATGAGTAGTTGAGAAAGAGTCATCTATATTGAATTTGAGACATCTTACCAAAGGTTTTCACAAGTATTATGTGTAGGATTTTGATCTTGGTTGGTATTGATTGTTTGTTTAGCATTTCTCTATTCCTATAGTAGGTAAGAGACGCAATTTTTAATTGTTTCAATCAAATCTTCTATATGATTCCAAATATAATTGCTTCAACACTTTCATATGCTCCACAATATTACTGAGAATAATATGGAATAATCTTGATTTATTCCAGGCAAAAGATAGAAAACTATTGTTGGAAAATCAATGTTATCACCCGACATCTGTTCTATACTAAGTCATAGTTCCACTTGCACCAAACACTTACTACTCTTTGGGTCGTACAAGAAAATTTGTTTATTGTATTACATCCTCCACCATATACATTGTAATAAATTGATCATTGAACGTCTTTATCTATCTCACTTTTTTACTGGCACGCAATTCATACACAATTTCCAAAAGAAATTTTTTATCCTCGAAAAGGTCTATATTTTCCAGAGAAACTGTCAATTCTCAAAAAGCCTTATACGGGTTGTATCAATACCATATTCTATGCAGAATAGATACGCATTGCATCCTTAAAAGTGTTGAAATATTAAATTAGATTTGATTAGATTTAATATTTAATATAATCCAAGTTGTGTTAGCCTAAGCCCAATTAGGATTGTATATAAATAGTCATAGTGTGTATCATTATTTGTACAATTGAATAATACAACTCCTTATTTCCTTTATTATTCTCTCTTTATCTCCTCACTAAAAGTGCCTCACGCACTAACATATTGGTATCCAGAGCTTCCGGTTATTATTCTTGATCAAGTTTTCAAGAATTTCACGTCAGAGATTGTTTTTCTAGGGCAAGTAAATCAACCGCTGCGAAGATGGCTAGTGATAAGGGCATTCCAAATTCTCTTTCAATGATTGACGGAAAAAATTGGATCCGATGGAAAAAACAGATACAATCCTTATTTGGCTTTCATGAAACCCTAGAAATGGTTACCAACAGCATTCCTGTGTTGGCTGCAAATGCAACCGACGAACAGAAAAAAGCCCACAACAAAGTCAAGAAGAAAGATTACAAGGCTTCTTATTGTATTCAAACGACTGTCGATGCTGCTAACTTCGACAAAATCTCTCATGCTGAAACAACGAAGGAGGCATGGGATATTCTGGTAAAGTATTTCGAAGGAAGTGAGAAAGTCAAGGTTGTTAAGTTACAAACCTTGCATCGACAATATGAGTTTTTGTCGATGGGAGAAGATGAAAAAGTTGCAGAATATGTGTCGAAGGTTCAGAAATTCGTCCATCACATGAAGGGTTATGGTGAAACCATTACTGATAAGATGATAGTTGAGAAGGTAATGAGAATGTTGACCTCTCACTTTGATCATATTATCGTAGCTATTCAAGAATCCAACAATCTTGAAACCACTAAAGTGGAAGATTTGGTTGGTTTGTTGGAGGCGCATGAGATGAGGATTGTCGAAAGGAAAGGAGTTCAGGACTCGATATAGGCACTGCAAGCTCAATCATGGAAAAAATATGGTGGTTCCAACAAATTCAAAGGCAAGTTCGATAAGACTCATGGAAAGAAGTCTTGGTCGAATTCCCATAAGAATAAGGTCGAAGATAGATCTTCTGAATCCTCGAAAAGAGGAGGAGGAAACTATCGAAAGGACAAAGAAGATAAGAAAGGTATGCAGTGTTATAACTGTGAAAAGTGGGGACACTTGGCCAAGAATTATTGGTACAAAAAAGACAAGGGGTCGAAAGGCAAGGACGAAGGAGCGAACCTTGCACGCCAAGATTCAGATGATTTTGAAGGTGGTATGATGGTTGTGGCTGCAATTGTAGATAACCATGTTGAATCCAATATCTGATTTCTCGACTCAGGCTGCTCGAACCACATGACTGGTCGAAAGGAGTGGTTGGCATATTTTGACGAGTCAAAGAAGAGCAAGGTAAAACTTGCTGATAATAGTTCGTTGCAAGAAGAAGGTACTGGCAATATAGTCTTTCAAATGAATAATGGAGGGAAAGTTATGATCAAAGATGTGCTCTATGTACCTGGAATAAAATGCGACTTGTTAAGTGTTGGACAATTAGTTGAAAAATGTTTCTCAGTTGTCATGAAAGATGGAGTTTTGAAATTGTTCGACACTAACAACAATTTGGTTTTAAAATCTCCATTGTCGAAGAACAGGACATTTAAGATTATGATCAGTTCGACAGAAGTTCAATGTTTGAAAACTGTTGTCGACCACAAGGATAGTTGGTTGTGGTATTTGAGGTTTGGACATTTGAATTTTCGATCACTTAATCAACTGATTACTCAAGATATGGTTACTGGTATTCCAAGTATTAAGATGCCTGAAAAACTTTGTGAAGGTTGTTTAGTGGGAAAGCAATCTAGAAATTCTTTCGTTTCGACTATGTCAATGAGATCATCCTGCATTCTCGAAGTGGTGCATTCAGATGTATGTGGTCTATTTGAAGAACATACAATTGGTGGAAACAAATATTTTGTTTCATTTGTCGATGAGTTTAGTCAAAAGCTGTGGATCTATGTGATCAAACGAAAGGATGAAGTATTCGAAATCTTTAAGAGATTCAAGATACTTGTCAAAAACCAGAGTGAGAAGAAGATCAAAGTTCTGCGAACAGATGGAGGTGGCGAATACACATCCAAGATGTTTGAAGATTTATGTGCAGAACATGGTGTTGATCATGAGATAACTGCTCCTTACACACCTCAACATAATGGAATTGCTGAAAGAATAAATAGAACCATATTAGATATGGCGAGATGCATGCTGAAGCAAAAGAATTTTCCAAAATCCTTATGGGGAGAAGCTGTTTCGACTGCAGTTTATATTTTGAATAGGTGTCCTGCTAAGATATTGAAGAACAAGGTTCCTGAAGAAGCGTGTAGTGCCACACGACCATCAGTAATTCACTTGAAGGTGTTTGGCTCTATGTGTTACAAGCATGTTCCTGATGCAAGGAGAAGGAAGCTTGATGACAAGGGTGAACCTATGATTCTGGTAGGATATTATAAAACTGGTGCATACAGACTATTCAATCCAGTTAATGAGAAGATTGTGTTGAGTCGAGATATTGTGATTAATGAAAATTCTTCCTG
Source organism: Vicia faba (assembly GCA_948472305.1). Classification (NCBI taxonomy): domain Eukaryota; kingdom Viridiplantae; phylum Streptophyta; class Magnoliopsida; order Fabales; family Fabaceae; genus Vicia; species Vicia faba. The sequence goes on along the minus strand of OX451735.1, from coordinate 1,183,079,625 downwards.
GGATTGGAATTCTAGCAATTTAATTAACAAATCATTAATGAACTTTAATTTCGACGAAGAAACTAATGAAGTAGAGGTCGAAGGAATTATTGAGAATCCAGTCGAAGTCGAAGAAGAAGCGGTTGCTGACACTCCCGTCACAGTAGAAGTCGAAGAGGTTGTGGCAGAAATAAGCCAAAGACCTCAAAGAAATAGAGTTCTTCCAACAAGACTTCATGATTATGAAGTGATGGGTGATGATGAAATCACACCAGATGGAGAATTAGTTCATTTTGCTTTACTTGCAGGTGCTGAACCAATCAACTATAGCGAAGCTTTGAAGATTAACAAGTGGAAGTTAGCTATGGTCGAAGAGTTACAGGCAATCGAAATAAAAAACACATGGGAGTTAGTCTAATTGCCAGCACATACAAAAGCTATCAAAGTAAAGTGGGTGTTCAAGTTGAAATACAATGCAGATGGGTCAATAGCAAGACATAAAGCAAGATTAGTATCTCGAGGTTTTCTTCAAAGAGAAGGACTCGACTACTCTGAAGTATTTTCTCCAGTAGCAAGATTAGAGATTGTTCGACTAGTAGTAGCATTGGCATGCAACGAAGGCTGGTCAACATTCCATCTAGATGTGAAATCAGCATTTATGAATGGTCCTTTAGACGAATAAGTTTATGTCACACAACCTCCCGGGTTTGTGATTCAGAAGGAAGCGAGTAAAGTATATAGATTGCACAAAGCGCTATATGGCCTCAAGCAGGCACCCATGGCATGGAACAAGAAGATCGACTCATACTTAATCGAATTAGGATTTGTCAAATGAAAATCAGAGTATGGTGTCTATGTTCAGGTTGTAGCATAAGATATAACAATCATCTGCTTATATGTTGATGACTTGCTAGTAACTGGAAATAGTTTGAAGAACTTGTCGAAGTTCAAAGAGCTGATGACGAAGGAATTTGAAATTTCGGATCTAGGAAAATTGTCTTATTTTCTAGGCATGGAATTTAAAATGTCGAAGCAAGGTATGGTGCTACACCAAAGAAAGTATGTCAAAGAGATACTCAAGAGATTCAGAATGGGTGATTCAAATCCTGCATCCTCACCTGTCGAACCAAATGTGAAGTTGGAGAAGAATAGAGAGGAAGACAAAGTCGATGCAACTTTGTTCAAGCAAATTGTGAGATCTCTGAGGTATGTGTGCAACAGTCGACCTGATATAAGTTTTACAGTCAGATTAGTAAGCAGATATATGGATGAACCAAGAGTTTCACATATGAATGTTGCAAGAAGAATACTTTGATATTTGAAGGGTTCAATAAATTATGGAATACTATTTCAACGAGATTCTGAAGGCAAAGAAGCAATAGTTAATTATTTTTTAGATGCTGATTGGTGTGGAGATAAGGAAGATCGAAGAAGGACAACTGGACATTTCTTTCAAGTATTTGATGCCCCGATCTCATGGTGTTCGAAGAAGCAACCCGTGGTGGCATTGTCATCGCGTGAAGCTGAATATATAGCAGGATCCTATGTTGCATGTCAAGCAATTTGAAGTTAGGCATTGCTCAAGTGAAGCACAATTGGCCGACATTTTCACCAAATGTTTGAAGATCGACAAATTGTTGAATTTGAGAAAGAAATTAGGAATAATTCAGATTGACTATTTTTTAGGATGTTTGACAACTTGGATTTAAATTAGATTTGATTAGATTTAATATTTAATATAATTCAAGTTGTGTTAGCCCAAGCCCAATTAGGATTGTATATAAATAGTCATAGTGTGTATCATTATTTGTATAATTGAATAATACAAATCCTTATTTCCTTTATTATTCTCTCTTTCTCTCCTCACTAAAAGTGTCTCACGCACTAACAAAAACATGTCATTCTTTTCAAAATTCCACACAATTTTGTTAACTTGAACAAATTCAAACAAGTGAGTTTTAATAACTTTCATCACTTCTCCTCCTCCAACAAGTGTAAAACACTTTATTTTCCATTGTTTTCTATTGTTAACAATCAAATCATAAATTTTGGGATTGTAGCTACCAGGATGATTAGTCACATATTTACTAATGATGTATCATCCTACAATCAGGTTTGACCCCAAACCATAATGGTCTCTCCCGACTCAATGTTCCACCTTGCAAAACAAACTTTGAACTCCAAATACGTTTCCTGACATAACTAAGATTGTGGGCAATGACTTTGTCAAGAAAATCACACCTCGAAAAAATAATTACCTTTAAAAAGATGTGTTATCTGGTTATCTGAACTTGTCATGAACTTTCGAAACAAATGATTCTAAGAAAGTCAATGAATACCTATATCCTTATCACTGTTATGCATCCACCAAAAAGAGTTTATCATTTTCTCAATCTCGTCACTTAAGAAAGTTGGCAATAAAGTACTTATGACAAAAGAAAAAATGAGTTAGAGAACTAACTTAATAAGAGTTTCTCTCCCCAATTGGGAAGACACTAACGGCTCCATAATGATATTTTTTTCATACTCTATTTTATAAATTTAAAATTTTCTTTTTATTTCTGCCAATCGTAGATGATTGGCCGAGATACTTTCGTGCTCCTAAATTTCTTTTTGATTTCTTAAATACTTGCATCTTCTTAAAACTTTTCGATTTCAATTTTTAAATACAAATGCACAACACTACATTAATTTTTGTTGTTGTTGTAATTACACTTATTCGTGTTCATAATTCACCATTTCTCTACATCTACTCTTAATTTGATAAGTTGTAATTTATTTTTCTTAAACTCAGATCCTCTTTTTATTATAAAAAAAAAGTAGTTATTAATACTTTTACACTAAAAAAGTGATTCACCACTTCTTCTTTCTAATTATTGAGAATATTAGATCCAAAAAAAAAAAGTATTAAAAAACAACACGCTCTCACATTTAAAACATGTGTGCACCCCCCTTACCTTCCTTCATTATCATTACAACCGTAAAAATAATTCAGGACCACCTTTTATTTTCATCTTTCACTTTTATCATATAGCTCAATTGCACATTATAATCGATTTAATGAGCTGTTTGTTAAATAATATGATAGAACACTTCTTATTCTATACAAAATTTCGTAAAAAAACTCAATTACTAATTAGGCAAAAACATTAAATTATACCGACGCTTATTAGAATTAAAAAAATCTTATTTATTTACTTTAAAAAAAAGACGGAATCTCAACTATTAGATATCATAATTTAAAAGTTTGTGTGAAGTTAACGAGAATTTTTCTATTCATATGTTTGAGAAATGATGGTTTTGTTGTTGGATAGACGGTTCTCAAAGTTGTTTTTAGTAAAGTAGTCAAATATGATAAAGCCTGTTATGAAAATCAATATATTTTTATATTATTTGTTATTGACATTTTTAATTTCCTAAAATCAGAAATAGTTGATTTTTTATAGAGTAAAATTTTATGAATAGTAATATTATATCTCTTAAATTTATGAATATAATTTTTAAAAAAATTGACTTTATAATAAAAAATAGCAGTACAACATGTTATTTATTTGTCTTATTGACCTAATTTTTCATATTATTAATCATATATTTTAAAGGATAAGGTTGATTAGATATTAAGGTTCTAATAGATTTTTACAAAATTATAAAATATTTTATTTTTGATTCCACATTTCATAAGAATTTTCATAAAGTTTTATTTATATTGCAAAAGAATCTTGAAAATAACGACAAATGGGCAATCTCCATCAGAATCCAAAGTGGTATCTTGATATTGTGGTTGAGAATTGAGGAGGACAATGGCCGATTATAAGCATCACATGCATTACTCTCATATGAAACCAATAATAATGGTAAGTAGGGCATGAATAATTGAGAGGTAACATCAAAAAAATAGTAACTGCCCCTTGAGAAAACGGTCATGCAAGATACAGTATTGCTTAAAAGGAAAAAGCAGCAGAACAACAAAGTGTAAGAGTTATCATGCTTTGGACAAGGTTCTTTCAACACCGTATATACTACACACACCTATCTTGTTACAAAGTTAACAATGCCGACAAGAATCTCAAAATAGGTTTGAAAATTATTTAATATTTAAAAATAAATATTGGAATTTTTTTTTTTGAATAACTAGGTATTAAAAAAAATTCGCAAATAATCATGTTTCAGAGAAAATTACGCAAATAATCATGTTTCAGAAAACCCCACAAGGAAGGAGCCAACCCAGTTGGTGCATGCACTGTGCATTTTGTCCTAGGCGCCATCCCACTTGGCGCCTCCTCTCTCTTTTAGCCAAGTGAGATGGCGCATGCACTTTAAAAGTGAGAGGAAACGCCATCTCACTTGGCTCTTAGGGCAAAATGCATTTTTTATAAATAATTTGTCTGTTTCTCCGTCATTTCTCACACTTTCTCGCACTGTTCTCTTATTTTTTTTCTCTGTTATTTGCGTCATGACATCGCCCATGATTTTTACCAGAGATGGTTACGTTATTTTCTCTGCCATAAAATCTCCGATGAAAATGAAATTCTGGCACATTCACTCCATGGAGCGTCTGAAGAGGGAGTTAATGCGATGGCTAGAGGGAGACATCAAGGAGGGGGGGAAATTTAGAAGGATCCAGCAAAGACGAACAACAACCTCACTTGCGACAGGAAGACCTAATTTTTGGTTGGAGGAAGTCAAAACAGACAACGACGTAATGTTGATGATGCATGGGTCAGATGAAATTGTTTTAACGGTTGTAATTTCGTAGACGGTTTATCGTGTTTTATTTCTTGTTCGCGCAAGGTTTATTGTAAAAAATGCTGTTAATGAAAAACCCTAATGTTTACAACTTAAAAAAGTAAAGATGTTTTGTAATACAATTTTTATGTGGTTGAGCCAGTAGCCCAATTCAGACAATTTTTGTGATTGTGTCCGACCTGACGACATAAACCACACTTTCTTTCCAGCTTGTCAAGGGAGTCCATTTCAGTTGTGATGCGCTTACTTTTGGGACGACCCTTTTTATTCCTTCGTATTTGGTCATTGTGCCATACTATTTCGCCGTCGTATGCAGGCAAATAATCAGGTTTTGCTACCAAAGGGAAGCTGTTGTTGTATACGTTGAGCAAGGTTTTAGATTTGTAAATGGGAGACAGAAGTTGTAGCGCGTCTTGATGAGTATAGGCACACGCAACAATGACATGAGAGCAAGGCATACGAAAGGATTGAAACTTGCCACAATCGCACCAACGAGAAGATAGTATAATCCTATACTCTTGTCTTGACAGACCCTCGTTATGGTCGGTTGTCTCTTTGACAATGAAGTTGTGGTTGTGTCGGTCGAACCGTATAACCAGATGGGTGTTGTCTTTGGCACTTTCTGCCTTAATATACTTCATGCAGCTTTCACTCCATAGTTGTCCAGATTGCAACATAACATTCCATATTTCACCTCTTTTGGAAAACAACGAAGCCATCCTAAAATATGTTGATTTAACCAAAGCAGTTACTGGGAGGTTTCGTATGCCTTTGAATACCATGTTCACAGATTCAATTAGATTTGTTGTCATGTGGCCCCATCTTTGTCCATTGTCGTATGACCTAGTCCATTTTTCTACCGGAATGTTATCGATCTACCTACCGGCGTCCAGATTTGACAAACGGATCTCGTTGCGATAATATTTGAACGTAGGTTGTGTCAATGCATATCCCGCATTCGTAACCGCTTTCCTAAGAGCTTTGCCTTTGATATCCCTCGTGAAATTTCAGACGATATGTCTAATGCAATAAACATGCGTAGAAGGAGGGTCACGCTAACCGTTTGCAGGATTGTTGTATCCACTTTCAATAGATGCATGTTTGTCAGAGATTAAACAGAGATCTGGTTGAGGAGCCACGTGTGTTCAGAGATTCTTGAGAAAGAAGCTTCAAGCACCACCAATCTCTCCCTCGACTAGGGCAAAGGCAATTGGGAAAATGTTGTTGTTGCCATCTTGTGCAACTGCCATCAGTAGCGTGCCTTTGTATTTCACATACAACCAAGTCCCATCAGTTTGTATAATTGGTTTGCATGACGCAAACCCTGTGATGCAAGGTTAAAAAGCCCAAAACACTCGACTGAATATTCCATTTCTGTTGAGTTGACTACCATCTGGGGCGTACGCTGGCAGTGTTTCCAGAATGTAAATAGTACCTGAAGAATAAGTCTGAAGTGCGTTTAGGTAGGGAGGAAGTTCTTGGTATGACTCCTACCAGTTTCCATATACCTTTTCAATCGCTTTGGTCTTTGCTAACCACACATTTCTGTAAGACGGAGTATAGTTAATATCATAGTGATGTGGGAGATTATGGTTTTCACCTTCAATGATGGATCGTTGCTGACGAGGGGTAGGATTTCTTGACATATGAGATCATAATTTAGTTTCTGATGATCCTGTGATTGAGTAGAACTGACACACGTGTGGGTGGACATACAATCTATGACCCAACAATCACCTCTTAATCTGTATGATGCAGTGAGCTTGAACATACAATCTGGGTGGATACACTTGATCTTGTACCTTTCTGGATTTACACGGTCCACCTTAAAATCGATCGAGTTAAGCATGTGAAATTTTTTTATGGCTCGGATACATTCTTCTCTATTACGAAATTTGTCTTTCTCTTTTAAGTTTTCATCCGACTGCATATACGGATTGAAAAATAAATTAGATGACGGTTCATCTCCGCCCATGTTGAAGTTTGTCATGTGCGGAGGTGGTGTGTAGATCTCGTTTGAAGGAATATCGGGTATCCCATCGTCTTCGGAATCATCTTTGACCATGTCGTCAAACTCCAACTCGTCATCTTCTTCTTCTTCATCAACGACATCTACTTCTGCTTGTTCGGTCTCTAGAGGATCAACCACTTGTGATAGCTGAGGCTCTCGCAGCATAATGTATAACTCAATAGAGTCGTACCCATAATACTCATGACTGGAAAACATATTCTGAAGGTCCTTGTCATCTTGAACTTCAACCTTATAAAATATTATTTGGTTGTTACAAAAAAAAAACTGGATTCTGATAAAAGATTTGTGTCACGGGACCTCGTCCAAGTTTGGCCTCCAATCGTTTTTTGAAATACAAGAAATTGGATTTCCTGTTTAAACAAAATCGGATGTTCTCAGTGTCTCTAAATAAAAACCCAGAGGTGGGACAAATGTATGTCTCACCATTGAAATATGCACTGATCACATATTATGGTGCAGAGGCCATTGTGTATGTCTGTTTGAAGGTTTGAAGTATTTGAGTTAATTGCTTGAATTTTTGAATGTTCTAGTATTTGAGTGATTAAGTGTAGGAGTGTTTTGATAAATGTAAGATTAAATAAGTTGTACTGAATTTGAATAAACCAACAATAAGCAACCTCTAATTCGCCTCCCTTCACGTCCAATCGTGTTACATGCATGCAGAGATGCCTTCTCCAAGGGTGCCACCTAGCCTGCACCTACATTGCAACCCATGCCACCTCTTATTCGCCAACAGGGATGTCAAAACCTTTCATTTTTGTACTCTTTCGCCAAGTCCAATGGCACCTCCCTTCACGTCTAATCGTGTTACATGCATGCAGAGATGCCTTCTCCAAGGCTGTCACCTAGCCTGCACATACACTGCAACCCATGCCACGTCTTATTCGCCAACAAGGATGATGACACCTTTCATTTTTGTACTCTTTCGCCAATTCCAATGGCGCCTCTCTTCACGTCTAATCGTGTTACATGCATGCAGAGATGCCTTCTCCAAGGCTGTCACCTAGCCTGCACCTACACTGCAACCCATGCCACCTCTTATTCGCCAACAGGGATGGCGACACCTTTCATTTTTGTACTCTTTCGCCAAGTCTAATGGCGCCTCCCTTCACGTCCAATTATGTTACATGCATGAAGAGATGCCTTCTCCAAGACTGTAACGTAGCCTGCACCTACACTACAACCCATGCCACCTCTTATTCGCCAACAGGGATGGTGACACCTTTCATTTTTGTACTCTTCCGCCAAGTCCAGTGGCGCCTCCCTTCACGTCCAATCGTGTTACATGCATGCAGAGATGCCTTCCCCAAAGTTGCTATGTAGCCCGCACCTACACTGCAAGAGTGACACTTATCATGCATGCATGCACCCACCTACAACCTCACCTACTCTGTGATAAAATTTTGCCTATAAATACAGAGCCTCACATACTTCTATTGCATCCACAATCGTCTCACTCTTTGCTACAAACTCTTTCATAATCTCTTACAATTTCAAACTTTTTCATAATCTCAGACAATTTCAACAATGGCTCTTCTCACAATGAGCAATTCTCACAGAGGCACAAGGGACAACATTGCAGCGTTTGTAAGTTTCTTGTATACTTATACATTTTTCATACTTCTATTAATGATTTATTCATCTTACCTACTCTTACACTTTTTACATTATTAACTTAGGATACTAAAAGATTCAGAATCTGGTCACATAACTACCTTGCTCCCGACCCGTTGATCGTACCCTATCTCGAATACATAGGTTTCCAAAACGTTATAAAGATCTCCAACTACACGGTTGATTCAAATTTCATACTTGCAATGTTGGAAAGGTGGAGACCAGAGACCCATACATTTCATCTACGAATAGGTGAATGTACCGTCACACTAGAGGACGTGTACATGTTATTGGGTCTCCCTATCAACGGTAAGGCGGTTAACAGGTCGGTTCAACAATCCAATTCTCTGTGTGAAGAATTTTTGGGCAGGGATATGGTTGAAGGTGGTGGTGCGAGAGGTCAGGGTATACTACTTACTGAGCTAAAAAATCATTATGCGACTCTAGAATTAAATGAAAATTCCTCTGAGCTAGCTAAGGTAATAAAAGCTAGAAATTATATAATTATACTATTTGGAACCTTTTTATTTCCCGAAAGTACGGGAAATAGTGTAAATTTTATGTATTTAAATTTACTTAGAGACTTCGAAAAAACTAGAAAGTATAGTTGGGGTTCTGCTGTTTTAGCCCATCTATACAGTTCCTTGTGTAAAAATGCAATCAAGGAAAAATGTACATTTTATGGCTGCACTTTTTTACTTCAAGCCTAGGGTTGGTGGAGAATGGAGTCCCTAAACCTCGTCAACAACAATGTATTCGTTTTCCCATACGCAACAAAGTAAGTCATCAACTTATATCATTTATTACTATTCATCTCTTCACCACATATATGATAAAAATAAAATATGTTTCAATTCCTTTAGGTACTGCGTGAGGGGTATGGATTACGACAAGAATCCAAGATTCAATGTCGCTCTATACCGCAATCTATTGGATCACCTTGGCCCGGATGATGTACGTCATACCTTTCAACTTTTCTACTTTTAAATTATTTATTTATTACATTTTCATTAAGCTGATTTAATTTTATCCGCAGTTTGTCTGGAGACTATATTTGGGTTTGGACCATGAACCAAACTTCGAGGATGCAGCAATTTGGAGCGCAGAGACTGCAATCATACGGTTCAATGTTGTGGAGATGCACCACAGCAACCGTGTCAAGATGCAGTTTGGAATGCATCAAGAGATACCCTACGATCCGACTTGTTTGTCCCCGTGGCATCTCAAAAGGGTCGACGTCCAATGGGGTCTTACCAACTGGAAAGATTTTGCTCCAGAATGGTGTAAGATGTGGTAGAGGCGTCACTGAAATGTCTTGCAATTCCCAGTTTTCCTCAACCATGGTAATATTCGACACACTGATCAGTATTTAGCTTGGTACAAATCTGTTAGTACCCAGAAATGCATGTGTCTCATCCAAGGTATTTGGTTGACCCACGAACACAATGGGCACAACCCTTATTTCCCCAACAACAAACCCAACATACATCAACCTCCCACCAACCCCCCGACGAAACAGAACCACAAACACCCAACCACAATCACCACCACAATACGATTACACCCACATGCCCCACAACCAACCACAATCACCACCTCAGTACCAATACCCCCATATGCCTCACACCCAACCATAATTTCAATCACAATACCTATACACCCGCATACCCCACACACAATTCCAGTCTTCTACATATCCCAATATGGGCCCCTCAACATCTAACCTTAGCCCTGATCTGGGATTGTCCGAAGATTATGAACCAACCGACCCAACTTACCATCAACCACAACATCACCAAAGCACCCAACATTCCCAATACCAAACACCCCCAAGATCCATTTCCTTTCTACCCCCTGTACTCAGACGACCAGTGCTACAGACCAACCATGGAACCCCACCCACCACCAACACGACCAAACTTTAAGGGTATGGGCAACCGACTGTACCAAAGTGGATCTTCTAAATATGGAGATCTGACCGATTTCATGGATCCGGAACGCATTGACTTCGCTGGACCATCGACCCTGCCACAACAGGAAACGCGACAGAACCCAGCACGAGAAATACGAGGACGGGGATGCGGAACCGGAGGTCATTACCGAGTTCCGGGGGACTATTGATTAATTTGTATTTTTTTTATGTAATCGTTATGTGTGTAATCATATTGTGTAAATAAAAAGTCCATTTTCTTGATCCTATATCGTTTACGTAACGTATCACATTTAAAATAAAAAACGCGAAAAATTGTCCGCCTTTTGCACTAAGGCGCCGTCTCACTTGGCTTAGGGCAAGCCTTTTATACATAGGCGCCAAGTGAGATGGCGCCTCCCCTTTAAAATAAGGTGCATGCGCCAACTGGGTTGGCTCCTCCCTTATGGGGTTTTCTGAAATATGGTTATTTGCGTAATTTTCTCCGAAACATGGTTATTTGCGAACATTTTTTTAATACATAGTTATTTCAAAAAAAAAATTCCAAATATTGTGTCATTTTAATTTAAAACTTAGGGTTAGTCTACGGGATCAAGAATTTTTAGTGAGGTTAATTGATTTTTTATAATTTTGAAGTGTTAGATTTTTTAAAAGTAAAGTTAATGTTGTTTGAAATTTATTATTTAACTCATTTTTACATAAATATATTTAAACATAAATTAATTCTACTAAATTTAATTATCTTAAAATCAATTATATCAAATTTAATTCTATTAAAATAAATTATGTCAACTATCAATCTAAATATATTTTTTTCATTAATCCTTCTAAAAAGAGTGGAATAGAGTTGACTAATTTAAAGTGTTGGATTGAGAATTTCACTATGGTGTTTTGTGCCGGTGAATTTAGTCAATATTGTAATAAAAATATATCAATTATATTATTCCTAAAAATAATATAAAAATAAAATATATGATTAATGACTTTACTAAGAAAAATTCATTTATATAACTTATCCAAAAATTTATAATTTAATTTAAAAATTCATAAATTTACAAATTGATAAATTATGAAAAATTTGAGACTAAATTTATGAAACTAAAATGATTATTTTAATTGACTTTTCTCTATATTTTAAAACAATTGAAAAATAAACTGTGATTGATAAATTTGAAAAGAGTTTTTTCTTTAAATCTAGAAGAGGATTAAAATGACTATTGTACAACAAATTGGGGGACATATTTGTCTTAAAAATTTAGTATCAAAATAATTGAGTTTACTATTTAGAGAACTAATTTGTTTGTTTATTCTAAACGAAAATGGATATGATACACACATAGTGGAGAGAGATGGTTAGTGATGTGTGAGTAATCCATTTTCTTTCAAAAGTAATAGTAAATTAGTAATTGATTACTCTTTTTCTCAAGAGAAATAAAAACAAGTTGGAGTACTAGTATCCTACCCTCATCCTCTACATTTTCTTTAAAATATGTTGAAATTACATTAAAAATCTTAAACAACAATAATAGTAATAATAATTTCATACTCATTATCTTCAACTATAATCTCATCAATCATATAAGATACTATTTCGTGATCGACTATAATTATAATATATGCCATAATTTATATTTGTTAAATTATTTAAATTCTATCAATCGTATCTAAACCGCTTTAAATACATTTTATGGCTATTATATAAATATTGTCATTCGGTAATTGATTTTAATTTTCCATGATATTCATCAGATCATGTACCTTGTTTCATGCCTAATGTGATTAATCATAGTAATGACTTTTAATTTCACTGTATGTGAATGCTTTGATATTAATGTTTGTGGGTTTATCAAGCATGTGTTTTTGATTCATCCTTTTCTTTTTATGGTTTCATTATTGACTGAAATGTTAAAACTAAATGTTCATTTTAAAGATCTAACCGGCCTGTTTATCGTGAAAAAAAAGGAGAAAATTGTGAGATATTTGTGGAAGTCTTCAAAATAATTTAATTTAATTTATTTTGAAATATATATATATATATATATATATATATATATATATATATATATATATATATATATATATATATATATATATATATATATATATATATATATATATATATATATATATATATATATATATATATATATATATATATATATATATATATATATATATATATATATATATATATATATATATATATATTCTCAGAATAATTGTCCAAATTTTTGTAGATTTTTATACAAATTTTATATTCTTTATTACTTTCACTCATTCTAAAATCTCATTAAGGATTAATTGATTTTTATTTTAAATCAAGTTGAGATTCGACTAATGAAATAGAGTCACGATTTTAATTATTGCTTTTTTTTTAGTAAAAAGGAGAGCCTAAGCCCAAAGAACAGAAAAACTACAAAACAACAAGTCTAGAGAAAAAGCATTTCTTTGATCCTTCTCCACTAGATGTGCTAACCAAGATGGTAAATCAGTGTAAAAGATAGTATCACCCTTCAACTTCTTGCCTTCTAGAGTAAGTAAATTGACACAACTATTTGTCTCCCGATAATTGTGATAAAGGACCACCATATCAAATCTAGCCATCATAATTTTAATTTGGACCACCAACCATATTCTTGATATTGTCTCTACTAATACAATCCACCGCCATGCTAGAATCCGTTTCAACTTCTACCTTCCTGAACCCGAGATCTTCCACCATATTGAGATCAATGGAAATACTCCAGATTTTAGCCATTAACAAACTATAAGAACCAATGCCTTTAGAGAAGCCTCCCAGCCAAGAACCATGTTCATCTCTCACAATACCACCACAACCTGATGCTCCATCGATATTATGAGCTCCATCAACATTCAGTTTAACAAAAGAATTCTTAGGCGCAAACCGTTTTATGAGCTTCACTTCATGGCATCTCTCCATAATATTGTTATTTAGAATCATAACTTTCTTGTATTGATGAACTTTATCCTTAATAACCTCTTGAACATTTACCGGTCGCTGATAGTCAAGATCATGAACCTCCTTGTTTCTCTAAGACCACAAGGTATGAGAGCTAATGGCCCAAATATTACACCAATCTGGTTCTGTATGAAAATTACTTTGAATGTTGAGCAATATCCAATCTTGCCAATCGGCCTAAAAAAATATGCTTTTGATGCTAACAGGGACTATGTTTTCCCAGAATCCTCTCACCATTGTACAATCTCTCAAGGCATGAAGAGAAGTCTCACTTACGACACCACATTGTAGCGGTAGAAATGTTGAGACTAAGCCATTGGATTGACTTAACTTGTACAAATCAAATAAAAATCGCCATCGCGCTTTATTGTTTCTAAAGGAAATAGGAAAAGAGCAAATAAACCCAAAAGTAATGGGGAGAGAATCTAGGTACGGGGATTGGTTATGCAAAGGAAATGTATTAGCACCTTAAACATCTATGGTATTCCGCAAGAACCTCTTTGAAAATCTGTGTATTTTGACTATAAAAGGTGTATACAAAAATAAGATGGTGGAGATGAGAGAAGAAGTATTTTTTTTTTTACAATTTTGGCACCACCCGTGGTTACGAACCTTCAGTGCCTATGTACCACCTTCCATGCAATAGGGAATCAGGGTACTCGTGGTTCACCTCAAAAATTTTAAAACACATGTGTGTTGGTTAATTTTAAGAGAAGATACATCATCGCCATATCCAAGTGAAAAACATACTTACTACCCACAACTATGAGAAAGGAGCATTTGCATCATCTCAAAGGGGAGGACATAGTCTTGGATTTAAAATCAACAAGACTTCCCTCAACACCCAAGTGGAAAACGACTCACTTCATTACATATTATAGAAGTATAGTAGCTTGCATCACTACATGAATCAACAAGAGCCTATTTTTTTGAGAAAAGTTTTAAAATAAAAAATCAAAGTAGAAAAATGGTTTGAACGAGGTTAATGACTTTTAGTCTTGAAAAAGATGTCAATGTATGATTAAATTGATTAAAGGTTTGATTAAAAAAAGTTTTGAAAATTCATGGACCTAAGTCCAAGTTTATTATGAAAGTGATTTAAGTTTGAAAAAACAAGAAGAGTTTTGAAAAGGAGGGGGAAGATTTTGAAATTAAAGAAGATAGGAGGAGATGAATGAGCTATCCTATATATACAAAGTAAAAGCTAAGGTAAAGAATGGTCTAACCTACAAGAAGCCAACACTTGACGTGAAGAAGTCAATGTAGAATTCTCATCCTTTGGGTTAAAACTAAGCAATCAAAATACTAAACCTCAGATGAATACCAAGCTTCAGATGAATTAAGAACCAAGAAAAGTCTTCACTGATAAAAAATTAGCCAGAGTAACAAATGTATACAGAGGAATTCCCAATCACAGACAAAGCATGGAAATCAAAATAGCCCGCACAAAAAAAATTTCAAGTCAATTCCTTGGAGTAAACCCTGAGGACTTTAGAACAACTTCACAAAAACATCAACCAAAGATCACAAAGTCCAAGGTCTTACGGTTACTAATCCTAAGTCTCAGGAATCCATAACTCCAAAGTTCCAAGGATAGTAACCATATAGTCCAAGTAACCTTAACATTTTTTAATGTCCAAGTTGATTATTAAGTATATTTACAAAATGAAGATAAAACTTAAGTGATCAAAGATAAAAATGATAGAAAGTAAATACTTAAGTGAGAAAAAGGGAAATAGCATGAGATGTAAACGCTCGAAGGTAAATGACATGAAATAAATGCATAAAGTAAAAACATAAAGTAAAGTTAATGGTTAGAAGTTAGTGATTAATAGTTGAGGGTTAAATGATCTTCAGAAGAGTGATCTATGATGATTTGAATATCGAGCCTAGGTCAAAGTTGATGAAGACTCATTAGAAGATTGATAGAATAAAAACCTCCTAACAATGAACTTTCAAAGTTATTGGCCATAGCTCAATATTTAATCATCTGTGGGCTTAAAAACACGATGTTTTAACCACTAAGAATCACAAAGGATCATTAATAAAATCAAAAAATAGAAAATAAAACTAAAAAATGTGGACCACTAGATCAATGTTAAAACGCGTTAGTAAGCAGATCCAAAGGACTTGACGCGCTATGCATGATATGTACCTTAGAAAATAACACACGGAAAATTGAGTCAATCAAAATAAAACAAATGTCCAATGATCATTAGTTTAAGCACGACACGTTGGTCGTCTTCAACCTCCAGACACCTGCAACTTGAGATTCTATGAGTTTCTTCAAACGGTAAAATTAGAAACTCATAATGGTATCATTGTTTCGTACCCAAAAATTTTCCCTCTCATTTATCAAATATTTTCTCACAAAGATCTCTCTTGGATCAAGACTACACTAGGGTTGATCAACTCATGACACCTCATTAGGCATTGATGACTCAAATTAGGGTTTGAGATTGCACAAGGATAATTGAACTTTCAATTCCTCATATGACTTTCATGGATCATTATGGACTCCCAAGATCACTCATGTCAAGTTTCAAGCCTTGAATCATATTTTTGCTCAGTCAATTGAGCAGTTGACCTAAAAATCAACTATATTGAGAAAAAGTCAACTATGGCCAATTTACAGTCAAACTTCATAATTCTTGATCCACATCAACATTATAAACTCAAATGTATAATTTGGTCAAGTTTGGACCATAATTCCTCAAGAAATTTGATCAAATCATCAAAAGGGCAAAATGATCAAAATTAGGGTTTTGACTGAGAAAGGGCAATTTCTGATTTTTGACCTAGCAAATGGTTAATTGGTTTGAGGCATGATCTCAAGAGTTCAATTGCATCATTTTGACCTAATGGCATGACCCAAAACATTGCTCAAGATCAATTGGATTGATAGTGAATTTTCAGTCAACTGATCAAAAGTCAACTATACACTGAAAAGTCAAACTTTGACTTTTTGGTCAAAATCAAATGTCAAAGATCAAAATTCATGAAAACATGTCAAAATATGAAAATTATTCATCAAGAAATCAAAAAGTTAAGATTTCATTATGAAAAGTCAATGTTTTCAAACATAGAAATTTTTCTAAGTGTTGAAAACTTCATATTTTTTCACAACTTTGAGCAAATGTTTCACCATGATGCAAGATGATTCAGAAGAAACTTTCAACATGAAAGTTGTAGATCTCCATGATATATATAATATTTCTTTACACAACTTCTTCTAAAATTTCTTGGATCTCAAGTTATTAATTCATGAAGTTATAGTCTTGAAACTAAACACTTAATGAAATTTTGCTCTAGCTTAGGCAGGATTTTGACCTAACTTCATGGCACTTTTTCATATAGTTCCAAGGGAAATTTTCAAAATTGATTCAAAGAGGGGTTGTAGAGCACATTACAAGATTTCCAAAATGTCCAAGAACTCCTTGAGATCATTCTTGAGCATGGAGAATCGAAGAGAGGAAGTTAGGATTTTCAAACTTGAATTACAAGTCATTTTTGATGAACACGTGAACCAAATCCATGCTAGGCTGCATAATATTTGCTTTTCAGGCCTCAAAATTGTTTGTCACTCCATAATTAATGTTTTTCACAGCTTCTAGAAGCTTTAATCCAAGCATTCAATGCATTTCCCATGCTTAATACCATTTTAGGAAGAAAGGCAACATTGCCATTTTGGAAAAGTGGCTTTATGCACAAAGTCCACTCTTCTTGAGTCTCTAACTTGTTTGTTCAGCACACACTCAACATACAAGGTCAGATAAACATGTTTAAAGTTTGCAACCACTCTAGACAGCCTTGTACTATGCATTGGGACAATGTGTGTCAAGCTTGCTTCAAAAACAAGAAAAAGAGCCATAACATGTGATTTTTGAATTCTGATCAAGGACAAGTCTCCAAACTTGTTGCTTATAAATAGAGTCACTATTTGTGAGCTGGAGGACGAGCTTAAGCACCCTGAAATATACCAAAACTCTCTCAAATCAGAAATTGCCTAAAAACTCCATTATTGCACAGTTTCTGACCTTAAACATCAAACTCATATTTCCCTCATACGCTTCTTGGCCTTTTAGTTTCTAAAGCTTCCTTACATCAAGTGTAACCTATCCTTGACTCTATTTCATTATTGTAACATTATTTACCATATCCTCTATAACCAAAAACAGAGCATTGCACATTGACTTCTCCAAGCCATTTCAGCCATCCTCAACTCAAGCTAAGCATTGCATTAGCTTCCTAGAGACTCAAGGAAGCTAACCTGATCATTGCAGCACCTTGAATCAAGCTCATTTGCATTTCACTATATCCGGTTTTGAGGTATTTTTCTTGAACTTCTATCTCATTACTTAGGCATTGTTAGGCTTGCATTTGTGAATATAAAATGTAGACATCATTGTCCTGAAGTTGTACATGTCCATAGATTTCATTTATATTGATTGAGCTAGGAGAATTTTAGGATTGAATCTATGAAAATAATTAGGTTAGAATTTGGTACTTTTAGAAATTCTCATTCATCTTTGATTTATAGTTCATGATATTTATATGGTTGGATTCGTATGAAAAAATGGAGCAATTTTCATATTTACATTTTTGCAAATGGTTGAGAAATGAACAAGTTGCAGGGTTTCTGGCTTAAGGTTGAAGATGAAGTTGTATTTAGGGTATAACTTAGATTATATATTCATTGTTTTGTTTATATCAACGGATGTATCACCACCCCAGTGGTTAAAGCGTGCGTCTGTCACCCCTTGGACCTGGGTTCGAACCCCAACGTCCGTTTTGTGATTTTTTCCATATTTTTATGTTTCTTTTTTTTGCAGCCAGGCGTCCGGGCCTCCCCCTTTGGGCCTTCCCCTTTTTTGCTTTCTCTAACCCCCTGCTTTGCTTTTGCACCTGGCCCAACTTTATTTATTATTTCATTTTTATTTCATTTTCATTTTTTATTTTATTTTCATTTCATATTTTCTTTATTATTATTATTATTATTATTATTATTATTATTAGTATTATTATTTTTATTAATAAAAAAATCCAAAAATACTTTATTTATTATTTACACTTATTTATTTTATTTTCTTATAAAAACAAAAAGACTAAAAACATTTTCTTTTAACAAATTGATTTCTTTTTTTTAATAATCAATATTTAAACTTAATTTTAATTATTATATTATTTAATTGTAAATTAAAATTAACTTAGAATTTAGGTTTCTCTTAATTAATTAATTTTCTCATTTTATTTTTTTATTAATTTAAAACCTTTTTCTTAAAAACCCTAAAAAATTATTTTTTAACTTAATTTATTTCTTAATTAGTTTAAAATTAATTTTGTTTAATTTTCATTAATCATTTTCTTTAATTAGGTCAAGATAAACCCTTTCATAAAAACAATAAAAATCATTCCTTTTTCCATTTACATTTGTACATTATTATTTATTCAATTCTTGTACAATATTCAATATGGTTGTAATATTTATTTAGATTTAAATTCTTGCAATATTCCCCATTTGTAATTTGTATACCCCCTCCCCTAAATGATGTAATAGCGTAGTAATTTTAAATTCCGCAATTTATCGCTTTATATACAAATGCTAGTAATTAGGCTTTTGTATGGAAAGACTAAAACCAACAAATAGCAAACCCTAATCAAAGACAAATCAAGCATGAAAATCAATACACTTGCACACAAACACCCCCTAGGGTAAATCCACTTGGTTGCCTTATAAAAATGGCCATATTACGCATGTGAGGTATCTTAGCAAAGACAAGAAAAATATAAGATCATAGTCCCTCGATGACGCTATCAAAAGTTGCCTTTCAAAATGATCTTAGTCCCTAAAGAAAAATGCTAAGATATCTTGCAACATTTCTAATCATGGTTATACGATGACCCATGTCCGCCCCTTTTACATCCAAAGATAGGGTTACTTACTAAATCAATAGTAAGATAACAATGTCAAAGGAAAAAGGAAATGAACATGAAAGACTTTTGAGTAGGTAGAATGTTCCTAGTTACTTGCTCCATTTTAAAACAAAACATCCTTGCTATTTTCAAAACAAACACCAACACTTCCAAAATATCTTTCAAAACTTGAAAACATTTTCAAAAGATCAACACCTTTGTATACATTCTTACGAACGAGAATTATTACAAAGTTTGCCTAAACAATGGCCTCTTTACAAAATACTTTCAAAAACCACACAAAGCACATTTTCAAACAAAAGCAAGTGATCTAGCAAGTAACTAAGAGCCCATGGAAAACCATGGATGAAAAGGGTGTTAATACCTTCAATTTTCATAATCTACCCCCCGAACTCAAGAAACAATCTCAAAGGTCTTTCCCGTGCTTTTTCACCTTTCCTTTTGGATAAAAGAAAAGTCGGTGGCGACTCTTGCTAATCGCAACATTTGCGATCAAAAGCAAAACACCCAAGTCAGTTATCCCACCATATCACACATAGGATTCGTCTCTTCCAGACGATACTAACCCTACCCTCGCGAAATATTTATATAAAACACAACATACTCGATTTGAGAAAAAACCAAAGCAGAATTTCAAAATTGATTTTACAAATAAATGCTCAATTCTTAACGAAAATGAAAACCAAAATAAGTATGAGAATAAGAAGAAGAAGGACTATAAATTAGTAACTCGTTTGGATTGATTTGATTAAGAATTCTACCTGAACGAAGTTCAAGAAGTTTTCTCTGAAACTGGACTTCTGTAGCTCGAATAATGGCTCAAATTGTTTGGTTTAAGTGATGGAATAATAGTTGATAAAGAAGAACCAAAAGATAATTTGAGGTGAGTTTGCTTGAAATTATGAAATGAATTTTTCAAATTTCCAAGCTTCAAATGAACCTTGGAAGAGTGATTGTGGCTCTCTAAAGCTTTCCAAATGAATGGAGAGTGGTCTCCTATTTATAGGAGTGTGAATGGTGAGGAGAATTGGAAGAAATAGTGAGGTTTGGAGGGAAATCACATGGAGCCCGAAAGTGAGAAAAACGTGACTTTAATCCACCTAAAAATCATCCAATTTTTGTGTTTTGATGCTTAAACAAGTCTGAGCAAATTTGTTAATCATGTTTAGATAAAAAAACACGCACAAATTTGGTGATTAGAAGCCACATTTTGGATTTTATAATTCTAACTTGGTGAGAAGTTCAGTTTCATGGTACCATCTTTGAACTCATGGTGCACACAACTCAGGAGGCTTTATGGGATGATTCTTGAAGCTTTTGAAAAATCATATCACCATCTTCATAATGTGTCAAGAAAGGTGGCATTTTGTGATATGAGCTGAAAGTTATGATCAATTGAAATCAAGAAAAACACATGGATCTTTGACACTTAAAAAAATTATAAGTATGCATCTTCAAAATGACCTATAATGTTCTTTAAAGTTACATGACCTTCCACTCAAAATTCAATCTTTATCCTTGAAGATTAAATGAAGTAGACTCTTCAAATTGAATTGGAATTGAGATCATTCAAAAATCATAAAAATTGAAAGAGTTATGGTCTTTGGAAGATGATGAATAAATTTGGAGAAATCTACAAATGACCTATAATCTTTTCAATTATTTAAAGATGTTCCATATATTTTAAAGCCTTGCACCTTGAAGAAAAGTTATAGTAGACATCATCAAGTTTATTATGAAAAAAGAATGAGCTCAAGGAGATAAAATATGACCAAGTTATGATCCTTTGAAGTTACAAACGAGAATTACATAGATTTTCCAAAGGATTTGTAATCTTCTTCAAACTTAAATGGTCTTCCGTTCAAAATTAGATTTAGATCCTTGAAGATAAGTTATTAAGGACTCTTCAAAGAGAACCGTGTCTTTGAAATCAACCTATCATGTCTTTGAAATCAACCTAAAATCTCAGATAATGAGCAAGATATAGTCTTTGAAAGTCAACCCATCCTCACTTAGAGAGAACCAAAATGACTTGTATTCCTTTTCAAATTTTGATGAATTTCAAATAACAAATGGATCTTGACATGTAGAATTTGTTGTAGATGATTATAAGAACCCATAGCAAAAAGAACCAACTCAAAATGTTGAAAATTTAGAGAGTTATGCACATGTGATCACTGAATCAAGTACTTGTTCAATTAGGTCAAACTCGTTAAATCAACCTTGAATCTTTTGAACTTTCTTTGAAAAATAGAGTATCATGGATCACATTTATACCTTGAAATGATGTTATCTTGAATCACACTCAAAGATGGAGATTAATTCTCAATGAAACTTGTTGAAGAAGGCATGGAAATAAACACATGAACTTATGAATCTTCTTGATGGATCCAACCACTCTCTTTAAGACAAGCTTGACCTTAAATGAAATTAAGAGAGTTCTTTAGACCAAAGAAGTATGACGTCATCAACATATCTTTAAAGCTCAAACTCCTAGACTTCATTGAACAACCATTTGACTGAGGACTATCCCTTAAAACACTAGGTTAAATGGTGTGATGGATGCGTGTCATCACCTACAATATAAACATCCAAAGAAACATATATACATATTTTGGTGTTAGTTAAGAGTTAATCAACATAACATACACATGTATAAGATACAAAATTCAAGGTGTTTGGTGATTGCTCAAGAGAAAACTTAAAGATAGGTGGAAGTAGAAGAGAGAACCAACCCTAATGTGTGATCTTAATGTATTGATGTTATGAAATGACGAGAGGATCTTATGGGCAAAATTTGGGGTATAACAATTTCCATTATTTAAGTGTCTTCTATATGGAGATATGAATGTTGGAAACTTCGTCTCGACGCGATTGAAGATACTTAAATACAAAACAAACCCTATTTTTGGCCCTAAGATCTCATGCAATGCTTATGATTATGAATGCAAATGACCAACTCCGCAGGTGACACAAAACACCACTAGGGAAGCAAAAATAATACAGACAGCCTAAGGAAGAGAGTTCAACTAGGAAAATAAATTACTGGGGAACAACACGACTTAGGGGATAACTATGTATAGGCAAATCCAACATCACAATTAAAGGAACAAAATGAAAAGTAAGATTCCTACGACGGAAATTCTTAACAATGAAAGTAACAAGCTAACAAGGAGGAAATCTTTAAGAAAGGGCTACAAGCTCAACTAGGGAAAGAAACAAGACTCTATTGGAGACAAAGTCAACTCCTCTGGGGAAGAGAGAACTCAACTCTACTAGGGTAAATCCCAAAGAGGAGACAAGGTATCATCAACTCAATAAATGAGGAAAAAGTAATGGATAGAACCGACTGATAGATAACTGTGAACTACCTACTCGCTGAGGAGGTAGAAAAAGAGAGTAACACCGACTCACAGGGGTTCGTAAACTACCAACCCGAAGGATGAGGATAGAAACGGTAAGACAATACTGGCTTAGAGATGACGACACACATTAGTATTAAGGTAGGTAATGAATGATTGACATCAATATTTATGACTGGGAACAAATGATTGACATCAATACTTATGATTGGGAGCAGAGGGTTCACGCCAGCTCATGACTGGAAACAAAGGATTGACATCAGTACTCATGACTGGAAATAAATGATTGACATCAGTACTCATGACTAGAAATAAATGATTGACATCAGTACTCATGACTGGAAACAAATGATTGACATTAGTACTTATGATTGGGAACATATGATTTACATTAATATTTATGACTGGGAACAAAGGGTTGACATAAGTACTCATGACTGGGAATAAAGGGTTGACATCATCACTTATGACTGGGAACAAAGGGTTGACAGCAGTACTCATGACTGGAAACAAATGATTGACATCCATACTCATGATTGGAAACAAATGATTGACATCAGTACTTATGACTAGAAATAAATGATTGACATCAGTACTTATGAATGGAAATAAATGATTGACATCAGTACTCATGACTGGAAACAAATGATTGACATCATTACTTATAACTGGAAACAAATGATTGACATCAGTACTTATGACTGGGAACAAATGGTTGACATAAGTACTCATGATTGGAAACAATTGATTGACATCAGTGCTCATGACTGGGAACAGATGATTGACATCAGTACTTATGATTGGAAACAAATGATTGACATTAGTAGTTATGACTGGGAACAATTCAACTCTATTGGGGTAAAGTCCAATGAGGAGAAAGAGGTAAATATCGACTAACAAATGATGGTGGACTACCAACTCAAAGATGAAGGTAGAAAAAACATAGAATAAAAACAAGTTTCCCAAAATTCTGGCATTCCACCTAAAACGGGTCTCAACTTCTTCTTTAACCGCGACATTCTGTCTGGAAAGGATAACAGTTGTCATATGACTTCTTGATTTCACTGAGAATGATAATAACTTTTGTAAAGATCTTTCAACGGGCTATTTTTAGAGTATTGAAAAGACCATCCATCCATTGGAGTAAGAAAATAATCTTCTCTGGAATTGGAAGCCTTATTGGGGAATACATGTTGCTCAAATAAAGAGATCGCCACTTGTCTTTATGACAAGGATTGCAATAACACTGTTGGGAAATGAATTTTGACTTCCTGGGGAAATACCAATACATCCCTACTAAGGAGATAATTCCTCACGTGTAAAATACATGCACATTCTCAATCCAGGGCCCACGACCTATAGGGATCAAAATAGTATTGCCACCGGGGACCAAATTCAAGCCAAGAATAAATCAGAAAGAAACAGTCAACCAAGACATCATCCAATGAGGAATAACTGGAGATCAATTCCATCCAGATAATGAGCTGGGTAGGAAGGCTAAAGCAAAATTCTTCCATGAGGGATAACTTAGTGGGGAAATTGAAAGGATATACACTTTATGCTTAAGATTGATAATCTATTGGAGAGAGAGTTACAACTCTGCAAAGAGGATAATATATCAACCAAAACATCAATGAGTGCAAATGAATCATGAATCTTAATTCAACTGTGCATGATGTATGCATGAGTAATGTATGAATGTTGTCATGTATATGCTGAAAAAATAAACATACTACACTAGGGATATCCAGATAAAATAAACTTAGGTAAAGGAAACACTCGACTTAAATCACATCCAAGATGGAGATTTCGTAAGAGAGTAAGCACCAACTGAGAAAACAATGCCCCACTTCAAGGCTTAATTTCATTTGGGAAAGGAAATTCCGCTTGAAAACAAATCAAAGCACAAACTGGTAGTAATGAACTGTAAAGCTACAGGGATATAATAGCCTCCTCCAAGCTTCACCGAGAAATATCATACAGACTTTGCTAGGTAAGATAATACCATATCGTATAGGCTTCAACTGGGGACGCCAACTTTACTAGGGAAGATGAAGCCACGTCGACGAGTGGAGACCATAAACATTTAACACCAAGGAATAGCGGTTGTACAAACTTCTCTAAGGAAGATTAAAGGAACTTCATGGGGATAACAAACTTAAAGGGAAAAATCATCCTTGATTCATATGGAGAATTAATAAGTTAATATCATAGAAAGACGTCAAAGTTATGGGGATTTTAAATCAAACTCAACATTTGGCAAGAGAAAAACCAAAAACTTGACAGCTATTTCAACACTTCTCAGAAAAGATAATGCTCTTGTCTAATTTCTTGAGGAGCACACAACAATAGCAAGTTCATAACTTGAGGGAGAAATGCTCTGCAATAGACTCTACATCAATTCTCAACACAAAGGGAGAAAGAATCCATTCAACCGAGCAAATGCCACATAACTATAGAATCTCTGCTTGATCATAATCCTGCTGGAAAGGGGAATCACACTCTTCTGGGGAGATCCGCATCAAGACTTAAATGGATAATATGGGATAGAGGTATCAAACCACCCAAACTAACACCATATAACCACTTGGGGAAATCCAACTTTCAAAAGAATAAATGCAGGGAGGCTATGCACAGGTCAACAAGAGTAACTCGTGAATACTTAATGGAGGAAACTTTTCAAGACATTGGAGTTTGTCCATCCTTAGAACCACTACTTTTGTCCCATTTGATATCACATAATCGAGGTAAAAAGTAATTTTCAAGTTCATTTCAAAAACATGTTTTTTTATTTCTTTAAGTCTTTTTGTTTTTAAAATTACTATCAATAATAAATGAAATTTTTTGTAGACAGAATAAAATAGGAACTACAAAGAATTGGATAAAGGGTCAAATTTTATTAATAGAATTGTAACCTACAAATGGCGTGACCCCATAGATGATTATATAGTTTTGGAAAATGGTAAATACATGGAAAAGATACATTGAAACACAATGACCACTATTCTCCCTAACAACTTTGAACTCCTGTGCATAGGATTTAGTTTAAGTGTGATGAGAATCTAAGAAGATTGTTGCTTCAATGATCAAGTCTTGTTTGAAGTAGTTACTTGCCCAGAAATCCATAACTTTTGCCTAGGTTGCCCTTGCAGTTTTTCAACCTACCGAGACGCTAATTTTTGCCTAATCCACCCTTTCGGGTTTTCAACTTAGCGAGCTATTCTTTTATTTCTTTAGGCGAAGTATTTCTTGACTGTATCAGCATTCACAAAATGTGGGAACTCCTTGTCGTCCATAGTTTCAAAAATCAATGCACCTCCAGAGAAGGATTTCTTGACAACATATGGGCATTCATAATTGGGAGTCCACTTTCCCCTAGAATCAGTGTTAAAAGACATGATCTTTCTGAGCATAAATTGACCTTCTCTGAATTCACGAGGCTTGACCTTCTTATCAAAAGCTTTCTTCATTCTTTTCTGGTATAACTTACCATGACACAAGGCCGTCATTCTCTTTTCTTCAATCAAATTCAACTGGTCAAACCTGTTCTGGACCCATTCAGCATCTAACAACTTGGTTTCCATTATCACACGTAAAAAGGGAATTTCATCCTTGACCGGGAGCACTGCTTCCATGCCATAAACAAGCGAGAAAGGGGGTTCCCCCTGTTCAAGTGTGAATTGATATACGATACCCATTCAAAGCAAAAGGAAGCATCTTATGCCAATCCTTATAGGTAATAACCATCTTCTAGATAATCTTCTTAATATTCTTACTAACAGCTTCAACAACCTCATTCATCTTAGGCCTGTAAGGAGACGAGTTGTGATGGGAAATATTGAATTATTCAAAAAGTTACTTCATCATTTTATTATTTAAATTTGAGACGTTGTCAATGATAATCCTGCTTGGCACACCATACCGACAGATAAGGTTGTTCTTGATAAACTGCACCACCACCTGCTTGGTGACATTAGCATAAGAGTCTGCTTCCACCCATTTAGTGAAGTAATCAATTGCCACCAAGATGAAGTGATGTCCATTCAATGCCTTGGGTTCAATCATCCTGATCATATTAATACCCCACATAGAGAAAGGCCACGGGAAGGAAATGACATTGAGTAGTGTTGGAGGCACATGAATCTTGTCAGCATAAATCTCACTTATGGCACTTATTTGCAAATTTATAATAGTCAGATTCCATTGTCAACCAATAGTAACATTCCCTAAGCATCTTCTTTGCAATCCAATGAATCATGAATCCTAATTCAACTGTGCATGATGTATGCATGAGTAATGTATGAATGTTGTCATGTATATGCTGAAAAAATAAACATACTACACTAGGGATATCCAGATAAAATAAACTTAGGTAAAGGAAACACTCGACTTAAATCACATCCAAGATGGAGATTTCGTAAGAGAGTAAGCACCAACTGAGAAAACAATGCCCCACTTCAAGGCTTAATTTCATTTGGGAAAGGAAATGCCGCTTGAAAATAAATCAAAGCATAAACTGATAGTAATGAACTGTAAAGCTACAGGGATATAATAGCCTCCTCCAAGCTTCACCGAGAAATATCATACAGACTTTGCTAGGTAAGACAATACCATATCGTCTAGGCTTCAACTGGGGACGCCAACTTTACTAGGGAAGATGAAGCCACGTCGCCGAGTGGAGGCCATAAACATTTAACACCAAGGAATAGAGGCTGTACAAACTTCTCTAAGGAAGATCAAAGGAACTTCATGGGGATAACAAACTTAAAGGGAAAAATCATCCTTGATTCATATGGGGAATTAAGAAGTTAATATCATATCAAGACGTCAAAGTTATGGGGATTTTAAATCAAACTCAACATTTGGCAAGAGAAAACCCAAAAACTTGACAGCTATTTCAACACTTCTCAGAAAAGATAATGTTCTTGTCTAACTGTTTGAGGAGCACACAACAATAGCAAGTTCATAACTTGAGGGAGAAATGCTCTGCAATAGATTCTACATCAATTCTTAACACAAAGGGAGAAAGAATCCATTCAACCGAGCAAATTCCACATAACTTTAGAATCTCTGCTTGATTATAATCCTTCTGAAAAGGGGAATCACACTCTTCTGGGGAGATCCGCATCAAGACTTAACTGGAGAATATGGGATAGAGGTATCAAACCACCCAAACTAACACCATATAACCACTTGGGGAAATCCAACTTTTAAAAGAATAAATGCAGAGAGGCTATGCACAGATCAGCAAGAGTAACCCGAGAATACTTCTGGGAGGAAACTTTTCAAGACTTTGGAGTACGTCCATCCTCCGAATCACTACTTTTGTCCCATTTGATATCACATAATCGAGGTAAAAATAAATTTGCAAGTTCCTTTCAAAAACATGTTTTTTATTTCTTTAAGTCTTTTTGTTTTGAAAATTACTATCAATAATAAATGAGATTTTTTGTAGACAGAATAAAATAGGAACTTCAAAGAATTGGATAAAGGGTCAAATTTTAATAATAGAATGGTAACCTGCAAATGGCGTGACCCCATAGATGATTACAAAGTTTTGGAAAATGGTAAATACATGGAAAAGATACATTGAAACACAATGACCACTATTCTCCCTAACAACTTTGAACTCCCGCGCATAGGATTTAGTTGAAGTGTGATGAGAATCTAAGAAGATTTTTGCTTCAATGATCAAGTCTTGTCTGAAGTAGTTACTTGCCAAGAAATCCATAACTTTTTCCTAGGTTGCCCTTGCAGTTTTTCAACCTACCGAGACACTCATTTTTGCCTAATCCACCCTTTCGGGTTTTCAACTTAGCAAGCTATTCTTTTATTTCTTTAGGCGAAGTATTTCTTGACTGTATCAGCATTCATAGAATGTGGGAACTCCTTGTCGTCCATAGTTTCAAAAATCAATGCACCTCCAGAGAAGGATTTCTTGACAACATATGGGCATTCATAATTGGGAGTCCACTTGCCCCTAGAATCAGTGTTAAAAGACATGATCTTTCTGTGCATAAATTGACCTTCTCTGAATTCACGAGGCTTGACCTTCTTATCAAAATCTTTCTTCATTCTTTTCTGGTATAACTTACCATGACACAAGGCCGTCATTCTCTTTTCTTCAATCAAATTCAACTGGTCAAACCTGTTCTGGACCCATTCAGCATCTAACAACTTGGTTTCCATTATCACACGTAAAAAGGGAATTACAACCTTGACCGGGAGCACTGCTTCCATGCCATAAACAAGCGAGAAAGGGGGTTTCCCCTGTTCAAGTGTGAATGGGTGTACGATACCCATTCAAAGCAAAAGGAAGCATCTCATGCCAATCCTTATAGGTAATAACCATCTTCTAGATAATCTTCTTAATATTCTTACTAACAGCTTCAACAACCTCATTCATCTTAGGCCTGTAAGGAGACGAGTTGTGATGGGAAATATTGAATTCTTCACAAAGTTCCTTCATCATTTTATTATTTAAATTTGAGATGTTGTCAGTGATAATCCTGCTTGGCACACCATACCGACATATAAGGTTGTTCTTGATAAACTGCACCACCACCTGCTTGGTGACATTAATATAAGAGTCTGCTTCCACCCATTTGGTGAAGTAATCAATTGACACCAAGATGAAGTGATGTCCATTCAACGCCTTGGGTTCAATCATCCCGATCTTATTAATACCCCACATAGAGAAAGGCCACGGGGAGGAAATGACATTGAGTAGTGTTGGAGGCACATGAATCTTGTCAGCATAAATCTCACTTATGGCACTTCTTTGCAAATTTATAATAGTAAGATTCCATTGTCAACCAATAGTAACATGCCCTAAGCATCTTCTTTGCCATCCAATGTCCATTAGAATGGGTACCAAATGATCCTTCATGAATCTCATGCATTAACATGTCTGCTTCGTGTCTATCCATACATCTGAGCAAGACCATGTCGTGATTTCTCTTGTATAACACATCTTCATTGAGGAAAAAGTTGCCTGCCAACCTTCTCTATATCTTCCTATCTTTGTTGGACACACTAAAGAGGTATTCTTGAGTCTGAAGGAAATGCTTTATATCTTAATACCAAGGTCTATCTGTTAGAACATAGTTTGATTCTACAACCCTTGATTAGAGTTTTGATGATAACAAAATACAATGAATAATCAAATTCAAAGATATATACAAAGAACAATTATGCTCCTTAAAATTATGTTTTGTATATGCAGAAGTTCTAATGGAATCAGCATCAGAATGGAATCAACATCAGAAGATCAGCAATACATGCTACACGTTGAAGCTACCAGATTATACGCTGAAGCTTGATGACCAGAATCTGCGCCTAAACAAGTACACTCTGACTCTGAACAAAGACATCTTTACCAAATCATCAACACTCTGAAGCGTTATCAGCAGTTAAAGCAAAGAAGACTCTGAAGCGTTCCTGGTTATTCAAGACAAAATTAAATGCGAACGACTTTCTTCAGACAAGATCTTCTTCAAAAGGAAAGTGTGTTATTATCATTAAACTTGCTTTATGGACAACGTATCTTTGCCTTGCCTATATGAACAAGTATGCTTTTGAAAGAAGCACGTACGTACGCACACAACAATTTGCCAAGCCTTCCAAACCACGCATATTCAAAGCTTTAGCAAATTCATTTTATTCCAAGCTTAATTTGTGTAATTATCACAGTTGTGATATACTGTTTTGTTAAAAAACAACAAAACACTCTTGTTCAATTATTTGTAAAATATTTCCTTGAGATAAACCGGTTTATGGTTATACTCAAGAAGACTTTAACAGTTGTTAAAGTAGCTGTTGTAATCCTTTGAGATTAGTGGATTAAGACCTCGTTGGAGAGAGGCGAAACCACCTTGACGGGTGGACTAGAGTAGTTTGAGATCAAACGAACCAGGATAAAAATACTGTGTTATTTAGCTGTTTTGATTTAAGTTTTCCAATTCAACCCCCCCTTCTTGTGTTTTTCACATCTTCAATTGGCATCAGAGCGCCTGGTTCTGAGCTTAAACACTTAACCATGTCAGTACAAGATCCAGCGTCAGAAAAACACAATGACAGGACCAAGTCAAAACATCAACAATGACAACAATGAAGAAAGGGACAGATTCAGTGGCAAACCTCCAGTCTTTGATGGAGAGAATTTTGACTACTGGAAAGACAGAATTGAGAGTTTCTTTCTGGCTCATGATGCTGATCTATGGGACATGGTGACTGATGGATACATGCACCCAGTGGATGGATGTGGTCAGAAGATTGACAGGAAAATGATGTCTGATCAGCAAAAGCGTGAGTTCAGAAATCATCACAAAGCCAGAATAATTCTTCTCAGCGCCATCTCATATTCAGAATATGAGAAGATATAAAACAGAGAAACTGCCAAGAATATGTTTGATTCTCTGAGAATGACGCATGAAGGCAACATTCAAGTCAAAGAAACAAAAGCCCTTGCGCTCATTCAGAAGTATGAGGCATTCAAGATGGAAGATAGTTAATCAATAGAAACTATGTTTTCAAGATTCCAAATTCTTGTTGTTGGTCTAAAAGTTCTTGACAAAGGGTATTCCACTACTGATCACGTTAAGAAGATCATCAGAAGCTTGCCAAAATAGTGGAGGCCAATGGTCACAGTGCTTAAGCTAGCCAAAGATCTTAACAAAATCTCTCTGGAGGAACTTGTTAGCTACCTTAGAAGTCACGAGATAGAGATAGAAGCAGATGAACCTCAAAAGCAAGGTAAGCCATTAGCTTTAAAATCTAACATAAAATCTGACTCCAAAGTTTTGCTGGCTGTGGAAGAAACCTCTGATGGATCCTCATCAGAAGAAGATGAACTGTCTCTCCTCTCCAGAAGGGTGAACCAACTGTGGAAGCAGAGGCAAAGGAAGTTCAGGAATCCCAGAAGATTAGAAAATAAGAATGAATCTTCCTCCAGATACAGAAGGTCAAAATCCTCCTCTGGACATAGAAGATCTGAAGGTTCTTCAGGATACAAAGAGCCAAACAACAAAGACATCATCTGCTATGAATGTAACGAGCAAGGGCACTATAAAAGTGATTGCCCAAAGCTTCAGAAGGAGAAGCCCAAAAAGAAGTTTGGCAAGGAAAAGAAGAAAAGTCTCATGGCTACATGGGATGATTCTGATACATCTGAAGCTGACTTAGAATCATATGATGAAAGAGCAAACATAGCTCTCATGGCGAACGTGTCTGAAGACAGTGAAGCTTCTGATTCAAACTCTGAATCAGATACATAAGAGGTATTCCCTGACTTTACTATAAATTTTACTAAGGTTGAATTAGCTGAAAGACTTAATGAAATTCTGGAAAGGTATCAGCAGACCAGAGTCAAATTCAGAAACCTGAAAAGGAATCTTGCTTCTGACTCTGATAAGACTGAGAGTCTCAGATTGGAGAATTCTGAGTTAAAAGAAAAAATTTCAAAATTAGAAAACCAGTTGCAAAAATCTCAGAAGGAAACAATCCCTGAAACTCTCAGCAATGCTGATGAGATCATCAAAGAGTATGATCACAACTTTCAGAAGTTTCTTGCTAAAAACATAGACAGAAGCAAGATGGCTTCAATGATCTATGGAGTTAGCAGAAATGGCAGAAAAGGGATAGGATATCAAGGTAAGGTTCCTACACCAAAAAATGCTATGGACTTAGTTATAAAACGCACTCCACTTGATTCACACTTTATATATGGGCACACACATGACATAAAATACACAAGTAATGATTACTCTGTCAAACCAAAATTCAACCAGAGTTTTGGTAAAA
Organism: Vicia faba; assembly: GCA_948472305.1. NCBI lineage: Eukaryota > Viridiplantae > Streptophyta > Magnoliopsida > Fabales > Fabaceae > Vicia > Vicia faba. Next base: position 1,183,047,247 of record OX451735.1, on the reverse strand, counting down.
CTAACAAATCAGGACCCAAGAAAATGTGGGTACCTAAGGATAAAATAATACATGTGGCGGATATCTTTAGCAGCAAAGCAAAGACACCAATCATGGTACCTGGACTCTGGCTGCTCACGACACATGACGGGAAGAAGGCATATGTTCCAAAGTCTGGAACTTAAGCCTGGAGGCCACGTAGGCTTTGGAGACAATCAGAGAGGAAAGATTATTGGCTCTGGAACAGTAGGTAATGGAAATCTTCCCTCTATAAGTAATGTTTTATTAGTTGATGGATTAATGCATAACCTGTTATCCATAAGTCAATTAAGTGATAACGGTTATGATATAATCTTCAATCAAAATTCATGCAAAGCTGTTAGTCATAAAGATGGGACTATCCTATTTAATGGAAAGAGGAAAAATAACATTTATAAAATCAAACTTTCTGAACTGAAAAGTCATAATGTAAAATGTCTTCTGTCTGTTAACAACGAGCAATGGATCTGGCACAAAAGATTGGGACATGTTAGTATGAGAAGAATATCTCAAATTAACAAACTCAATCTGGTTAGAGGACTTCCGAACCTGAAGTTCAATTCAGATGCTCTGTGTGAAGCATGTCAGAAAGGCAAGTTTGCAAAACCTGCTTTCAAATCCAAAAATGTTGTTTCCACCTCTAAGCCATTAGAACTTCTGCATATTGACTTATTTGGACCAGTAAAAACTGCTTCAGCCAGTGGCAAGAAGTATGGGTTAGTAATCATAGATGACTATAGCAGATGGACATGGGTAAAGTTCTTAAGGCATAAGGACGAGTCACACTCTGTGTTTGTTACCTTCTGCAACCAAGTTCAGAACGAAAAGGATCTTAGAATCGTCAAAGTCAGAAGTGATCATAGTGGAGAATTTGAAAATAAAATTTTTGAGTTATTCTTTAATGAAAAAGGCATTCTGCATGATTTCTATTGTCCTAGAACTCCCCAGCAAAATGGAGTTGTAGAACGAAAGAATAGAACATTGCAAGAAATGGCCAGAACCATGATCAACGAGACTAACGTTGCTAAGATCTTCTGGGCAGAGGAAATAAACATAGCGTGTTACATTAAGAATAGAATCTCCATAAGACCTATTCTGGAAAAGACTCCATATGAATTGTGGAAGAACAGAAATCCCAACATTTCTTATTTTCACCCATTTGGATGTACATGTTTTATTTTGAATACAAAAAATTATTTGAACAAGTTTGACTCTAAAGCACAAAAGTGTATTATGTTAGGATACTCTGAACACTCAAGAGGGTACATAGTATACAATACAGAAACACATATTGTTGAAGAGTCAATCAGTGTTCGGTTTGATGATAAGCTTGACTCTCAAAAGTCAAAGCAGAATGATTTCCTTGCAGGTATGGAAGTTGAACTTACAGGTACTGAAGACAAATCATCAGAAGCTCTCAACAGAGACACTCCCTCAACATCAGAAAGAGTCACTGCAAGCAATCCAGCACCTTCTGTAGATCAAATCCAGAAAAGACCATCCAGAAGCAGCATTGATCACCCAGAAGAAACAATCTTAGGAAGGAAGGAAGATCCAATCAGAACAAGATCTACTTTCAGAAATTCTGAAGAGTCTCTCATGGGGCTGGTTTCTCTGATTGAACCAACAACAATTGATGAAGCACTTATGGACAATGAATGGATTCTGGCAATGCAAGAGGAGCTAAATTAATTCACAAGAAATGACGTATGGGATCTGGTTCCCAAACCAAAAGGATTCAACGTCATTGGTACAAAATGGGTGTTTAGAAAAAAACTGAACGAACAAGGTGAAGTCATCAGAAACAAAGCACGGCTGGTAGCACAAGGTTATAGTCAGCAAGAGGGGATAGACTATACAGAAACCTTTGCTCTAGTCGCCAGGTTATAATCTATCAGACTTTTAATTTCATTTGCTGTTAATAAAGGCATCACTCTATATCAGATGGATGTCAAGAGTGCATTCTTAAATGGCTATATAGAAGAAGAGGTATATGTGCACCAACCCCCTGGTTTTGAAAGTTCCAAAAATCCAGAATATGTTTTCAAACTAAAGAAGTCACTCTATGGTCTGAAACAAGCTCCCAGAGCTTGGTATGAAAGACTAAGTAACTTCCTGTTAGAAAAGGAATTCACCAGAGGGAAAGTGGACACAACCTTGTTCTGTAAGACAGTTAAGAATGACATTTTAGTATGTCAGATTTATGTTGATGACATCATATTTGGATCCACTAAACCCTCTCTGGGAAGAGAGTTTGCTAAATGTATGCAGGCAGAGTTTGAGATGAGCCTAATAGGGGAACTAAAATTCTTTATGGGCATTCAGATTAATCAAACCCCAGAAGGAACTTACATTCATCAGAGCAAATATGTCAGAGAACTTCTGAAAAAATTTGATCTCTCAGAATGTAAGCCATCAAGGATTCCAATGCACCCCACGTGCATTTTGGAAAAAGAAGAGGTAAGTAAAAAGGTAGAACAGAAGGTATACAGAGGTATGATTGGTTCTCTTCTCTATCTGATGGCTTCAAGGCCTGACATTTTATTCAGTGTCTGCATTTGTGCTAGATTCAAATCAGATCCTAGAGAATCTCACTTAACAACAGTTAAGTGAATTTTCACGTATCTGAAAGGTACTGCTAATCTGGGTTTGTTTTATAGAAAATCAAATGATTACAGCCTAGTAGGATACTGTGATGCTGATTTTGCTGGAGACAGAGTAGAACGTAAAAGCACTTCTGGAAGCTGCCAGTTTCTGGGAGAAAATCTGATCTCATGGTCCAGCAAAAGACAATCCACAATAGCTCTATCAACAGCAGAAGCTGAATACATAGCAGCAGCTGGATACAACACACAAATGCTCTAGATGAAAAGTCAACTTGAGGACTTCAATATATTTGAGAGTAACATCCCTATCCTCTGTGATAATACTTCTGCTATTTGTCTCAGTAGAAATCCTATCTTGCATTCTAGGGCTAAGCATATAGAAATAAAACATCATTTTATTAGGGACTATATTCAGAAAGGGATTCTAAATTTAAAATTCATTGACACAGACCATCAATGGGCTGATGTCTTTACAAAACCTCTTTCTGAAGATAGGTTTAAATTCATTCTGAAACATCTCAGCATGAAGCTTTGCCCAGAATAAACTGTTTTATTTACATCTCTTAACCTTCAAAATTTTGGTTATTTTCTGTGAACTGCTGATCAACCTGCCTTCAGAATTTTAGAAGTACAGATTGTATCCGAATCTATCCATGAAGATCTGAGCGTTTCATTTCAAGGATAGAAGTGTGCTGTTCATGTAAGCAAACAGTTGTCATCCATTCATCAGCTACCTTCTGAGGCTGAACACTCGTTCACTTTTTTGAAAGTTCAAAAGCGCTGATTGGGTGCATTGAGACACATGTCATGGGTAACCGTTCCAATATCTTTCTGAATCCCCTAAAATCAGCTGTCATTAATGCTCATAATCATTACAAATTATTTCTCTCTCCTGCAGTTTATGTTTTCAAAATCTATTTAAACACATTTTTCACATCTTTATACTCTTTCACTTTCACCTTCTATACAATCTAATTGTTTTTAGTTTGCATCTCTCAAAAACCCTTTCATTCTCTTCTCAAACTTTTCTGTGTGAACATGGCTTCCTCAAGCATCCCTAATACCAGTACTCAGAGAACAGAATCCATGGAACAATATGAAGAACCATTCAGAACTCTCCTCACGCCCATTGAAAACTTAGAAGTGCTTTTAGAATTGATTGTAGACTTTGAAAGTCTTCAAGAAAATGGGTTCAATCTTTCTGAAGAAGTAAAGGCTCAAGGATGGAACAGGTATTTTGAACGTCTTCTAGGTCCAACGTTCCCAATCCTTGTGAAGGAATTTTGGATTCATGCTTCATCCTCCAACCATCAAGTCACTTCGTATGTAATGGGGAAGAAGATAGTCATAATTGAAGATCTTATTGCAAGACTGATAGGTTACAGTGGTGGTGGCGTAAGGTGTATAGACATGGCTGAAAGATGTGCTGATGTCGCTTCAATTTCTAGATAAATTTTCACTCTGGGTCTTCCCTCCAGCAAGATAAGGGATCTGAAGGATCATCACAGAATTTGGGCTAAGATAATTCTGGGATGCATAAACCACAGGAAGCCAACCAGCTCTCTTGACTACATAAACATTGATCAGCAATTTCTGATTTACTTTATCTCCAAGAAGACTAAGGTGAATCTGGCTCATTTGCCGTTCAATCATCTGAGGACCAGTGTTAAGGAGACTAGAGAAGATGAGCGCACTAAAAGGGACTGGATACCCCTTGGAAGGCTCATATCAGATATTCTGACACAGAATAGGCTGATAGAGCGCACAGGAAATCAGCTCTCTAGAGGCAACTGCTGGAAAGCCTTTGAATGCGAAGAATCTGAAAAAGATGAAGATTATTGAGAACATCAAGAAGGAACCCAGTGTTACTTCTTTTGCAACAATCACCAGCAGAAGGATTCCTCTGGATGATTTCCCTATGTTCTCAGAAATTGATTCCAAGCCTGAGATTATCGTTAGATTTTTGGATGCATGTAAGGCAGATGGAACTGCACCAAAGTTAAATATTCAGGACCTGCAACAGAAGGCTCCAGAAGTTGTGCTGAATAAGAACAAGAAAAGAAAAGCTGCAGCAGAAGGATCATCCCAACGGACTCTAAAAGCTGCTAAAAGGAATGGTAATCCTTCTTCTGTAACTGTTTTAGATTCAATTACTTTATCAACATATGAACCAATACCTAACCAATAAGAAATTCCTACCCCACAAATGTTTGATGATTTTGACATAGGGTTTGACCCCTCAGAAACTCTAACTCTTAGAGGAACTCACTCCCTACCCATCAATCCAAATACTGAAACAACTCAACCAAAACTTGAAAAAGTTCTGTCAGATATTGAAACTTTTGACCATAATATTTCTGCTCCCACACCCGAAAATCCAAACTCTGAAATCACTACAGAAGCACCACAACCAGAAATTCCCCTCTCTCCACAACCAGAAATACCACTACCTTCATCTCCTCAACAAGAAATTCATCCACCTTCTCCACAACCTGAACAATCACAACCAAAACCTCATAACGTTCAATCCAACCAAACTATTGATTATGATACCACTCCCATTCCTAGAATCACTGAACCTCTAGCCATCTGTATGACCCTGACCATTCTGGATATTCCCTAAATTCCCTCTTCACTAGAATCAACTCCACCAAATTCCCCAACTAGTCCAATAATTATTCCAGACTCTCCCACTCCCTCACCAAAGAACAATCCAGATGACAACGCTAAAACTGTCATTGATTTAACTGTTTTTGAACGTCTTGCTGCCATAACCAACAAAACAGCCATTCCAAAACCAAAACAATCTGAACCCTCTCCAGATGTTGGTACTAGTTTATTGATGTTTGAAACAGAAACGCAGAAGTGGATAACTTCCATGAAGCAAGCTAGTCTTGAGATGATTAATCCTGCTGCTTCAGATTATCTTTGGACAAGTTTCAGAAAATGGATAAGCTCTGAAACTCATAAGATGAAAGAACAGAGCTACGAACAAGTTCAACAGAATTTCAGTAATATGCTCAAGGTAATTGAAGATCAAGTTCTGAGCCAACTGCTCAAGGAAGAGATTCTCCCTCTGGACAATGCTCCCTGGTCAGAACATCGTCCAACAGACAAAGTTCAACCAGAGTCAGAAGATCTTACTCTGACTGCTGCTCAAGATGAGATGATTCCTGCAGAGGATTTGGTTCAAAAAGATCATGTTGCAGAATGCTCTGAGAAGCATCCAGTTACTGAAGATTCTCAAGCTTCCTCCTATGAAAGGCAGACTCTGGAAGAACTGAAGAGAGCAGATATTGTTATGCAGGAAAGGATGGATAAACAAGATGATAAAATTTCGGAAATCAAGAGCATGTTAACCAAACAAGAGGAAACCAACACCCAAATCAAGGGCTTGTTGGAAGCTTTGTTCACGCGCCTTCCTCCTCCATCTTAGATTTTCCTTTGTTTTAAAATTTATTTATTTGTAATATTTTCTACATTGCTGCTGTTCTGAACTTCTTATCGTTGCTTCTAATTTTAATATAAATCCTTTTTGGCTGTGATTATATGTTCTTTTTGATAACTGAAAAAAAGGGGGAGAAAGAATAAGATATTTTCAATAACGGATTACTGAGACATAAGTCTCAAACATTCTGATCTACTTAATTTCTTTCTTCTGAAAAGCTTGAACAGGTACACAACTCCGATGAAAGACGTAGTCAAATTCTGATGCTCAAAGACTCATGGAATTAAAGGGAAGTAATCAACTCAGGGGGAGTTTTTCTTCTTAATTCAATACTTTTTATTCTTTATTTCTAATTGAAAAATATGGTTTTTGTCATCATCAAAAAGGGGGAGATTGTTAGAACATAGTTTGATTCTACAACCCTTGATTAAAGTTTTGATGATAACAAAATACAATGAATAATCAAATTCAAAGATATATACAAAGAACAATTATGCTCCTTAAAATTATGTTTTGTATATGCAGAAGTTCTTATGGAATCAGCATCAGAATGGAATCAGCATCAGAAGATCGGCAATACATGCTACACGCTGAAGCTACCAGATTATACGCTGAAGCTTGATGACCAGAATCTGCGCCTAAACAAGTACACTCTGACTCTGAACAAAGACATCTTTACCAAGTCATCAACACTCTGAAGCGTTATCAGCAGTTAAAGCAAAGAAGACTCTGAAGCGTTACTGGTTATTCAAGACATAATTAAATGCTAACGGCTTTCTTCAGACAAGATCTTCTTCAAAAGGAAAGTGTGTTATTATCATTAAACTTGCTTTATGGACAACGTATCTTTGCCTTGCCTATATGAACAAGTATGCTTTTGAAAGAAGCACATACGTACGCACACAACAATTTGCCAAGCCTTCCAAACCACGCATATTCAAAGCTTTAGCAAATTCATTTTATTCCAAGCTTAATTTGTGTAATTATCACAGTTGTGATATACTGTTTTGTTAAAAAACAACAAAACACTCTTGTTCAATTATTTGTAAAATATTTCCTTGAGATAAACCGGTTTGTGGTTATACTCAAGAAGACTTTAACAGTTGTTAAAGTAACTATTGTAATCCTTTGAGATTAGTGGATTAAGACCTCGTTGGAGAGAGGCGAAATCACCTTGACGGGTGGACTGGAGTAGTTTGAGATCAAATGAACCAGGATAAAAATACTGTGTTATTTAGCTGTTTTGATTTAAGTTTTCCAATTCAACCCCCCCTTCTTGTGTTTTTCACATCTTCACTATCATCCTACGTCGCCCCTGTAGCAAACACATGAGCTGGTCTTTCAAGATGCTAAATTGTAATTTGAGGTACATCGTTTCAATCATTCACTTGGTACATAGAAGCCAAAATGGATAAATCATCTGCCATTTGATTCTCGTCTCGAGAAATGTGATGAAATTCAACTTTATTGAATAAAGGTAATAATCTTCTTGCATAATCTTTATAGAGAATCAAGCCAGAGTGACGAATCTCCTACTCTCCTTTAATCTGATTTATTACCCAAGTTGAATCACCATATACTTAGAGAATTTTGATTATGAGATCCATAGCCTCTTCAAGACCCATAATACAAGCTTCATACTCCACCATGTTATTGGTACAATCAAATGTCAATATTGCAATAAAAGGGATATGAGACCCTGTTGTACCCCAAAATTTTCCCTCTCTTTTCTCAAGACATTTCTCACAAAGAATCTCAAATGCTCAAGGATTCTCAAGACTTGATCAGACAAGCTCACCTCCTAAGCACTGAGACCACAAATTAGGATTTTGATTTTCACAAGGAAATTTGGAATTCTAATGCTTCAAATGAATTTCATGTTTCATTATATACTTCCAAGAATGCTCATGCCAAGTTTCAAGTCTTGCATCTCAAAATTGCTCAATCAATTGCTCAGATGACTGAAAATCAATTGTATTGAGTAAAAAGTCAACTATGGTCAATATACAGTCAAACTTCATAATTTTTGGCCAACATCAACATTTTGAAGTAATATTCATCAATTTATCAAGTTTTGATCCCAATTCCTCAAGAAAAGCATTCAAATCATCAAAGGGGCAAAATGGTCAAAATAAGGATTTTGATTGAGAATGACTGATCATTGACTTTTGACCTAGTACACGACCCAATGATTGAAGCATGATCTTAATTATTCAAAAACAATACCTTGACATAATTTCATGGCTCAAATCATTTTTCAAGATCATTTGATTGATAATAGAAATTTGATCAACTGATAAAAAGTCAATTGATACACAAAAAGTCAAACTTTGACTTTTTGGTCAATATTGAATTTCAAAGGTCAAGATTCATCAAGGTAATCAAAAATATCAAAATTTATCATCAAGAATCAAGAAAGTCAAGAAAGTCCATAAAAAGTCAAAGTTTTCAATACTTAGAAAATTTCTAAGTATTTTTAACCTTGATAATTTCAACATTTCATGATAATTTTTCACAAAGATTCAAGATGATTCAAGGAAAAATTTCAACATTAAAGTTGTAGATATTGATGAACTCAATAAATTTTTATTATAGGTTTGATGTCCAAAAAATGCTTAGATTTGAGATATAGGCTCATGAAGTCATGACATTTTTCATAAAACACTTAGTGAAATTTTCAACTAGTTTAGGCAGATTTTTGACCTAACTTCTTGACCAATTTTTACCTAGTTCCAAGATGATTTAGACAAAGTGTTCAACATGAAGGTTGTAGAAAATGTTTTAAGCTTTCCAAAATATCAAATAACTTTAAGAGATCACACTTGAGCTAGGAGAATCGAATAGAAGAAGTTGGACATCCATTCTTGAATTACAAGTCATGTTCTTGATGAACACATGATCCGATCTCACAACTATGCTGCATAATATTGCTTTGAGGACCTCTTGAATTGCAAATTTACCCATAATCATATGTTTAAACAACTAATTGAGCTATGATCCAAGAGCTTGAGCCTTTGCCCAAGTGATCATGCCATTTAGGGAAGAAAGTTCACACTTCTATTTTGGAAAAGTGACTTTAATCACAAAGTCAACTTGTCTTTAGCCTCTAACTTGTTTGTTATGACCAAACTCAACATGTATGCTCAGAAGCAACATGTTTAAATCCTCTAGCCACCCTACAATCCCTTTTATTATGCATTGAAACCATGTTTGTCAAGCTTGCTTCAAAATCAAGTTTCAATACCATAACATGTGATCTTTTGTTTCTAATCCTTTCAAGCTTCCAAACCTCTTGCCTATAAATAGAGAGGTTATTTGCAACCTAACACATAAATTCACAAGCCTTGAAACACTCTGAAACTCTCTGAAACTCAGAATTGCATCCAAACCTCCATAACTTGTCATTTCTGGCCAAAAACTCCAATCTCATAATCCACTCATGCGTTCTCCCTATAAATCATTCTCAAAGCTTCCATGCATAAAATATAACTCATCCCCATCCCTGTTTCACAACTATATCATCATCTTCCCCGTCTTCTATTTCCAAAACCAGTCACCTGCAACTTGACTTTTCCAAGGAGATTCAAGCACTCTCAGCTCAAACTAAGCATTACATTAGCTTCATAGTAGTCCACTAAAGCTAATCAAATTATCATAACACATCCAGAAGTGCTTAAACTCAAAACACGATTTCCAGTTTTGAGGTAAGTTTTCTCAACTTTGAACTTTTCTGTGATACGGTGGCAGAACTGATTATTATACTGGTTTGCGTTTTTTGTTTGCAAATGTTGCGGTAAGCAAGAGTCGCCACCAACTTTTATTTTATCCAACAAAGGAAAGGGTGAAAAGAATAGAAAAAGACCTTTTTAGAGATTTTTGGAGTAAGGGGGTAGATTATGGAAAGGTAAGGTGTTAGCACCCTTTCCATCCGTGGTTTTCCACGGGCTCTTAGGTACTTGCTTATTTTTGAAAACTATTTTCGTGTTTGTGTGTTTTGAAATATTTTGCTTGCTTTATGATAACTCTTGTATCAGTCCTCAAGAGTGTGATAAAGCGTATTTGAAAAAGAGTTTTGAAAGTGTGTAAGTGTAAAAAAGAATCAGATTTGAGCAATTACTTAAGAACTGTCTACCTACTCGAAAAAGGATGGTCTTTTCCTCCTTTCCTTTAGATAGTACTATCCTACTATTAGTGAGTAGGAAGCCCTATCGTTGGATGTTTAGGGACTATCGAAAGAGACGTTCATGGTCATTGAAGGCAACATGTAGAGATACCTTAGCAATTTGAAGGGATTGTCATCATGTAGGCAACATCGAGGGATAAGATCATTTCTGGTAAGCAACTCGAGGGACATTAAGGGACCATGATCTTTATGATGACTTTTAAACTGAGGGTCTTTGCTAAGATATCCCTACGTTCGAGGGACATGACCATTTCTGAAGGCAGTCAAAGTGGGAAATACCTTAGGGGGGCAAGTGTGCAACAATGTGCTTTTTTCAGATATTTTATCTTGAAGTTAATGACCTAATGATTAATTTATTAATACTTGTCATGCACGCCTAATTTTACTAAATGTTCATATACAAGCATATAAGAAATATAAAAGCGAGAAATAAAGTTCCTACAGCTATTACAAGGCTTTGGTGTAGTTACATAAATAATGAACGAAAAGTAAAATACAGAAATTGAAAACCCTAATCAAAATCATTACAAACCGGGCACAATTACATAATAAAAATAATCATATGAAAAATACCGCGCAAAAAATTGAGACGAGAATAAGTTCTAAACCCTAAAAATCTAATTGCCTATTAAAAATGATTTGGAAGTTTTTTATGAAAAAGATTTGAAATTTAACCTAATCTCTAATTAATTTTAAATTAAGGGAAAACAAATTAAAGTTAATTGAATTAAATTAATTTGCAAAAATTATTTTTTTCTTAAAAAACTCTAAGTCCTATTTTTTTTTAATGATTTTCTGATTTTCTGATTTAAAAAAAAAGAATAAACAAAAAATATAAACTAAATAAAAAGAATAAAGAAATTATAAAAAAATGGGCCTGGGGTGAGAAAGAAAAATTAGGGGTGTGCTGCTGAATTTGCCAAGGCCCAGATCTAGTGGCCCACAGTTGTGCTGGATTTGGTGTTGTTGTGTTAGAGAGGTCTATGGTATGCCTGCATGCTAGAAGTGCTGGATCCAGGTCAATTGAGATCTGATGGTGTTGACCTGCTAGCCCATGATGCGTGTGAATAACCTGGCTGCACTGGATCTGGAAGAAACTCATTGGAAAAAACAAACTTCAAGACCCGAGAATTGAACCTAGGTCTCTTCCCTTTGCACGTGTCCCTTCTACCACCAAGCCATCTTGTCATTCATGCATATAGATGAAATAATAATATAATATGTGAAAATTTAGTCAAATATATTAATAAACAAAACGTGCGCATGAAGTGGGACCCTGTATTTCAAATGAGCCAATCAGAAGAAGCCATCCAGCCACGCCAGCGCAGGGAGGGTCAAACCACCCCTCATGGTGGTTGACCATTGTCTTCTCCGGCGAGACAAAAGTTGAAACCTGCAGAATATGACATTTCCAATCTAGAAACTTGCCGTACCCCCCCCCTAAATCATAGGTTGCGATCACGATGGTGGTATTCTTTTTGACTTAAACGGCCTGTAAACATAGATGTAAAGAAACAGAAAACTCGCGCCCTAACAATGGCACTTCTTGATTCTGGCGTCAAAGCTTGCATGTAACGGTTCAAAACATACGCAAATATGATATTAAACTCAAATATATGCAGAGATATTATTTATATGCCATGAATTGAAAGTTTTAAGTTCGAGAAATTTGCAAACCGTGAGTTATCGTAGGGGGTGGTTATGTATGCTTTGGACTTCAGGAAGAAGTTGGTTCTACTCCTGGGATCCTCAGAAGGATGATGGAACGCCTGAATCTGATTGAGATTGGCTAGAGCGTGAGATTTGGAATTGCACCACACTTGAATAATTTTTCAACTTTGTTCTTGGTTTGGAGGCAGCTTTTTCGTGTCCTATTAGGTATGAGTTGTAGTGTATATGTAGTAAATCACTTTAGATCAACAATTGCAGAAAAAATCAAATGCTTTGATGAGAAATATCTTATTTCCAATTATTTGATTTTTGGCTTGTTTTGGAACAAATTCAATCTTTCTCCCCTCCGTGATTTTCCTTTGATTTGCCAGCATATTTTACCCCTCATTTGATGAGAAAAAGATTCTCAAATCATATCATTCATTATTTCTTTTATTTATTTATTTCCATTTGAATTTTAATGAATAAAAAATCAAAATACATAATAAAAATAATGAGATAATGTATGAGTGATCTTAGAGGTCATGGTCCATGTTAAGAACAAGTTTCAAGCATGAAAACATGGGCCCATTTGGAAAATATTTAAGTTTGGTCAATATTGGCTTCATGCACTTTTCCAAAAATTGGTCAACTTTAGTAATGCATATCTCTCTCATTTTAAACCAAAGAAGGTGTTCTTGGACTTTTTAGAGAGCTTAGGATGTCCTCTAAACAAACTTTTTGGTTTCATCTCAAATGGATCTTCCATGTTCATGTAAGGAGCTTTTATCCAAAAGGTGTTTTTGTTGACTTTTTGAAAGGACCTATAATGTATGAGCTTGTATCTTTTGATTGGAGAATTTCTTGAACTTGAGGGATGAAGAGAAGTTGTAGGGAATTGGATTCTAATTAAAATGATCCTTGGTGGAAAAATTTCTGATAAAGTATGAGAAAGTTATGCCTGGTCAAAGTTTGGTTGACTTTTCCTATAGAAACCCTAATTTGCCATTTTTGACTTTTGATGAGTTAGGAGCATTTCTTGAGGAATCATGATCAACCCTTGATCATATTATGGATATCACTTCAAAATGTTGATGTTGACCAAAAATCTTGAAGTTTGACTGTATTTGGGCCACAATTGACTTTTGACTTAGTATAGTTGATATCCAGGCATTTAAGCTGTTGATTGAGAAACTTGTTGTGCAAGGCATGAAATTTGGCATGGATGATCTTGAGGACATATTAGGACAATGGAGAAAATTTTGGATCCTTGGGACTCACACATCTTGTTTAAAATTGAAACCCTAGTTGAGGTTCATTGCCTTAGGAGGAGAATTTGTCTGGTCAATTCTTAGTCATCCTAGGGCAAGTTGGGGACCTCTAGAGGCATGTCTTGAGTGAAATGAGAGGGAAAATTTTGGGGTATAACATTATCATACAAGCATCATTAATATTTATTTTGTAAATATAAAATGTAGACATCATTTCCCTGAAGCTAACCATACCCTTAGTTTCCATTTATCTTGCCCGAGTGATGCAAATTTTAAAGTTGAAGTTACAAAAAAATTAGGTCAGAATTTGGTACCAACAGAAATTCGTGTTCATCTTTGAGTCTTAGTACAAGTTATTTACATATTTTAAATAGTGATGAAATTTCTAACAAGTTTGATGTTTAAATTTTCTGAAATGGTTGAGAAATGAGCAAGTTTGAAAATTCAAAAACCACGGTGTTGTTTCTGGCGCGAGGAAGAAGACGAAGTTATATCCAGGACTGAGTTTGTAATATATTTAGTGATTTTTGCCTTAACTAACGGATGTATCACCACCCCAGTGGTTAAAGCGCGTGTCTTTCACCTTTAGGACCTGGGTTCGAGCCCCAGTGTCTCTTTTGTCATTTTTTTCACATTATTTTTCCATTTTTAGCGCGCTTGGGCCTTCCCCTCTTGGGGATTTCTCTTTTGTTTTTGCCATCCTCTCACCCCCCAATATGCTTACAACCACGCAAGCCTATGATTTTTTTTATTTTATTGATTTATTTCTTGATTTCAAACAAAAATGTTTTGGGCCTGGACCTCTTGACTACTTTTCACACTCATTTTCATTTCAGCACCTAGACCCCAACAATTTTTATATTTTTATATTTTCTTTCTTTATTTTATTTTATTTAATAAAAATATAAAATTTATTTTCTTAAATAATTAGACTCAAAACTTTCTAATTCTTGTTTTTATTTTATTTATTTGTATAAATAAAATACTAAAAATATTTTCTCAACTAATTAATCTCTTTCTAGAATTAAAAATAATTAGATTTAGGTTTTTTATTTAATTTCTTTTTTAATTAAATTAGACTTTAGGTTTTTTTTAAATAATTAATTAACTTCTCTTGTAAATTAATTAGTTTAATTAGGTTAATTAAAATCTTTTCCATAAAAACAATCTCCTTTATCTTTACATTGTTCTTGCGCATTTTATTATTTCATACTATTATTCCTATTCAATAGTTTGTAATAGTAATCAGGGTTTATTTTACTTGTCATTCCTATTTATAAATTTGTACCCCTCATTCCCAAAACATTATAATAGCGTAGGACCTTTAATTTCCATAATTTATCGCTTTCCATATTATTGTTAGTAATTAGAGTTTGTATGGCAAGATCTTAAAATCAATACTAGACAATCCTAATTAAAGATAAAATGTTTGAAAACAACACACTTTTCACACATGCACCTCTAGGGTAACCCATACTTGTTGCCTCAGATGAAAACTGTCATGTCCCTCGAACTTTGGATATTTTAGCAAAGACCCTTGATTAAAAGATCATAGTCCCTCGATGACCCTTCAACGTTGCCTTCGGTAAATGATCTTAGTCCCTTACGACAATTGCTAAAATTCCTTACAAGTTGCCTTTTATGACTGTACGATGACCCATGCCCGTCCCTCACATCCAATGACATGGCTCTCTACCCACTAATGGTAGACAAGCACTATCTAAAGGAGGAGGAAAAGAACAAAGACTTTTTGAGTAGGTAGATTGCTCGTAATTACCTGCTCACAAACAAAACCAATTACACCCCACACTTTGAAAAAACTTTTCAGAACAAAAATTTTGTATACATTCTCAATGATAAGAGAATCATTGCAAAATTGTCTTACATTGGCATTTTCAAATATCTTTCCAAACACTCCTTTTTCAATAAATATTTTCAAAACCAACACTTTGTATACATTCTCAATGATACGAGAATCATTGCAAAGTTTTCCGAACTAAGGCGTTTTTAAAATATTTTCAAACTTACACCAACACAAAGCATTTCAAAGTGAGCTAGCAATTAAGAGCCCGTAGATAACTACAGATGAAAAGGTTGCTAACACCTTCCCTTTTCAAAACTGCCCCCCGAACTCAAGAAAATTCTCAAAAGGTCTTTCCTGTTCTTTTCACCATTTCCTTTATTGGATAAAAGAAAAGCTGGTGGCGACTCTTGCTATCCGCAACATTTGCGATAAAATGCGAAACACCCAAGTCAGTTCTACCACTGTATCATAGACCTATGGGGAGTAATAATCACAACACCAATTCCTTTTCCAAAAGAATTTACAGCTCCATCAAACACCATAACCCACCGGGATTCAAGATCAGGACCTCCTTTAGGCAAAGGCTCATCACAATCTTTAATCTTCAAATACATCACATCCTCATCAGGGTAAATCATACTTAACAAACTGATAATCATCAACCGGTTGATGAGCAAGATACTCTACCAACACACTGCCTTTAATAGCTTTCTGAGTACGATATTAAATATCATATTCGGACAACAGCATATGCCAACAGGAAATTCTTCTGGTAAGGGCAGGCTTTTGAAAGATGTACTTAATTGGATCCATTTTGGATTTCAACCAAGTAGTGTGATTCATCATATACTGTCGCAAACGCTTTGCAGCCCATGCTAAAGCACAACATGTCTTTTCAAGCATAGAATACTAGGACTCACCGTCAGTAAACTTCTAGCTCAGATAATAAATGACATATTCTTTTCTTCCTGTTTCACCTTGTTGTACCAAAATATAACCCATAGAGCTATCCAACACAGTAAGATACATAATCAATGGTCTCCCTTCAATAGGAGGGAGCAAGATATGAGGTTCAAGTAAATACTCTTTAATGCTTTTATATTCCCTTTAGCAATCATTTGTCCATACACAACCTTTACCTTTCTTCAGAAGCTTGAAGATTGGTTCACATGTTGCAGTCATATGGAAAATGAACCTGGAAATGTAATTCAGACGCCCAAGGAATCCTCTTACTTGGTTTTCAGTTCTTGGTGTAGGCATTTCTTGAATTTCCCTAACTTTATCAAGATCAACTTCAATTCCTTTTTGGTTGACAATGAAACCAAATAATTTTCCTGTCTGGATAACAAAAGTACACTTATTTGGATTCAAGCGGAGATGATACTTCCTCAAACGCTGAAATTTTTTAACAAGTCTTCCAAATGCTCTTCCTCGGTCTGAGATTTGGCGATCATATCATCAACATATACGTCAATTTCCTTATGCATCAGATCATTGAATAGGGTTATCATAGCCCTTTAGTACGTTGCACCAGTGTTCGTCAACCTGAAAGGCATCACTCTGTAACATAATGTTCCCCAGGGTGTGATAAACATTGTTTTTTTCCATATCCTCAAAAGACATCTTAATTTGATTGTATCCAGAAAATCCGTCCATGAACGAGAATACTTTAAATTTTGCAGTACTATCCACCAACATATCAATATCTGGTAATAGAAAATCATCTTTTAGACTTGCTTTATTCAGATCTCTATAATCAACGCACATGCGGACCTTTTCGTCTTTCTTAGGTACTGGAACAATATTGGAAATCCAATGAGGATATACTGAAGTCACAAGAAAACTGGCACCAATATGTTTCAAGACCTCCTCTTTAATCTTCACTGCCATGTCGGAACGAGTTCTTCACAACTTCTCCTTTATAGGCGGACATTCTGGCTTCAACGGCAAATGATGGTCCAAAATATTGGTGTCCAACCTAGACATGTCTTGATAAGACCAAGAAAATATATCCACATATTTATTCATTAACTCAATCAAACTTTTCTTCACATCAGGATGAAGCAATGCCCCAATCTAATTTCTTTCAAATCTTCCTCTGAACCCAAGTTTATAATTTCTAACGACTCTTTATACAACTGAATGATATTTTTCTCGCGCTCAAGCAACCGAGAAACCTCTTATGGAATCTCATCAAATTCTTCTTCTTCAGCCACATACACAAGACTTTCTAAGTTGGAAGAGGGTGCATGGTTATTGTATTCAACGGGTTTTTTAATTAATCTGCACATATGATTATGGTTGATTTTAGAAACTAACAAATGTAACAAGTGATTATGAAGATTCAATTACAGTTATTATTTATTTTGAAAGGTCTTTTCTGATTACCAATTTCCAAGAAAAACAAAAACATGATTAGAAGTCAAAAATAACTTTTATTAATGATTTGAAAATCCAAAACAAAAGACACGCCCATACAATACCGCTTTCACCTTGGGTAGAGTGAAAGGATTTTAGAAAGGACAAGCAAAAAAACAAATTACTTCAAAATATGCATGCAAGTAAGAACATCAACAATGATCCAATTCTGGACCCTGACTCCATGTGTCACAAAGTTCGGCATCTCTATTTACGGCTCATCCTCAAGGATAGCGTTGGCCTCTAGAGTAGTTGGATGGAGATATCATGCACTATGGAATATATCTTGATATTTTCTAAAAACAGACTTCACTTCATAACTTCCTTCTTCAGGGAGAAACCCAAATCAGTCTTATTCTTGTTCATAGGTGGATCAATAACCTGTCTCCATACATTGCTAGGGCCCTTCTGCACCACTTGTTGCGCATCCTTGAACGAGGTGATAGAATCTTCATTCTTCCTTATATTATCAATTGACAAATCTTGGAACTGAGTTCCAACATCGGCTTCATCAACTTCTACAATACTAAAAGAATACAAATGAGATATTAACAGAGCTTGCTCTCCATTCACAATGAATACCTTACCTTCACGGAAAAATTTCAGTTTCAGATGCAGAGTTGATGTAACAGCCCCTGCTTCATGGATCCATGGTCGTCCCAATAGACGGCTATAACCTAGAACAATATCCATCACTTGGAAGGTTATCTAAAACATGTGTGAACCTATGTGAATAGGTAATTCCACCTCTCCAATAACAGATTTTCTCGAACCATCGAAAGCTTTTACTATAATTCCGCTAGGGCGCATAGGAGTGCCTTGGTACTTAAGCTTCATAAGAGTGCTCCTCGGTATGACATTTAAAGTAGACCCATTGTATATCAGCACATTGGATAAGGAGTCATTCTTATAATTCTTAGATATGTGTAGAGCCATTTTATGGTTTCTCCCCTCATTGGGAAATTAACCATCACAAAAGCTCAAATTATTACAAGAAGTGATGTTCCCCATAACACCATTGAACTGATCAAGAGACACATCCCTTTCAGCAAAATCCTGATCCAACACCTCATCAGAGATTCCAGATGAGCAGAGGAGTTCATTAATAAAGCTAGAATGGAGATCTTAGATGGAGATTGCAATAATTGGTCCACAATCTTGTAACCGCTCATCTTAATGATCTTCAACAGATCATTAACAACCTTCTCCATCGTAGCACCACTAGATTCTCCTACCACCTTCTTAGGCTCAACATAAGTCTCAACAATCTTTTTATCAGGATCAACACCTCCTTGGAAGGTAGGAGCAAAGAAACGACCACTACGGGTCACTCGATTGCTTCAACAATATTCTCAACATGGGACAAAGGTTTGATTGGAATTTCCATTTTGTCTTCCAGGATAGTTGCATTGTATTTATAAGGTATAACTCTATCTGACTAGTAGGGAACAACACCAGACAAATAAATAACCATAGGAGCTACGTCAGGTCTATTGTGATATACAATCTCTACAGGAGCAGGAACATTAAAATGTGGTACAATGACATTCACTCCTACCTCCTCAGCATATTCAGAAATCATATAATCATTATAAGAAAACATACCTTCATTAGAAGAAAATAATTCATCACCAGAAACAAACTCATCATCAGATATAGCTTCAACAAAGTAGTCTTCAATCATATTAACTCCATTATAATCATATTTGTTTCCCGTGACTCTGATAGTACCTTTATCTAATAGAAGTTGAACACCTCTTCTCACAATAGAACAACCATGAGAATTCCTACAGCAGATCTGACAGGACCTATAATGATGTATTTCCTGACCATCCATGTGACAAAATGTGGCATGTAGCGGTACCAGGTCATCATCCATATAGTTTACATAAAAAATATGGAATTCGTCGGGACGACCATAAACCATATTCACTTCTTCTTCATATTCAGCCCTTGGTGTGATTATGTGGATAAGGCCTTCATCCATCATTTCTTGAAGAATGGCTCTCACTTTATTACATTCGGGAATATCTTGCTTGCAAATGCAGCAAGCTGCATGGTCATGTGTATAATAGCTAAATTCATAAATATCAGCATGCATCTTTACCAAATCACCTCTTACCAAGTTTATGTCAAAATTTATGATCTCTCCTGGACAACCAGAAACCATGTTCATAGTACCTCCACCTCCATGCTTGGGAAGTGGATTAGCTTGTACATTGGGAACGACATCCTTAAAAGATAACAGACCAGACCTTACCAACTTTTGTACTTCAGCCTTCAACGTATAGCAGTTTTCAATATTGTGCCCAGGGGCTTCTTGATGAAAAGAACAAGTATGATCAACTTTATAATACAATGGCAATGTTGGAGGTACAACAGGAGGAGGCCTAGTCTGCACTAGGTTCTTCTGAATCAAAGATGGCAATAACTCTACATAAATCATTGAAATGAGATCAAAAACTTATCTTTTCGGACCATGCCCTTGATTACCTTGATGAGGTGTATTCTAATATGCAACAACAGTCAGAGCTATATTGACCATGGGAGTTACTAAAGCAACATGTTTTTGATGCTGATGACATCTTCTCAGAGGTCTAATCCTTCTTTCTTGAACAACAACATTCATTTCTCCTTCTTTCTTTCTAGAAAACATATATGATGATTTCTTTGTTCCACTAGAACCTTCATCTTTTAACAATCGTCCTTCCCTAGCGGCTTCCTCTAAACAGACACCCATGCTTACCATCTTAGTGAAATCACTTGGTTCACTTGCAACCATTCTTTCATAGTAAAATGAACCAAGGTTATTTAGGAAGACTTAGTCATCTCTTGCTCTCCCATCAGAGGTACCACTTGTGAAACAACCCCGCGCCAACATTTCACATACTCTTTAAACGATTCCTTATCTTTCTGAGCTATTTATCTCAACTGGTCATTGTCAGGTGCCATAAACATGTTGTACTTATACTGCTTCACAAAATCTTCACCCAAGTCATTGAATGTATGAATGTTGCTACTGTCCAATCCCATATACCATTTCAAGGCAGTGCCAGTCAAACTATCCTAGAAGAAATGAATAAGCAAGCAGTGATCATCAATATGAGTGGACACCCTTCTGATGTACATCACCAGGTGGTCATGGGGACAAGAGTTTCCCTTGTACTTCTCAAATTCTGGTTCTTTAAACTTTGCTGGAACTTTTACATTAGGAACTAAGAAGAGGTCACTGACATTTTGTCTGAATAAGTCTTTCCCTCGGAGGGCTTTCACCTCTTTCTGCATTTCATTGAATTGATCCTGAAAGTCACTCATTCTGTCATAGACGCCCAAACTTTCACTTGGTGGAGGAACAATATTACAAACCTCATTAATAATAGGAAGGACATTTACCATAGGAGGTGTAGCATGATGAATTTCATTATTAGCAACAAGAGTAGCATGCACCACAAGAGGTGAAGAAACCACAATTGGTTGAACGAGATGAGCAACTTGAATAGTAGGGTTATATCCTCCGGACATGTAACCTTCAGGTTCCCCACAGACAACCGGGAGGCATACGATACTGAATAGAGGTAACAGTTGGAGTAGTAGAGACGAGAACTTACATTACTTCAGAAATGACAATTGTCTGTTGTGGTTGAGTAGCATGAAGAGAAGAAGGAGGCGGTGGTTTATTCTGAGAAGCCACCAATGACTCTACCAAAGCAGTCAGATTAGCCGTGCCGACTCTCAAAGTAGTAACTTCTTTGCGCAGACCGTGATTCTCCTATTCCAGGTTTTCCATCTTCCTTCTAGAATTAGCTCGAGTTGGTGAGACAACTTTGCTGAACGAAGTAGAGAAACAAATAAGACACCTGGAAGAAAATAGGAATGAAAAATGGTGTGCGAAATGATGCGTGATATGCAATACACATGATTTATTTTGATTATTTTAGTTTTTCCAAGGAACTTAAAGAATAATTGAAAATATCAAAGAAGCAACACATTTTTAGAAAACTGAATAAACTTGTTATATATTAATAACTTTGGAAGGGATTACAAATTTTCGTACAAGTTTCAAAAATCCTAAATACAAGAGAAATAAAGACAAAATCTAAAAAAATTCTAAGAAGCTAAGGCTGATGAAAATCCCTCCACACGCTGACGCTTCCTCTTGAGTCTTGTAATCTGAGCCTTCAACTGCTGAATCTCTTCTGCATACTTATCGACGACTTCCTTCCATCCACTAGAAGTGGGTTATAAGTGCTCAGTGGAACCTGGATGAGCTCTAGAGGAAAATAAACCTCTTTCTTCTCCCTCATCTCAACAACATGCCTCTCAAGGATCTTAATCAAGTCATCCCTCTCTTTGAATTTCACGGAGTAAGACACCTCCAAAGTTTGGTACTTGTTCTTCCATGCTTCCTTATCTTATTGCATTCTAACCAAGGCCAGTTGAAGTTCTTCCATATCATCTAAAATTGGAGGAGTAATTGTCATAAATATGTGAGATGAAGGTTCTTCAAGAGGATATGGCATCTTCAACTGAATTGCCCTCGCTTGTATCCACCGGAGATGACACTCTATGGAAATAGCTCCTCTTGGTCCCAAATATTTTTTATCCTTCCTAAGAATATAACACCAAGCTTTTTCAATCTCTTTCTTAGCTTCTTTGTGATATTTTCCTTATTGGAGAAAGGAACCACTCATATGAATGTTACTTGACTTGTCTCTCATCAGATATTCAAGCTGGCGGCGTGCAAGAACAAGATTGTTGTTAATTCCTCCCTTTGTACCAAGAAGAGGCACATGGGTAATAACACCACAACTATCAATAATCTTCACATCATAATAAGCTTGATCTTAGAAATCAATGTTAGAATGGGTGAGAGCCATAATCTTCGGTGCCCAACGAGGTTCTTTCTTGATATCCCAAAAAGCAGCAGACCGGGGCAAGTGAGAAATAAATCACTGGTATAACAACAGTTTACAATAGATGATTGTGATACGGTGGCAGAACCGACTGTTATACTGGTTTGCGTTTTGAATTTGCAAATGTGCGGTAAGCAAGAGTCGCCACTGACTTTTATTTTATCCAATCAGGAAAAGGAAAAAGAACAGAAAAAAAAACCTTTTTCGAGATGTTTCTGAGTACGGGGGATAGATTATGGAAAGGGAAGGTGTTATCACCTTTTCTATCTGTGGTTTTCCACGGGCTCTTAGGTACTTGCTCATTTTGAAAACTGCTTGTGTGTGCTTTGCTTTGAAAAGTTTTGTTTTACTTCGTTTTAACCCTTGTTTCTGTCCTCAAGAGTGTTAGGAAGTTGTTTTTGAAAACTTTGTTTGCGAAAGTGTTGGTGTGAAAAAGATTTATTTGTTTGAGCAAGTACCTAGGAACTAATCTACCTACTCGAAAAAGGTCTATTCATTTTCCTTTAGACAACGCTATCCTATTATTAAGAAATAGGTAGCACCTTCATTGGATGTTTAAAGGGACGTTCGAAGGGACGAAATGGTCACTGAAGGCAACAATTAAGGATACCTTAGCGTTTCAAAGGGACTATCATCATAAGATCAATTCGTAGGCAACTCGAGGGACAAGTAGGGACTATGATCTTTATGACGAATTTGAATCGCGGGTCATTGCTAAGGTATCCCTACGCTCGAGGGACACAACCATTATTTCCGAGGCAACCAAGTGAGGCAATACCCTAGGGGTGCAAGTGTGAAAAAGTGTTTGATTTCAGTTATATTTATCTTTGCAGTTTAGTAATCTAAGATTGATTCATTAGTCATACACGCCTAAATAGCTAGAAACTATATATAAGCATCCAAAATATAAAAGCGAGAAGGTAAAGGTCCTACGCTATTACAGGACTTTTGCAGATACATAATTATCCCGACTAGAAAAAAAAAGCAGAATATAAACCCTACTTACTATTACAACCTCGAAACAGTTACAATAATAATAAAAGGAAACTAAAAAATGCACGCGGTAAGTTTAAATGCAAGAATTAAAGAACCCTAAAAAATTTAATTGAAAGAAATATTTAGGTTATTATTATTTTTTTTTGAGAAAAAATTAATTGGGTTATGTAGAAATTGAAAACCCTAATTTTTAATTAATTTGAATTATATAAAAACAATTAAATTTCCCTAAATAATTAAACTAATTAATTAATTAAAGAAACAAAATATTTTTTTATGAAAAAAAGATTTTTTAAGGTTTTTTTGTGATTTTTGATTTAATAAAATAAAATGATTTTTGTTATTTTGTAAAATAAAATAAAATAATTAATGAAATAATAAAATAATAAGAATTAAAATAGAAAAGAAAGAATGGACCTGTTCGTGAAGCTGAAAAGGGGGGGTGTAAATCTGGACTTTTTGGCCCATTAGTGGCTAAGCCCAGTCAACGCTTTAGATTCCATGTTGCCTCTTCCTGTTGGTGCACCGTGGTCCTCTCTTGCATGGGTGTTGGATTGGATTGATAAGGAATCCATTGACTAGATGATGAAAGCGCATGGTATGCTCCTGGGACGCGTATGCATAAGATCTGCAGTTATAAAGTTAGAAAATATGAAAATGCTGGGACTTGGGATCGAACCCAGGTCCTCCACCTTTCCAAACACCCGCTTCACCACTGGGCCACCTGTTCTTGTTTGTTATAATATTGAAACAAAAACAACATAATGAAAATTAGTCACAAGCTTCAAAAAACGCGCGAATATTTGAATTGCCCAATGGTGGTCAGCCACGTTGTTATCTCTTTCCCCAGGACTGTCGTTTTTGACAACAACCCTTTACCTACGGTCAAATGCGTCACTGTATGCTATAGCAACATTATTGGTCTTTAGGTACAAACCTGCAATATCTCAAAATGCACAGCAAGCAATATTAATTAGAACTAAGGACATAGACCCACTAAGAATCTTGCCCTGAGTCCATTGGTATCATTAATCAACCCTAATTTGGCCTCTACAAAGAAACCATAATTTGAAGCTTCCAAACCCTAATAATGGCGTAAGCTTGTTCCTGTACTAGAAATCAAATCCAGGCTATCCAAAAGATCACAAACATGATTATGAATACATTTATGCAAGCAAATTGGACTAAAAGTACGTAGATCCCTGAAAATAAATTTGAGTTCAGAGGGTGCAAACAGTGAGGATTATGTGATGATTCCTGGAGGTTTTAGGCGTGAAAATGATCATGTTAGCTTCTGGAAAGATCCAAGAAACGATTGGTAGCTTTGAAAGTCTTTGAATCAGCCTCTAAACATGAAATCGATCTACCACTTTTTTGACAATTTTTCAGTTTTTGTGTGCAGCCTTTACGACTTCTAACCTTATTTTCTCGGCTTAGTTGTGTCCTATATATGTATTGGATTTGATTAGGTCAACAAAAAAGCATGGTTTCTTGGTGAATTAAGGAGATTTGATTTGATTTTGTTTTTGTATGACATCTTTCCAAAACAACCAAAATCATGCTATTTTTTATTCAATCAACCCTTGCACGACTTGAATATGATATATTAGCTTGATTGGATTTGATTCCTACAAAAATCATATCAAAACTCAATCTTTTGTACTTTTTGAAATTATTTGATTTAATTTGAATTTTAAATAATAAAAAATCAAAATAAAATAAATAATGAAACAAATAAAGTGTATATGCTGATTTGGGTCGTGGACCATGTCACAAAGGTGATCTCTTTAAAATGCGGCAGCAGTGTCAGTACATACTCTTTGTAAGAAATAAGGTTCGGGTGCTTCGTATCCCACTCGCCTTTGACCTGACTTATCACTAGAGCGAAATCCCCGAATACACTCAAGAACTTGATCCTTAGGTCAATAGCAGCTCTAAGTCCCATGATGCATGCTTCATAATCCGCCATGTTGTTGGTGCAATTGAAACATAATCGGGCAGTGAACAGAGTATGACAACCCTCGGGATATATGATTACAGCGCCAATGCTGTTACCTAGTGCGTTTGAGGCTCCATCAAAAAACATAGACCATTGGGATCCTTCCCCAGGTCCTTCATCTGTTCCAGGTTCTTCACAGTCGGTTATTAACATGATGTTCTCATCTGGGAACTCGAAATTCATGGACAAGTAGTCGTCCATGGCCTGATGCGCCAAATGATCAGCTAACACACTTCCCTTGATTACCTTTTGGGTTGTGTATTAGATGTCGTACTTGGTTAAGATCATTTTCCATCTTGCTATTCTTCCGGAGAGAGCGGGCTTCTCGAAAATGTACTTGATCGGATCCATCTTAGATATCAACAGAGTAGTGTGGGTCAACATATACTATCTCAGTCGGCGAGCAGCCCATGCCAAAGCGCAACAAGTTTTCTCGAGCAGTGAGTATCGTATTTCACAGTTGTTAAACTTTTTGCTAAGGTAGTATATTGCATGCTCTTTTCAACCAGACTCGTCATGCTACCCCAGCACACACCCCATTGAATTATCTAGCACTGTTAAGCATATTATCAAAGGTCTTCCTTCAATCGGAGTCATCAGAATAAAAGGCTCTTGGAGATATTGTTTGATTTTGTCAAAGGAGACCTGGAATTCGTCATTCCACTTTACATCTTGATCTTTCTTCAGAAGCTTGAAGATCGGCTCACATGTAGCAGTCATATGTGAAATGAATCGGGCAATGTAATTTAGGCGTCCTAAGAAACCTCCAACCTCCTTCTCAGTACGAGGAGCCGACATCTCTTGTATGGCCTTCACCTTTGCAGGGTCTACTTGAATACCTTTGTCACTGACAATGAATCCTAGAAGCTTACCAGATCTTACCCCGAAGGTGCACTTGTTCGGATTTAACCTCAGCTAGTACGTCTTTAACCTATCAAACAACTTTTGTAGATGATCAAGGTGTTATTCTTCAGTTTGAGACCTGGCTATCATGTCATCGACGTAAACCTCTATCTCATGCTGAATCATGTCATGGAATAGAGCTACCATAGCTCGCTGATGAGTTACCCTGGCGTTCTTCAGCCCAAACGACATCACCTTGTAGCAGAAAGTTCCCCACTGTGTAACAAAGGTTGTCTTCTCCATGTCTTCAGGTGCCATCTTGATTTGATTGTAGCCAGAGAAACCGTCCATGAAGGAAAAGACTTTGTATTGTACGGTGTTGTCAACCAGAACATCGATATGGGGAAGCGGGAAGTCATCCTTGGGGCTTTCCCTGTTCAGGTCTCTGTAATCCACACACATTCATACTTTACCATCTTTCTTAGGTACTGGAACCACATTAGCAACCCACTTCGGATAGGAGGTGACAACTAAGAACCCAACGTTGAACTGTTTCATAACCTCTACTTTAATCTTTTCTGACATCTCAGGGCGCATACGACGGACCTTTTGCTTTAACGGAGGGCAGTCTTCTTTAGTCGGAAGACGATGAACAACTATATCTGTGTCTAGTCCTGGCATATCTTCATATGACCAGACGAAGATTTCAACATACTCATGCAACATCTGTACCAACCGCTGTTTGATACTAAGCTCCAAATTTTCACCTATCTTAATTTCTTTTCTGTCTTCCTCTGTACCCAAGTTCACTGTCTCAACCGGCTCTTCATGAGGCTGTATGGCCCTTTCTTCCCGCTGTAATAGTCCAGCAAGTTCTTCGGGTACCTCACAATCTTCCTCACCTTCGTCCTCGGCTTGGTTAATCGTATTTTCAAAGTCATAATGAGCAGTAGCAGAACTGTTATCAATGGGATCCATAGTGGATATGGATCTATTTTTGGATAATTGAGTGTGTGTAAGAGCATAGCTGTATAGACAGAATAAAAGAAAAGAAATACAAAGAGCGCAAAATTTGTATGCAAATGTCCAATGATTTATTAATGTCATATGAAAATGAAACATGATAACCCTAAAAAAAAAGAACCATTGTGCCCCGGGTAAGACACCTGGCTATAGAGTTTATATTGTTTTTTAAAAAAAAATTACATATCTGAAAAAATCAAAAAGACAATTACTCCTGAATAAAAGTAATCGGTACAAAGTCCTTGGCAGTCCAATTACTGAGTCCACCGTTGGTATTCGGGAAGATCCAACTGTCAGTGTCGAAATCACCATCATTGTCTTCAAGTGCATTGACCCCAGGATTACTGATGCGTAGGGGAAGTCCTCCAGCCCGAGCACGACGAACAGCCCCTTGAGCACCTGTAGTAAATCCCAAACCATATTTGTCAGACTTGTAATGAATAACTGGGAGCTGACCCCAAATGGTAGACCCACCTTCTTCAACCACTGCTCGTGCATCCTTGAGAGGAGCCATCTTCAAGGGAGGTTTGGTGACCTTCGAAGGACTGTTGGTAGTTTCTGCTATAGCCATAGTTTGAGGTACCTCTTCAAAGTTCTGGAAAGGAGTATCGATGAACTCGCCATCCATCTCTATGTACCTGAAGGAATTCAAGTGACTGATCATGTACTGCTCTTCACCATGCACAGTGACAATCTTTCCTCTTACTGGGTACTTCAACATTTAGTGGAGGGTAGAAGTAACAGCCCCAACCCCATGTATCTAAGGGCGTCCCAACAAGCAAGAATATGATGGTTTGATATCCATTACGTAGAAAGTGGAGTCGAAGGTCTGGGAACCAACTTTGATAGGGACATCCACTTCCCCGTTCACCATCCTCTTCGAACCATCGGAAGCTCTCACTATTATATTGCTAGGCTTCAAGGTTAAGCCTTCGCAGTCCAATCTGTCTAGAGATTTTTTTAGGTAGCACATTCAACGAGGAGCCAATATCTACCAAAAAATGGGCCAAAGTCGTGCCCCTGCATTCAACGGAAACATGAAGAGCATCATTATGTTTCCTTCCCTTCGGTGTCAGATCCGCGTCAGAAAAACCCAAACCGTTATCAGTAGTTAGACTAGCCACACAATCTTCAAACTGATCAGCAGACGTCTCTTATGGAACATGAGCTGTCTTCAGAAACCTAACCAAAGCCTTTGCATGGGCATCAGAACACAACAACAAAGCTAGCATAGAAATTTTGGATGGGGTCTGCCCTAGCTGCTCGATCACATTGTAGTCGCTTTTCTTTATTATCTTCAAAATTTCTTCCATTTCTTTCTTGGAAGCTTCTGGTATGGTTACTAAATTAGCCCTTGTCAGGATACGCTCAACCAATATGTCTTTGCCTCGAGTCTCGACCGACTCGGTGATGGGAGGGTCAACAGGAGTGATTACTGGAATTGCAGTTGTAGTTTCGGATGAAACCACAACATGAATGATTACAGGTCCGGTAGCAGTCTTTGGGGGAGAAATTTTAGGGGAGAACACCCTTCCACTTCTTATTATTTTACTGGTTCCGGCAATATTAACGATGTCGGAATCAACATTTTCAGCAATCTTGTCTTCAATGGCTAGCATGTCCTGCTTCACGTCGTAGTAATAGACGCCGACCCTATAGTTCCAAGGAACGACTTTGTCTGAGGAGTATGGGATTGGCCCAGGCATGTTTATGATCAACGGAGTCACCTTCGGAATTGATGTAATCTTGACGGGTCTCTTAGCGGAGGCCCTGAGAGGATTGGAGGAAATGGTTATGATAACAATGTCTTCACAGGAAACAGTCGAAACATGATTCTTCTCAAACAAAATCTCTTTGTCATTCATCAGGCACTGAACACCTGCCTTCAACAAAGGGCAACCAGTCGGTAGGAATGAACAAAAGTGGCAACCTTCACCACAGCCCGGAAATAAACCGGCCTTCAACAAACTCTCTTTGATAGTCATGAGTGGGGTCAACAATTCTTCCACAGAGGTCACAAACACATCTTCTTCAATGACATTAACACCCCGACCATGTTTCGGCATAGGAGCAGTGATAACATTGGGAGTCTCCGGGGGATCAAATTCAATTTCCTTGGCATTAATCAAATCCTGTACTTTATTCTTCAAAGCCCAACAGTCATTGGTATCATGGCCTGGACTTTCCGAATGGTAAGCACAACGAGCATTTGGTTTATAGTAGGGAGAGGTGGTGTTCGAATTCTTCGGAGCTTCCCTCAGAGTAACCAGATTGGTCTTCAGCAACTAAGGTAAAATTTAAGACAACGTCATGTTGATTCGAGTGAGCTGTCTAGCTGGCCTTTCTTCTCTCGGCTGATGATTTCTTTGTTGAGCATGTGCATGGTTGGGAATCATAACAGCCCCTACCGCCGGATAGCGCTTGGTTTGATTCTGATTCTTTTGGTTATAGATAGCACTGACTTCCTTTTTACCTACAAACGGCTTCCTTGTAGCACTAGAAGAGGCATCCTTCTTAATTTTTCCACTTCGAGTTCCAGCTTCCACTCTTTCTCCCATTAAGATCAGTTCAGTAAATCCCGCCGATGAACTTCCAATCAGATGGTTGAAGAATGGCCTAGTCAAAGTTCCCAGAAACATATCCACGAGCTCCCTGTCAGCCAAGGGAGGCTGACTCTTCTAGCCAAATCTCTCCACTTCTGAGCATAATCCTTGAAACCCTCGTTCGAACCCATAGACAGATTTTGGAGTTGTGTATGGGTGGGAGCGAGGTCCGCGTTATACTGTTATTGCTTGTAAAATGCAGCAGTAAGGTCTTCCCAGTTACGAACATTGGCTCTTTCCAGTTGATAGAACCAATCCAGTTGTGTTCCAGACAGACTGTCTTGGAAGAAGTGAACCCACAAGTATTTGTCGATAGTATGAGGTTGTATCTTCCTCACATAAGAACAAAGATGCATTTTGGGACAAGAGACCCCATCATACTTAGCAAATACCGGTGTGTTGTACCCCAAAATTTGCCCTCCCATTTCCTCAACATTTTTCTCATCACAAGGCTCTTGAAGATCAAGATCCAGTTAGGGTTTCATCTGCTCAAGACTTGTCCTTGCACTGTTGACCCAAATTAGGGTTTGTGTTTACACAAGGATGTTTTGACCAAAAATGCCTAAGATGACTTTCATGCTTCATATTGGACTCCCAAGTTTATCCATATCAAGTTTCAAGCCTTGGTTCCAAGTTTTGCCCAGTCAATTGGACAGTTGACCTAGAAATCAGTTGTATTGGGGAAAAAGTCAATTGTGGCCAATTGACAGTCAAACCTCATGAAATTTGATCCACATCAACATTATGAACTCATGTGAACCATTTGATCAAGTTTGGATCACAATTCCACAAGAAATTTGATCAGATCATCAAAAGGGTAAAATGGTCATTTTTAGGGTTTTGACTGCACAAGGGCAATTTTTGACTGTTTGACCTAGCCAATGGCCAACCAAGCTCACATATGGCCTCAAGGACTCAATGGAATTATCTTGACATGTTCATCAAGCTCAAAAGATCCCAAGTACACAAGATTGACAGTTGAATTTCCCAGTCAATTGATTCATTTTGACTGTATACTGAAAAGTCAAACTTTGACTTTTTGGTCAAAATCAAGAGTCAAGATTCATTTTTCATCAAAACATGCCAAATTATGAAACTTGTTCACCAAGAAATCACAAAATGCAAATTAGGGTTTGAAAATGGAATTTTTCATAACTTAGAATTTTTCTAAGTTATGGAAAACCCTAATTTTTTCCCAACTTTGCCCCATCTTTTCACCATGATCCATTTGGATTCAAACAAAAGTCAAAACATGAAAGTTGTAGCTTGTTGCAAAATCTACAACTTTGATTCACAAAGTTTTCTCATTTGAAGCTTGTATCTCAAGTTATGATTTTTTGAATAAGGGCACTAAACCATCTTTTAACTTAGTGAAATTTGACCTATTTTGACAAGGTTTTCTACCCTACTTCAAGGCCACTTTTCATACCCTTCCACTTGGAATTTCAAATTGCATTTCAAAGATGGATTGTAGTACACATTACAAGCTTTCCAAAATGTCCAAGAACTCATCAAACAACCTCATAACTTGAGAGATTCGAATTTCACAAGTTGGCAAAAATTCACTTTTGTTCTTCACCAAGACATGTTCACAAATTTGCAAATTTGAATTCAGTTTGCTTTATGCTTAATTACAGGTCCTTGAACCAATCCATACTCAATAATTTAATGCATATTCAATGTGTTAAGGTCATGTTCTTTGTGTTCTAACATTGCATAATGGTTTAATCCTAAACTAGATAAAGTGGAATTTCCATTTTTGAAAAGTTTAGCTTTATGTCAAGTTTGTAATCCAACAAGTACAAAGAAGATCTGGTTAACACAAGATTATGGGCATAACACACTGATCAAGAGGAGTTGATGCAGCACATTAGGGGGTCCTATACTGACCTAGAACACCAATTTGCTTTTGGTAGCTTAAGTGTGAAGAAAGGTCCATAACATATGCTATCTCTCATATCAGCAAAAGAACACAACACAAAAGATATCAAACACATTCCATAGACCACATTGAAGCTTTTGCTCGAGCCATTTGCCTTTCAAACCCTCTCCATCTCAGAATCATCCTCAAACTGCACAAACAGGGGTGCCCCTGCAGTTTGAGTGCAATCTCTCAATCCCTTCAAGCATTTCTGTCCAAACCTGTTCCTCTACCTTCCTTACAACATATGCAAGCTATCCAGAAGCTAAGGCACGATCTGTAGTTGCTCTAACCACTTCCACCATTTTCACATCTTTAGCTTGCAGGTGAAGTTCTATAGCTTGGTACAAGAAGCTTCAAGACAAAGTGAGCATTGAAAAAGCATCCCTGGACTTCAAGGAAGCTTTTCCAATCATTACATTGCACTGAAAGTCTCTCATTCTCCACATAGAAGTTCAACTGCACAGGTAAAAGTTTGAATTCGTATCTCTCTTATTAGGCATATTTAGTCTTAAGTTTGTGAAGAAACAAAGTCCTACTCATAGCCCTGAACATGTACATAGCTTTACTTTTCATTTCTTTTGTCTGAGTGAAGAGAATTTTAGCTCTGAAAATGGTAGAAAAATTAGGTCAGAAAAGAGGGGGAGAGAAATTCTCCCTCATCTTGGAGAGATAGGTCATGTTCTTTATATGGTTAGAACCGTCTCTTCGTGCTGAACATTTCTTGTGTTATGAGTTTTTGCTAAAAAGCCAGGAATCAAGAGTTAGAAGGGACTGAACATTGGCGCGCGTTTTTCAAATAACATGTGCTGGAGGTTGAAGAAGGAGTGAAGTGGGCTGGGCTTGGATTTGTGTTGCTTTTCACACCCCATTTTTTGGTTTACACCCCCCTGAGCCCATTTGTTTATTTTTCAACATTTTTGACTTTTTCTTTTTGGGTTGACTTTGTTTATTTTTTCTCATGCCATTAAAATTTTTAAAATATTTTTTTCCATCATTTCTGTATTTATAGCATATTTGTTTGTTTATTTCTTTTATTTATATACAAATATATATATATATACTATTATTAAAATAAATAGAAAATAATGTAGATACATTTTTATTTTTATTTTTACTCTCTGAAAATATTTCACACAAAAAATACTTTTATTTATTTTATTAAAATATTAAATAAATATTTATTTTGTGTATAATGCACATTTAAGAAATTAATATATGTATATATATATGTTTATTAATATATTTAAGATAAAATATGAAAATACTTGAATTTTTCACTTTTATTAATATTTGATACAAAAAATACTTTTTCATAATATACTTCATTATTATTTTATTTTTATAAATAAACAAATAAATATTTATATTAAATTAGATAATAAGGCATTTTCTTTAAAAATTAGGGTTTGTGCCCTAAATTCAAAAATACTCAAAAATAATACATTTTTATTTTCTTTTCTCTTTTATATAAATAATTTTTTTCATACATATACAAAACATTTTTGTGCATCTTGCATTTTGATTTTTTGTACATTGATTAAATTGCAAATATTCAAAATTGATGTAATAATTTAGATTTACATTACTTGTCAATATCCCCATTTGGACATTTGTACCCCCCTTCCCATATTTGGTTTTGTAATAGCTTAGTAATTTAAATTTCGCACTTTATTGCTTTCTAATAAATGACATGTTAGAATTAGGGTTTGTATGCGAAAAAAACGATAAAAAATAGTTATGACCTAATCTCAAGATAAACAAGCATGAAAATGGACACACATCTCACACTTGCACCCCTAGGGTACTCCACTTTGTTGCCTTTCAAAATTGGGCCATATTGTATGTTGAACTTCTTTGGGCAAAGCAAACAATTTGAATGATCATAGTCCCTCGATAAAACTTTTCAAAACAAACAAAAACAAATGATCAAGTCCCTTAAAGAAAATTGCCCAAAGACATTTAACGCCGTTGCAATTATGGTCTAAACGATGACCCGCGCCTGTCCCTTTCACATCCTAACATAAGGTTGTCCACCAAATCCAATGGTGGAACAAACTTGTTAAAAGGGTTAAAACATAGCAATAATCTTTTGAGAAATTTAGGAGTAGATAACCTCTTAGTTACTTGAACCAACTTGCAAAACAAAACACTTGCCTATTTTTTTCAAACCACACTTCACTACACTTTCAAAACAACTTTCAAAAACAAATGAAAACCTTTTCAAAAGACATACATCTTTGTATACATCCCCACATGGATCATTGCAAAGGTTGCCACCACATTGGCCTCTTTTCAAAACATTTTCAAAACCCACACACTCAAGCACCATTTAAAACAATTGAAAACAAAAGGCAAGTGATCTAAGCAAGTAACTAAGAGCCCATGGATAACCATGGATAGAAAGGGTGCTAATACCTTCCCTTTCTATAATCTACTCCCCGAACCCAAGAAAACATCTCAAAAGGTTTTTGCTGTGCTTTTTAACCTTTCCTTAGGATAAAATAAAAAGTCGGTGGCGACTCTTGCTAACCGCAACATTTGCGAATACAAACGCAAACCTCAAGTCAGTTCTCCCACCGCACCACAGAACTGGCGACTCTGCTGGGGAAAACTTAAAAGTGGAGTAACCTTAGGGTTTTTAGATCATCTTTGTTTTCAATTGTTTGCTTTGCTTGCTTTTATATTTGTGGGCTTTGCATCGGAGTTTCATAGATCCTAACCCGGATTTGGGAAATACCTTTTTAGGTAGCATAATCTGTGAGGGACCTGTCCGGCGTAGACCGACATGGGTGAAGCAGTGGCTACGTTGGTGTGGCATCTTAGTCTGTACCTATATCCCTTGTGTTGTAACGGGGAGAATATAGGTCTTCTAAGGGGTCATTAAACACCAACCAACCTTAGAACCCTAAATTGACCAACTTGGCTATTAGGACAGTAGCAGTATGCTACACTCATTGAGGCTAAACTCTCGAGATGGTTCTGGCCGCGAGAAAAGATTGCGATGCTGGAGTTATGACCGATTGAGGGTAGCCAATGATTTGAGATCCTCTAGAACCCGGTTACTTTTGATAGGACAGGTTTTAACCAACAAAACCAAAAGAGGGTAATACCTGAAACTCATGCTGGCCTGAAACCTAAGGGTGTCTTGTGTGACTTGTGTGCCTTATTTGCCTATGTGAATACTTGTGATGTGCTTCATCATAGCATCATGCCATCATACCATTGCATACATAAAAAGCTAACCCATTTCAAAGACAAAAAGGTTTCATCTTTGCTCTGTTTTGCAGGACATCATGATGCCCGTGCGTAGAAATACTGTCCGGCTCAACTTTGTTCAACCACCAGTGTTACTCAAAGATCTGGTTGAAAGAATTCCAAACACTACCTCCTTCATCAACAAACATGGTTCCCTCCTTGGCTTGATCACTGCAAAATGGGACCAACAACTGATAAGTGTTCTGACCCAGTTTTATGACCCTCTGCATCATTGTTTCACCTTTCAAGACTTCCAGCTGGTTCCTACCCTGGAAGAGTTCTCTTACTTGCTTGGGATTCCTGTCTTGGAACAAACTCCATTCACTGGTTTGGAAAAGACTCCTAGGCCTGAAGAGATTGCTGCAATTCTCCCCTTGACCAAAGAAGAGATATTGTCCAACTGGGAAACTAGAAATGGGATCAAGGGCTTTTTGGTCAAATTCCTGGTTGGCAAGGCTAATGATTTCTGGAATGACTTGGACTTCAAAGCATATGAAGATATTCTGGCTCTCTTGATCTATGGTCTGGTATTGTTTCCCAACCCTGACACTTTTATCAGTATCCATGTCATAAGGATCTTCATGTCTCGGAATCCGGTACCCACTCTCTTGGGTGACATTCTACAACAACTCCATGCTCGTACTGTTCGAAAACGGGGAACTCCATGGTGTTGTGCTCCTTTGCTGGTAAGGTGGTTTATTTCGCACCTTCCTAAGTCCGTGCTGAAGAATGAAGAAGGAAAAGGTTGGGCTCGGAGGTTAATGTCTCTCACAGATAAGGATATCACTTGGGCTCTCAGAGGTTTGGACGAGGTAGCTGTTATCGACCGTTGCGGAGAATATCCTAATGTCCCGTTGATCGGTATCCAAGGAGGAATATCTTACAATCCATGTTTAGCTCTCCGTCAGTTTGGAAGAGCCAGAGGAGATGGGCCCCATGAAATGCTGGTTCCTCACTTCCATTTTGAGTTTCAGGCAGGTAGTGACAAACTACGCCAGGGATTCATTAGAGCTTGGGACAGAATCCACAAAGCTGACCCACATGAGTTAGGACCAAAGACTTCTTTACCATTGGAGCCCTATTGCAAATGGGTCCGCATCCGTGCTCAGAAGTTAGGTATGCCGTACGAAGCTGTCAGACCAATCATCCTTGAATCTCCCGATGAAGATGGGGTTCCTCCAACTGTCCTCCCTCCTCAGATACCTACTGATTTTGACACCATGAAGAGATCTTGGGCACAGCTAAAGGAAGAACGGGATTTCTATCGGGAGAAGTTCAACGAGCAGGAGAGGAAGGTCCAAAGGCTGACTAAGCAATTGGAGGAAGAACGTGTCCTGAACAACTACATCAGCACTGAGAGGAGGAGGCCATGGGAGCATTGATGAGCTTTGATTATTCCCTTTTGTAGTTTTATTTCCTTTTCCGTATTTTTCATTCCTGTAATGCCTAAGGGCAAATTGTTGAACAATTGAAAAATTTTAATCTAATGAAGTGTGTTTCCCTTTTTTGTCTACAAAGTTGAATCTTATTTGTCTTTGAAAACATAAAACATACGCATTCCATTACACCATATGCATAGCAGGTACCCTATTTTCACAGGTTGCTTAATTTTCTTCGCTGTTTATGTGCACAGTCATCATGAATTCGGAGTCATCCAGTGAACAAGCAATCAAGGCCCTTCAGGCCCAAAGTGCACAGTTTCAAGAGATGGTCCTAAGCCTAGCCCAGGGTCAGCAAGAGTTGAAGACTCTACTCCTGAAGAAGAAGAAGAAAAAGAGGACGGCAATGTTCAATACCGGACGCAGATTTGGGAACACACTCCACAATGAAGCTGATCCAACCACTTCTTCTGCTGAGAAAAACAGTCCCCAAGGGGGAGAAGCACCTAGTCCCGCAGTCTCCGACAACGAGACGGACTATAACGAGGAACAATACCCACCTGCTGCTGACAGATACAAACAACTGGAGGACCGTTTGAGCGCTATGGAAATTCAGAACGCACCGGGACTGGATTTCGGGGATTTGGGATTATCTTCTGGAGTAGTAATTCCACACAAGTTTAAGGCGCCTGCCTTCGCCAAGTATGATGGAGTCTCCTGCCCAAAGCTGCATCTGAGGTCGTATGTAAGGAAAATCCAACCTTACACGGCGGATAAAAACCTCTGGATTCACTTCTTCCAAGACAGCCTCTCGGGGTCTCAGCTTGAATGGTTCTACCAATTAGACGGAGCTAGCATCCGGCACTGGGAGGATTTGGCGACTGCTTTCTACAGACAATACCAATATAATTCTGATCTCGCTCCTACGCGTACCCAACTTCAGGGTATGTCTCTAGGGACGGGTGAAGGATTCAAGGAGTACGCTCAAAAATGGAGAGATTTGGCTGGCAGGGTGCAGCCTCCATTAACTGATCGAGAGCTGGTTGATATGTTTCTGGGAACGTTATCTGGTCCGTTTTTTAATCATTTGGTTGGTAACTCCTCCGCTGGGTTCACAGATCTGATATTAACAGGAGAAAGAATTGAGGCTGGTATCAGGTCAGGCAAGATACAGAAAGCTGCCTCTACAAGTGCTGAGAAGAGGCCATTTAAGAAAGAAGCAAGCGCCGTCTATGGCCCTAGAAGACAAGTCAAGCCCGAAGGTCGCCAAGCCGTTAATGCTTTGGTCATCTCTAAACCTGTTGCTGCTCCTCAGCAGTACAATCAGCAAAGAAGTGAAAGGCCCAAGAGGCAGTATACCCGATTGAGTATGACATTATCTCAAATTTTACCCCAACTGTTATCCACCAACCTGGTGTCCCTCAAAGAAGCTCCTAAGGTCGTCAACACTGCGTCCCCTAAATACAACCCGAATGCCCGGTGTGCTTATCATTCTGATAGTCCCGGGCACACTACTGATGATTGTTGGGCCTTGAGAAACAAAGTACAAGATCTAATTGACGCAAAAGAAATTCAGTTTGAAGCGCCGGAAAAACCGAATGTTGTAACGGCTCCTATGCCCCAGCATAGGGTAAGTGCCATTGAGGAAGAAGTGTATGCTGTTTCGTTAGATGAAGTTGTTACCCCTTTGAAGACTGTTAAGAAGAACCTACTGCGGGCCGGTTTATTTCCGGGTTGCGGCGAAGGTTGCCCATTCTGTGCTATTTCCCTATCCGATTGTCCCTTGCTAAGGTTAGGCATCCAAGGCCTAATGGATAGCAAGGAGATTTTATTCAAAAAGACTGCTGTTCAATTGGTTCCAATGAAAGAAGTTTCCGTGATTACCATCTTCAAAAATCCAATCAAGGCTCCCCCAAAGAAGCCTATTCAAATCTTGACAGTTGCGCCTGTGATCATTACTGTTCCAGGACCCCTCTCCTACGTGTCTGATAAGGCTGTCCCCTGGCATTATGGGGCAGACGTATATGTAAATGGAATCAAGCAAGAATTTGATGCTAGTGCCAGTATTTGCGACATCACCGGTCCAGCTAAAGTCACCCGCAGTGGCAGGCTCTTCTCGCCTGACATTGCGCCACCCGCTATTCGAAAACCCCTCCTCATAAAACCTGCGAGTTTACCAAGTCCTGTTGCTGATCAAATTGTGTCCCCTGCTGCCGAGTCATCAAATGCTCGGGGCAAAGGGATTGAAGAAGAGCCTGCCCGGATGGAGGCACCAATACCCGTGAATACTGAGGCCTCCCGACAAGAAATGGAGGAGATTCTGAAAATAATAAAGAGAAGCGATTTTAATGTTGTCGAACAGTTAGGGCATACACCCTCCAAGATCTCCCTGCTTTCCTTATTACTATGTTCCGAGGCCCATGCAAAAGCCTTGATCTCATTTCTCAAGACGGCCCATGTGCCGCAGGAGACGTCTGCAGTTCAGTTCACTGACTGCATAGCAAATTTGACGGCGGACAACGGTTTGGGCTTTTCAGATGCTGACCTAACCGCAAAAGGGAGAAACCACAATGATGCCCTGCATGTCTCTATTGAATGCAGGGGCACTACTCTGGCACATGTATTGGTGGACACTGGTTCTTCTTTGAATGTTCTTCCGAAAAAGGCTTTGGATCGTCTGGATTATGAAGGCCTGGAGTTGAAACCCAGCAATATCATCGTCAGAGCCTTTGACGGTTCCAAGAGGATGGTTCATGGAGAGGTTAACATCCCAATTCGTGTGGGCTCTCAAGTGTTTGACTCTACCTTTTACGTAATGGATATACGTCCATCGTACTCCTGTCTGTTGGGTAGACCTTGGATCCACAAAGCTGGGGCAGTGACCTCCACCTTACACCAAAAGCTGAAGTATCCCGTCAGGGGGAAAATTGTCACTGTGCAAGGAGAAGAGGAGTATATGGTGAGCCATTTGAATTCCTTCAGGTATATCGAGATGGATGGAGAATTTATTGAAACTCCCTTCCAACATTTCGAGGAGGTACATCCAATTTCAGCAGCTGCGGAGACAATGGCCGAAGAGAATGATTCCTTGAAGATGGTTTCCCTAAGGGATGCCCGGGCTGTGGTTCAGAAAGGCAATGGGGCACACTGGGGTCAGCTTCCTGACTTCACTCAGAAGAACGACAAGTTTGGGCTAGGCTTTACTACAGAGGCTCAGAAGGCAATGCGCAAAGAGAAGATTGGAAAGGCTCCGGTGTTTATTTCCAGCTCAAGGGTGAATGCTATCGAGGAGGATGTGGAGGAAGCTGAGTTTGATAATTGGATCTACCCGACTGCTAGCGACGGACCAAGCAACTGGACAGCAAAGGATTTTACCCCTATCACATTTGTCACGCAGTAATTGATTTCTTTTGATTGCCAAATTTGTAACAAACAATATGTTAAAACTCTGTTGGCTCGGTGTCCTGCCCGGGGCATCGTAGCTCCATTTGTGAGGGCTTTTTGTATGACATTTTCATATATCATCAATCAAAACATTGGACGTTTGTTGCATTTTAAATCTTGTGCTCCTTTTCTTTCTGTGTTATACATATTGCAAAACAGCTATATTTACACACACTCACTTATACAGGTTTCAATCCACTCTGGATCTCACTGGCAACAGCTCTGCTACCGCCAGTTATGACTTCGAAAATCCGATCAACTTGGCCGAAGACGAAGGTGAAGATGATTGCGAAGTGCCTGGTGAACTCGCAAGACTGCTACCACATGAAGAGCCTGTGGAGACAATTAACTTGGGTACTGAGACAGAAAGGAAAGAGGTCAAAATTGGTGCCAATCTAGAGTTCAGCGTGAAGCAACGATTGATCCAGATGCTACAAGACTACATGGAGATCTTTGCCTGGTCTTATGAAGATATGCCTGGTTTAGATGCCGACATTGTAGTTCACCATTTGCCAACCAAGGAAGATTGCCCTCCAGTAAAGCAAAAAGTTCGACGAATGCGTCCAGAGATGTCTGAGAAGATTAAAGCTGAGGTGATGAAACAGTTTGATGCGGGTTTCCTTGCAGTAACTTCTTACCCTCAGTGGGTTGCCAATGTTGTGCCAGTGCCGAAGAAGGACGGTAAGGTCAGAATGTGTGTTGACTACAGGGATCTGAACAGGGCCAGCCCCAAGGATGACTTCCCCCTACCTCACATTGATGTCCTTGTTGACAATACAGCTCAACACAAGGTGTTCTCCTTCATGGATGGCTTCTCAGGGTATAATCAGATCAAGATGGCTCCTGAAGATATGGAGAAGACTACATTTGTAACTCAGTGGGGCACCTTCTGTTATAAGGTCATGCCATTCGGATTGAAAAATGCTGGGGCAACCTATCAGCGTGCCATGGTTGCTTTATTTCATGATATGATCCATCATGAGATTGAAGTATACGTTGACGACATGATTGCAAGGTCTCAAACTGAGGAGGAACACCTTGATCATCTGAGGAAGTTGTTTGACCGACTCAAGTTGTACAAGCTGAGATTGAATCCCAACAAATGCACCTTCGGGGTGAGGTCCGGAAAATTGCTAGGTTTCATTGTAAGTGATAAAGGTATCCAGGTAGACCCTGCCAAGGTTAAAGCTATTCAAGAGATGCCGACCCCAAAAACAGAGAAAGAAGTCAGAGGTTTCCTAGGACGACTGAATTACATTGCCCGATTCATATCACATCTAACTGCTACTTGTGAGCCAATCTTCAAATTACTGAAGAAAGATCAAGTGGTACGCTGGAATGATGAATGTCAGGCCGCCTTTGAAAGAATAAAGGAATACCTCCAAGAGCCACCCATTCTTATGCCACCAGTGGAAGGAAGACCTCTGATACTATACTTGACAGTGCTTGATAATTCAATGGGGTGTGTGCTGGGGCAGCATGACGAGTCTGGCCGAAAAGAGCACGCTATTTATTACTTGAGCAAAAAGTTTACCGACTGTGAGTCTCGTTACTCACTGCTTGAGAAAACTTGCTGCGCTCTTGTATGGGCTGCTCGCCGGCTGAGACAGTATATGCTGACTCACACTACTTTATTGATTTCAAAGATGGATCCCATCAAGTACATATTTGAAAAGCCCGCTCTGTCTGGGAGGATAGCGAGATGGCAAATGATCTTAACAGAATATGACATCCAGTATACAACTCAGAAAGCAATTAAGGGAAGTGTACTGGCTGATCATTTGGCACACCAACCTGTGGACGATTATCAATCATTGAACTTTGATTTTCCAGACGAAGACATCATGGTGGTAACTGACTGTGAAGTACCTGGACCGGATGAAGGACCTGAGGAAGGATCCCGATGGTCTATGCATTTTGATGGAGCCTCCAATGCTTTGGGTAACGGCGTCGGCGCTGTAATCATATCTCCCAAGGGGACCCATACTCCACTCACCGCCCGATTATGTTTCAGCTGCACCAACAACATGGCAGAATATGAGGCATGTATCATGGGTTTACAAGCTGCAATCGACCTGAGGATCAAGTTTCTAAGTGTCTTCAGAGATTCCGCTCTCGTGATCAATCAGATCAAAGGCGAGTGGGATACGAAACACCCGAATCTCATTCCTTACAAGGAGT
Source organism: Vicia faba (assembly GCA_948472305.1). Classification (NCBI taxonomy): domain Eukaryota; kingdom Viridiplantae; phylum Streptophyta; class Magnoliopsida; order Fabales; family Fabaceae; genus Vicia; species Vicia faba. The sequence continues at coordinate 1,183,005,289 of OX451735.1, read as the reverse complement.
ATGTATCGACCCTGCTCCCCCACTTTGAAGAGATAACTTTTGAACATTTCCCCAGAGAGGAAAATCAGCTAGCGGACGCACTAGCCACGATGTCTTCAATGTTTAAAGTTAAATGGGACAATGAGGCTCCCCAAATCCTAATCTGGAAGTTGGATGAACCGGCATACTGCTGCGAGCTCGAGGCTGAGAAGGTGACTGAAAAGCCCTGGTATCACGAGGTGAGGAGATACTTGGAAACCCAGGAATACCCTGAAGGTGCATCTGTCAATGATAAGAAGTTCATGAGGAGATTTGCTGCAAAATTCTTCCTCAGCAACGGCATTCTCTACAAACGGAATCATGATTCAACTTTGTTACGTTGTGTGGATAAGGCTGAAGCAGAGAAAATCATGATGGAACTGCACGAAGGTACGTTTGGGACCCACTCCAGTGGACACACCATGGCTAAGAAAATCCTTCGGGCAGGATATTTCTGGTCCACGATGGAAGCCGATTGTTACCAACACTCCCGAACTTGTCATAAGTGCCAGATCTATGCTGACAAGGTGCATATCCCTCCGGTTCCTTTGAATGTCCTGACGGCACCTTGGCCTTTCGCAATGTGGGGCATCGATATGATCGGTGAGATCCGACCGACGGCATCCAATGGGCACCGCTTCATCTTGGTGGCAATCGATTACTTCACGAAATGGGTAGAGGCAGCTTCATATGCCACGGTAACCAAGAGCGTCGTGGCGCGTTTCATCCGGCATAATCTGATATGCCGGTACGGTGTCCCGGAAAGAATCATTACGGACAACGGTACCAATCTCAATAACAAAATGATCACTGAACTCTGTGAACAATTCAAGATACAGCACCACAATTCTTCCCCCTATCGGCCGAAGATGAATGGGGCTGTAGAGGCAGCCAATAAAAATATCAAGAAAATTGTACAGAAGATGACAGTGACTTATAAAGATTGGCACGAAATGTTACCGTTCGCTCTTCATGGGTACCGCACCTCAGCAAGGACATCAACCGGGGCAACTCCTTTCTCCTTGGTCTACGGCATGGAGGCAGTCTTGCCGATTGAAATCCAGATACCCTCTCTCCGAATAATGAAGGATGCAGACTTAAATGAAGATGATTGGATCCAAACTCGACTTGATCAATTAAATCTAATTGACGAAAAAAGGCTCACTGCTATCTGTCATGGTCAAACGTATCAAAAACGGATGATCAGGGCATTTAACAAGAAAGTCAGACCGCAGGAGTATCAAGTTGGGGACCTGGTAATCAAACGCATCATCCTTCCTCAAAGTGATCCCCGGGGCAAATGGACCCCTACTTATGAAGGGCCATTTGTGGTTAAACGTGTGTTCTCAGGAGGAGCCATGATCCTAACCACCATGGATGGTGACGACCTTCCTCACCCCGCCAATGCAGACATAGTGAAAAGATACTACGCATGAAAAAAGACCCGCTAGGCTGACATGCCTAGGCAAAAATTAGGGCTTCCCGGCGAACCAAAAGGGTTCGGGCAAAAATAAGGGACGAAATAAATAAAAATCTGTACACCCGGCAAGTCGAAAACCTGAAAGGGCGGCTTGGGCAAAAAAGGGTATCCCGTTGGACTGAAAACCCGAAAGGGCGGTCCAGGCAAAAGTTAGGGATAAGAGCGTAACACTATGTCTCATTGGATCACTTCGCACCCGGAATTCGGCATCAACTATCTGGCTCAGATTACGGCATCGACTAATCAGCTTCATCTTCGACCAGGCAGCAAAGCGATGAGACGTTCGAAGACATAAAGGCAATAGCAGAGTTGGAACCCAGTGGGATGGTTCACATAGCTGTTTTGTTTTTCAAATTGTAAACTCTATGTTATTTGGCGATGTCCTCTTACTAGGATGTCAGTCTCTTGTACAAAAAACGCCTATTCACAGGCAAAGTTTAAATCAATGAAAATTCACTTGTCCATACAAATTGCCATTGTTTTTCTTTTGTTGTTTTGTCTTGCGAAGAGCGTCCAATGTTCATTTTTGATATATGCATTTGACATTAAATTGCTGATTCATAAATGTTTGCATATGAAAAGAGATTAATTACAAGTGACATCAAAGGCAGGGGCAATATGGAGTTGTCTAATGCGGTCTAGTTGTTTTGTCCGCCAAAGCACCAAGGCAGGTTCAACTGAAAATGTGACCAAATCATCTCAACTCCCCGCAGAGTAAAGCAAAATTCAGCAGCACTTTCCCCAAGCAAGAGTCGATTCCCCGCCGATCCTGAAAAAGGCACAATATTCCCCGACAGGTCTTAAAAGCTCATCCCCAGTAGATTCTGCGAGCTTATCCCCGGCGAAGTACGAACGTCTCGCCCAAGTTTTATTTAGAGTTATTTCCTCACAAGGACTTATAACTGGGTTATCCTCAGCTAAAAGCCACGGAAGACCGTTCCCGGCAAAAATTCCTTCAATCCCCAGCGAAGTCTATCTTTGGTTTTCCCAAGCAGAGTTTATCTTTGGGGTTCTCCAGCGGAGTTTATCATCATTATCCTCAGCGGCATCCATTGTTAAAGTCCTCAGCAGGCCTCTCATCAGAGCTTCGGCCAAACATCTCTTCCGCAGAGCAGCTTCCTGGCCGTTCGTCAAGGATTTATTTTCCTAAGATGAAATTACGCTCATAAACATTTCACATTCTCATACATCTCGCTTACATACATGATGAGACACATACAATATCAAATGTTGAACATCATGACATCATGCATATCATACATCATGACATTGCATACAGCTTACGTCTTTGCCTTTTCAGGAAAAAGACAATCTCAAAAAAGACTACTTTCAACTGTCACAATTCCAGACTCGATTCCTGTATCTAGCCAGGGCACGTCTGAAGAGTTCAAAGATTCGACTCCTGTATCCAGCCAGGGCACATCTATCAACTACAATATTTCCAGATTCGATTCCTGTATCCAGCCAGGGCATATATGTTGACCACATTTCCAGACTCGATTCCTGTATCTAGCCAGGGCACGTCTGCAGAGTTCAAAGATTCGACTCCTGTATCCAGCCAGGGCATATCTATTGACGACTATTCCCAGATTCGACTCCTGTATCCAGCCAGGGCACATCTGTGAGCAACCGATTGAAGATTCGATACCTGTATCCAGCCAGGGCATATCTGCATAAGGAGACTGAAGATCAAACACCTGTAACAAGCCAGGAAAACATCTGTCTTTCTTAAACACACAAGTTCTCGCTAAGGAACCTCTTATGCGATCAACACTTCCAAATGGCATCTGTAAGCCCATTCCCGACAAAGTTCTGTCACTTTTCCAGATGGCATCTACAAAGCCCATCTCCCTATCCACCATCTCTCCAAATGGCATCTATAAGCCCATTCCCGACACCACGTTGTTGAGACTCCAGCATGCGAGTGCAAATTTCCGGGCACTCTAGTGTCCAATCTCCTTTTACCCTCGAGTCACGAAAGGCAAACTTGCCAATCTAACTCTTCAGGTCCAAGAAGATTGAACAGGGGCAACTGTTGTACCCCAAAATTTGCCCTCCCATTTCCTCAACATTTTTCTCATCACAAGGCTCTTGAAGATCAAGATCCAGTTAGGGTTTCATCTGCTCAAGACTTGTCCTTGCACTGTTGACCCAAATTAGGGTTTGTGTTTACACAAGGATGTTTTGACCAAAAATGCCTAAGATGACTTTCATGCTTCATATTGGACTCCCAAGTTTATCCATATCAAGTTTCAAGCCTTGGTTCCAAGTTTTGCCCAGTCAATTGGACAGTTGACCTAGAAATCAGCTGTATTGGGGAAAAAGTCAATTGTGGCCAATTGACAGTCAAACCTCATGAAATTTGATCCACATCAACATTATGAACTCATGTGAACCATTTGATCAAGTTTGGATCACAATTCCACAAGAAATTTGATCAGATCATCAAAAGGGTAAAATGGTCATTTTTAGGGTTTTGACTGCACAAGGGCAATTTTTGACTGTTTGACCTAGACAATGGCCAACCAAGCTCACATATGGCCTCAAGGACTCAATGGAATTATCTTGACATGTTCATCAAGCTCAAAAGATCCCAAGTACACAAGATTGACAGTTGAATTTCCCAGTCAATTGATTCATTTTGACTGTATACTGAAAAGTCAAACTTTGACTTTTTGGTCAAAATCAAGAGTCAAGATTCATTTTTCATCAAAACATGCCAAATTATGAAACTTGTTCACCAAGAAATCACAAAATGCAAATTAGGGTTTGAAAATGGAATTTTTCATAACTTAGAATTTTTCTAAGTTATGGAAAACCCTAATTTTTTCCCAACTTTGCCCCATCTTTTCACCATGATCCATTTGGATTCAAACAAAAGTCAAAACATGAAAGTTGTAGCTTGTTGCAAAATCTACAACTTTGATTCACAAAGTTTTCTCATTTGAAGCTTGTATCTCAAGTTATGATTTTTTGAATAAGGGCACTAAACCATCTTTTAACTTAGTGAAATTTGACCTATTTTGACAAGGTTTTCTACCCTACTTCAAGGCCACTTTTCATACCCTTCCACTTGGAATTTCAAATTGCATTTCAAAGATGGATTGTAGTACACATTACAAGCTTTCCAAAATGTCCAAGAACTCATCAAACAACCTCATAACTTGAGAGATTCGAATTTCACAAGTTGGCAAAAATTCACTTTTGTTCTTCACCAAGACATGTTCACAAATTTGCAAATTTGAATTCAGTTTGCTTTATGCTTAATTACAGGTCCTTGAACCAATCCATACTCAATAATTTAATGCATATTCAATGTGTTAAGGTCATGTTCTTTGTGTTCTAACATTGCATAATGGTTTAATCCTAAACTAGATAAAGTGGAATTTCCATTTTTGAAAAGTTTAGCTTTATGTCAAGTTTGTAATCCAACAAGTACAAAGAAGATCTGGTTAACACAAGATTATGGGCATAACACACTGATCAAGAGGAGTTGATGCAGCACATTAGGGGGTCCTATACTGACCTAGAACACCAATTTGCTTTTGGTAGCTTAAGTGTGAAGAAAGGTCCATAACATATGCTATCTCTCATATCAGCAAAAGAACACAACACAAAAGATATCAAACACATTCCATAGACCACATTGAAGCTTTTGCTCGAGCCATTTGCCTTTCAAACCCTCTCCATCTCAGAATCATCCTCAAACTGCACAAACAGGGGTGCCCCTGCAGTTTGAGTGCAATCTCTCAATCCCTTCAAGCATTTCTGTCCAAACCTGTTCCTCTACCTTCCTTACAACATATGCAAGCTATCCAGAAGCTAAGGCACGATCTGTAGTTGCTCTAACCACTTCCACCATTTTCACATCTTTAGCTTGCAGGTGAAGTTCTATAGCTTGGTACAAGAAGCTTCAAGACAAAGTGAGCATTGAAAAAGCATCCCTGGACTTCAAGGAAGCTTTTCCAATCATTACATTGCACTGAAAGTCTCTCATTCTCCACATAGAAGTTCAACTGCACAGGTAAAAGTTTGAATTCGTATCTCTCTTATTAGGCATATTTAGTCTTAAGTTTGTGAAGAAACAAAGTCCTACTCATAGCCCTGAACATGTACATAGCTTTACTTTTCATTTCTTTTGTCTGAGTGAAGAGAATTTTAGCTCTGAAAATGGTAGAAAAATTAGGTCAGAAAAGAGGGGGAGAGAAATTCTCCCTCATCTTGGAGAGATAGGTCATGTTCTTTATATGGTTAGAACCGTCTCTTCGTGCTGAACATTTCTTGTGTTATGAGTTTTTGCTAAAAAGCCAGGAATCAAGAGTTAGAAGGGACTGAACATTGGCGCGCGTTTTTCAAATAACATGTGCTGGAGGTTGAAGAAGGAGTGAAGTGGGCTGGGCTTGGATTTGTGTTGCTTTTCACACCCCATTTTTTGGTTTACACCCCCCTGAGCCCATTTGTTTATTTTTCAACATTTTTGACTTTTTCTTTTTGGGTTGACTTTGTTTATTTTTTCTCATGCCATTAAAATTTTTAAAATATTTTTTTCCATCATTTCTGTATTTATAGCATATTTGTTTGTTTATTTCTTTTATTTATATACAAATATATATATATATACTATTATTAAAATAAATAGAAAATAATGTAGATACATTTTTATTTTTATTTTTACTCTCTGAAAATATTTCACACAAAAAATACTTTTATTTATTTTATTAAAATATTAAATAAATATTTATTTTGTGTATAATGCACATTTAAGAAATTAATATATGTATATATATATGTTTATTAATATATTTAAGATAAAATATGAAAATACTTGAATTTTTCACTTTTATTAATATTTGATACAAAAAATACTTTTTCATAATATACTTCATTATTATTTTATTTTTATAAATAAACAAATAAATATTTATATTAAATTAGATAATAAGGCATTTTCTTTAAAAATTAGGGTTTGTGCCCTAAATTCAAAAATACTCAAAAATAATACATTTTTATTTTCTTTTCTCTTTTATATAAATAATTTTTTTCATACATATACAAAACATTTTTGTGCATCTTGCATTTTGATTTTTTGTACATTGATTAAATTGCAAATATTCAAAATTGATGTAATAATTTAGATTTACATTACTTGTCAATATCCCCATTTGGACATTTGTACCCCCCTTCCCATATTTGGTTTTGTAATAGCTTAGTAATTTAAATTTCGCACTTTATTGCTTTCTAATAAATGACATGTTAGAATTAGGGTTTGTATGCGAAAAAAACGATAAAAAATAGTTATGACCTAATCTCAAGATAAACAAGCATGAAAATGGACACACATCTCACACTTGCACCCCTAGGGTACTCCACTTTGTTGCCTTTCAAAATTGGGCCATATTGTATGTTGAACTTCTTTGGGCAAAGCAAACAATTTGAATGATCATAGTCCCTCGATAAAACTTTTCAAAACAAACAAAAACAAATGATCAAGTCCCTTAAAGAAAATTGCCCAAAGACATTTAACGCCGTTGCAATTATGGTCTAAACGATGACCCGCGCCTGTCCCTTTCACATCCTAACATAAGGTTGTCCACCAAATCCAATGGTGGAACAAACTTGTTAAAAGGGTTAAAACATAGCAATAATCTTTTGAGAAATTTAGGAGTAGATAACCTCTTAGTTACTTGAACCAACTTGCAAAACAAAACACTTGCCTATTTTTTTCAAACCACACTTCACTACACTTTCAAAACAACTTTCAAAAACAAATGAAAACCTTTTCAAAAGACATACATCTTTGTATACATCCCCACATGGATCATTGCAAAGGTTGCCACCACATTGGCCTCTTTTCAAAACATTTTCAAAACCCACACACTCAAGCACCATTTAAAACAATTGAAAACAAAAGGCAAGTGATCTAAGCAAGTAACTAAGAGCCCATGGATAACCATGGATAGAAAGGGTGCTAATACCTTCCCTTTCTATAATCTACTCCCCGAACCCAAGAAAACATCTCAAAAGGTTTTTGCTGTGCTTTTTAACCTTTCCTTAGGATAAAATAAAAAGTCGGTGGCGACTCTTGCTAACCGCAACATTTGCGAATACAAACGCAAACCTCAAGTCAGTTCTCCCACCGCACCACACGGTGCCTTGAACTTTGGGGGGATGACAACCCCGGAGACCAGACCCAACTATTCAAAATCCAGCCCAAGAACCTTCTGGATTTCTATAGCGCTCAGACGCTCTTCTAACTGCTAATACCTTTCATCGGATGGAGGGTACTGCACCTCATTGTAATCAGTTTCATTGTCATACTCTTTAGGACTGGGGTCCTCTTTTCTGGCTTCAACCTCTTGGTTCTCTCCCTCTTTAGATGAAGAAGCTAACTCAAAAGCCCGTCTTGGCGGCCCTATGAACCTTTTGCTCATATGTGACACACCGAGTGTCCTCTTGGTTTTCTTATTCTTCTTAGTAATCAAAGCCTTCAGTTCTTCCTGTCCTTTGGCCAGAGCCACAATCATCTGTTGGAACTGCGTGTTCTGAGTCTGAAGATCTTTGACTGTTTGTTCAAGAGCCATTGCTGAAATAAACAGGTGATGAGAAATCTGTTATGAATCCTGTTATGTAATGATATGTATGATATGTATGCAATGTTTTTAAGTACTTTGGGAAATTTAACTTTGCGAACCAAAATGAAACAAAACTTTTATTAATAGAATTCAAAGTTCAAATGCCGTTTAGGCATTACAATTAAAACAAATCTAAAAACTAGAAAAAATCAAAATTCCCATGGATGCTTCCTCTTTGTGTCGAGAAATCCATTAATTTTTCTTTCCTCCTGGAGCTGCTTTGTGAGCTCTAAAACCTTCCTCTCCTGGGCATAGAACTGGTCCCTGTAAGTATCTCACTCTTTCTTCAACTAGATCTAAGACCTCTGTAATTCTCCAAGATCAGTGGGCATATCAGTATAGAGAACTATGTAAGGAATACCCCCTTCAGTAGTGGGTTCCATAATCACTGGTAAAACGACCATATATGGCATCATAAGTTTCTGGGCGCGAGCTAGTACCCATTGGAGATAGGGTTCCATAGGAATGGAAGCCTTTGGCCCCAAAGCCGTGGCGCCATATCTGTTTACCATTCCCTAAGCTCGTATGAACCTCAGGCGATACTCTTGAACATCATCCTCATAGTTGAATACAATACCCTCGATAAGTAACTCATGGGGACCATCCCTTCGAGCGTAACCAAATTGTCGCAGAGCTAAACAAGGATTGTAGGTTATACCCCCTATGATGCCTAGTAATGGGACATTAGGGTACTCCCCGCAGCGGTCAATAATAGCAGTGTTTCCCATAGCTCGGGAACACCAGAGAATATCTGTGTGAGCGAGTGACATTATCCTTTGTGACCAACCTAAACCTTCTTCATTCTTTAGTACAAACTTAGGGAGGTGAGAAACAAACCACCTCGACAGCAATGGCATGCAGCACATAAGAACCCCTCTTCTCTTCATGGTACAAGTATGGAGAGCGTGCAAAACAGAATGAGTCTGGATAGCATTCACATCTATGAATGAGTCTGGATTAGGGAATATTACTAACCTATAGATTAGAAGGGCCAAGACCTCCTCAAAAGCCTGAAAATCCATATCATCCCAAAATAGATGGGCCTTGTCCATCAGGAACTTGGCTAGAAAACCCTGGACTCCGCTTCTTGTTTCCCAATTGGATACCACGTCGACCCGTTTCAGATGCAAGGCTGAGGCAATGAATTTTGGCTTAGGAACTTCTTCTAGACCTGTGAAAGGCAACTGTTCAAGAATGGGTATACCCAACAGCTGAGAGAATTCTTCCATGGTAGGAACCAACTGATAGTCTAGAAAGGTGAATCAGTGGTTCTTGGGATCAAAGAACTGAAAGAGTACACTCATCATCTTTTCATCAAAGTTTGAAGTAACCAGGTTGAGAAGTCGACCATGTCTCTTAGTGAATGCAGAAGTTTGGGAAACCTTTGATACTATCTCCTTGAGTTGGGAAGGTACTTTCACAAAGCTGATTCGGATAGTGTTTCTACGGGCGGAAGCCATGATCTGCAAAACAGAACAAAGATAAATTCCCTTGGTCCTTGAAATGGTTAGTGCAATAAGAATGGATGCTATGTTATGATGCATGATGTCATGATAAATCACAGGTATAGCAAACACAGACAAATCACACCAAGTCCCTAGGCTTAAAGGCTTGCATGAGGTTAAAGGTAAGTACCCTCTTGAAGTTTAGTTGGTTTCAACCTATCTTAGAAAAATAACCGGGTTCTAAAGATTCTCAATATCACTTACCATCCTTTATCGGGCATTGTTTCAGCTCAAGCAATCTTTTCTTGCGGCCAAAATATCCCAAAAGTCTAATCTCAATGAGTGTAGCATCGAGTATCAACCAATCCTCAGCTTTATACCAAGTCGACTATCTCACTACTTTCTAATGGCCAAGTTTGTTCAACTAAGGTTCTAAGGTCCGTTAGTGCTTCACGACACCATGCGGCGGCCCCGTATTCTCCTTGTTTCCCCATGAAGGATACCGGTACCAACCAAAGTGTCACACCAACATAGCCATCGCTTAAACCATATTGGTCTACGCTGTACAGTCTCCATGATCTATTGCTGTTTACCTAAAGAGTGTCCCCAGGTCCGGTGTAGGATCTTTAACAATGCCCAAGCAAAACCCTTTAAGAATAAAGCATACAAAAGAAACAAGAAAGCAATTAAAAGAATGACCTAGATCCTAAGGTATACCCCACTTACATTATCCCCAGCAGAGTATCTAGTTCTGTGATATGGTGGCATAACCGACTGTTATACTGGTTTGCATTTTGTATTCACAAATGTGCGGTAAGAAAGAGTCGCCACCGACTTTTATTTTATCCAATCAGGAAAAGGAAAAAGAACAGAAAAAACCTTTTTCGAGATGTTTCTGAGTACGGGGGGTAGATTATATAAAGGGGAGGTGTTATCACCATTTCTATCCGTGGTTTTTCACGGGCTCTTAGGTACTTGCTCATTTTGAAAACTGCTTGTGTGTGCTTTGCTTTGAAAAGTTTTGTTTTACTTCGTTTTAACCCTTGTTTCTATCCTTAAGAGTGTTACGAAGTTGTTTTTGAAAACTTTGTTTGCGAAAGTGTTGGTGTGAAAAAGATTTGTTTGTTTGAGCAAGTAACTAGGAACTAATCTACCTACTCGAAAAAGGTCTGTTCGTTTTCCTTTAGACAACGCTATCCTATTATTAAGGAATAGGTAGCACCGCCGTTGGATGTTTAAAGGGACATTCAAAAGGACGAAATGGTCACTGAAGGAAACAAGTAAGGATACCTTAGCATTTCGAAGGGACTATCGTCATAAGATCAATTTGTAGGCAACTCGAGGGACAAGTAGGGACTATGATCTTTGTGACCACTTTGAATCGCAGGTCATTGCTAAGATATCCCTACGCACGACGGACACGACCATTATTTTCGAGGCAACCAAGTGAGGCAATACCCTAGGGGTGCAAGTGTGAAAAAGTGTTTGATTTCAGTTATATTTATCTTTGCAGTTTAGTGATCTAAGATTGATTCATTAGTCATACACGTCTAAGTTGCTAGCAATTATATATAAGCATCTAAAATATAAAAGCGAGAAGGTAAAGGTCCTACGCTATTACAGGGCTTTTGCAGATACATAATTATCCCGACTGGAAATAAAATGCAGAATATAAACCCTAATTACTATTACAACCTCAAAACAGTTACAATAATAATAAAAGGAAATTAAAAAATGCGCGTGGTAAGTTTAAATGCGAGAATTAAAGAACCCTAAAAAATTTAATTGAAAGAAATATTTAGGTTACTATTATTTTTTTTTGAGAAAAAATTAATTGGGTTATGTACAAATTAAAAACCCTAATTTCTAATTAATTTGAATTATATAAAAACAATTAAATTTCCCTAAACAATTAAACTAATTAATTAATTAAAGAAACAAAATATTTTTTTATGAAAAAAAGATTTTTTTAGGTTATTTTGTGATTTTTGATTTAAAAAAATAAAATGATTTTTGTTATTTTGTAAATAAATAAAATTATTAATGAAATAATAAAATAAGAAAAATTAAAATAGAAAAGAAAGAATGGGCCTGTTTGTGAAGCAGAAAAGGGGGGTGTAGATCTGAACTTTTGGGCCCATTAGTGGCTAAGCCTAGTCAACGCATTGGATTCCATTTTGCCTCTTCCTGTTGGTGCATCGTGGTCCTCTCTTGTATGGGCGTTGGATTGGATTGATAAGGAATCTATTGGCTAGATGATGAAAGCGCATGGTATGCTCCTGGGACGCATATGCATAGGATCTGCAGTTATAAAGTTAGAAAATAAGAAAATGCTGGGACCTGGGATCGAACCCAGGTCCTCTACCTTTCCAAACACCCGCTTCACCACTGGGCCACCTGTTCTTGTTTGTTATAATATTGAAATGAAAACAACATAATGCAAATTAGTCACAAGCTTCAGAAAATGCGCGAATATTTGAATTTCCCAATGGTGGTCAGCCACATTGTTATCTCTTTCCCCAGGGCTGTCGTTTTTGACAATAACCCTTTAACTACGGTCAAATGCGTCGCTGTATGCTATAGCGACGATATTGGTCTGTAGCTACAAACCTGCAATATCTAAAAATGCACAACAAGCAATATTAATTAGAACTAAGGACATAGACCCACTAAGAATTTTGCCCTTAGTCCATTGGTATCATTAATCAGCCCTAATTTGGCCTCTACAGAGAAACCATAATTTGAAGCTTCCAAACCCTAATAATAGCATAAGCTTGTTCCTGTACTAGAAATCAAATCCAGGCTATCCAAAAGATCACAAACATGATTATGAATACATTTATGCAAGCAAATTGGACTAAAAGTACGTAGAACCCTGAAAATAAATTTGAGTTTAGAGGGTGCAAACCGTGAGGATTATGTGATGATTCCTGGAGCTTTGAGGCGTGCAAATGATCATGTTAGCTTCTGGGAAGGTCCAGGAAACAATTGGTAGCTTTGAAAGTCTTTGAATCGGCCTCTAAATTGGAAATCGATCTACCATTTTTTTGACAATTTTTCAGTTTTTGTGTGCAGCCTTTACGACTTCTAACCTTGTTTTCTTGGATTGGTTGTGTCCTATATATGTATTGGAATTGATTAGGTCAACAAAAAAGCATGGTATCTTGGTGAATTAAGGAGATTTGATTTGTTTTTGTTTTTGTATGATATCTTTCCAAAACAACCAAAATCATGCTATTTTTGATTCAATCAACCCTTGCACGACTTGGATATGATATATTAGCTTGATTGGATTTTATTCCTACAAAAAATCAGATCAAAAATCAATCTTTTGTATTTTTTGCAATTATTTGATTTAATTTGAATTTTAAATAATAAAAAATCAAAATAAAATAAATAATGAAACAAATAAAGTGTATATGCTGATTTGGGTCGTGGACCATGTCACAAGAAAGATTCAATCATGAAAAACTAGGCCCATTTGACAAAAAATGTATTTTTGAGCACATTTGACTTTTGGCAATTTTGCAAAAATGGTCAACTTTGACAAGGCATATCTCCTCCAATTTTAACCCTAGAGAGGTGTTCTTGGACTTTTTAGAAAGCTTATGATGTCCCGTAAAAAAACCTTTTGGTCTCATCTCAATTGGGTCTTCAATGTTCATGTAAGAAGCTTTGACCCAAAAGGTGTTTTAGTTGACTTTTCAAAAGGACCTATAATGTAGAAATTCATATCTTTTGATGAGTGCTTAATTTGAACTTGAGGGATGAAGATGAGTTGTAGGGAATTGTATCCTCTTCAAAATGAGATTTGGATGGAAAATGTTTGATACAGTATGAAAAAGTTACGCTTGGTCAAAGTTTGGTTGACTTTTCCTAAGAAACCCTAATTTAACAACTTTTGGGTTTTGATGAATTTGGGGCATTCCTTGAGGAATCATGATCAACCCTTGATCAAATGATGGATATCAATTCAAAATGTTAATGTTGACCAAAAATATTGAAGTTTGACTGTATGTGGGCCACAATTGACTTTTGACCTAGTACAGTTGATTTTCAGGCATCTGGGCAATTGACTGAGCAAACTTCTTGTGCAAGGCATTAAAATTGACATGGATGATCTTGAGAACATATTATGACCATGGAGGGAATTTGGGACCTTTAGAGCTCCCACACCCTGATGAAAATGGAAACCCTAATTTGAGGTACATTGCCTTAGGAGGGAATTTGTCTGATCAACTCTTGGGCATCCTTGAGCAAGTTGAGGACCTCAATGGGCATGTGTTGAGTAAAATGAGAGAGAAAATTTTGGGGTACAACAATGATCATCCCTTCTTGGTATAAATTCTGAAGATGGATGGAATAATATATATCTCCTAGCAGCATAGGGACTGGATTCCTAATCAGAAAGATCCTAATGGCATTAACATCCATAAACTTGTTGATGTTAGGAAACAAGAACAACCCATAGGAAAGCAAAGCAAAGATAGCCTCAAAAGCAAATTTAATATTCATCTTGGTAAAGTAACAAGCCTTTTCCAATAGAAATTGTGCAGGTAAACCTCTGATTCCTCAATTGGTAGTCATGTTAGCCTCTATCTCAGACTTCCTCAAGTGACTAACTGTTACAATCTCATGAGACTTAGGCTCTCCTTCTAAACCGGTGAAAGAAACACGATCAATAATAGGTAGACCAAGTAAATAAGAATACTCTTCCAATATATGCATTAACTTATAGTCAAGAAAAGTAAAACACCGGTATAAAAGATCATAGAATTGAACCAACATAGTAAGAAAACCCTCCTTCATATTGAGCTTCATAAGAGGTACAATGGCTCCATACTTCTTCCGGAAATCTGTAAGACTCTCAATTTCAGAAATTAGACTCTTCAGTTCCTCTATCTTAGGATCCTTGAAACTTTACTTCCAAGTCTTTCTCCTTCCAAAATCCATAGTCAATAGAGTACCTGAGATATTTTGAAAGGTAAACATTTAAGTTCCTTGGAAAACGGTTTAAAGAATTCTCATGGGGAATGAATGCATGGTAATGCAACAATCACACACAAGATCACAAACATCGGGGGTTCATAGGTCCGATGTCATGAGAATGAAGCCAAAGGTACTACCCATAAGGTAAGGACTAATGGTTTATCATCTGTAGATCAAGGTTCTAAGGAAATCCAAGAGTATACATTCCTCCTTAAGATATTACTAACGTCCCGATTAGCTCGATAATTAGCGATATTCTCAAGAGAAACTCGTCCGAGTGCAGCATCGCGTGACAACTACTTCCAGATGGTTCAGTCATAGTCTCCGCACTACATTTAATGGCCAAGATGGGTTAACAGTTCTACGGCTTCTCAGCTTCACTGGCTCCCAGGTCGAAAGTAGCAATGTCTTCCCGATTTCTCAGTAAACAAATACTATATTCAAAGGTGCCTCCACTTAGTTGGGGATCTCACGTCTTCTTTTTTAGGATTACTCCCTTAAAGTTGACATGACTATACCACCCGTCCTATCTTAAGTTTTCCCAAATTCGGTTATAAGACTTAAAGAGATCACCAAGCACCCTGAAAACCAGAAAAATCTAGACATACAGGCATATATGCAACAACAAATAATAGCATATACACAAATAAACAAAGATAGGCTCAACCCACATAAAGATTAGTCCCTAGAAGAGTCGCCAATTTTCAGTAACGGTAGAAATGTTGAGACCAAGCCATTGGATTGACTTAACTCATACAAATAAAGTAAAAATTGTCACCGTGCTTTATTGTTTCCAAAGGAAATGGGAAAAGAGAAAATAAACCCAAAAGTAATGGGGAGAGAATCTTGGTATGGGGGTTAGTTATGAAAAGGGAAAGTATTAGCGCCCTAAACATCTACAGTACTCCGCAGGAACCTCTTTGAAAATCTGCGTATTTTGTCTATAAAAGGTGTATACAAAAATAATATGGTGGAGATGAGTGAAGAAGTATTTTTTTTTACAATTTTTGCACCCGCCACGGTTGCGAACCATTAGTGCCTACATACCACCTTCCATGCAATAGGGGATCAGGGTACTCGTAGTTCACCTTAAAAATTTTAAAACACATGTGTGTTGGTTAATTTTAATAGAAAATACATCATCATCATATCTGAGTGGAAAACATGCTTAGTACCCACAATTATGAGAAAGGAGCATTTGCATCATCTCAAAGTGGAGGACATAGTCTTAGATTTAAAATCAATAAGACATCACTCAACATCCAAGTGTAAAATGGCCCACTTCACTATATATTGTAGAAGTATAGTAGCTTGCATCAATACAAGAATCAACAAGAGTCTAATTTTTTGAGAAAAGTTTTAAAATAAAAAGCCAAAGTGGAAAAATGGTTTGAATGAGGTTAATGACTTTTAGTTTTGAAAAAGATGTCAAAGTATGATTAAATTGATTAAAGGTTTGATTAATAAAATTTTTGAAAATTCATAGACCTAAGTCCAAGTTTATTATGAAAGCGGTTTAAGTTTGAAAAAACAAGAAGAGTTTTGAAAATGAGCGAGAAAATTTTGAAATTAAAGAAGATAAGAGGAGATGAATTGGCTATCATATGTATACAAAGTAAAAGTTAAGGTAAATAACTATCTAACTCACAAGAAGCCAACACTTGACATGAAGAAGTCGATGTAGAATTTCCATCCTTTGGATTAAAACCAAGCAATAAAAATACTAAACCTCAGATGAATACCAAGCTTCAGATGAGTTAAGAACCAAGCAAAGTCTTCACTGATAAAAAATTGGCCAGAGTAACCACCGTATACAGAGGAACTCCGAATCAAAGACAAAGCATGGAAATCAGAATATCCTGCACACAAAAAAATTCAAGCCAATGCCTTGGAGTAAACCCCAAGGACTTCAGAACAACTTCACAAAAAACACCAACCAAAGATCACAAAGTCCAAGGTCTCAGGGCTACTAATCCTAAGTCTCATGAATCTACAACTCCAAAGTGCCGAGGATAGTAACCAGATAGTCCAAGTAACCTTAATATTTTTTAGGCAAAATACTCATTTTGGTCCCTTAACAATACCCTTGGGTTCACATTGGTCCCTTAACTTTTTTTCGTGTCATTTTGGTCCCTTAACTTTCAAAAAGTTTCATTTTAGTCCTTTTTTGTCTAATTAGCGACGAAAAAACTTTGAAATACGTCGCTAAATCTGTCGCTAATTAGACAAAAAGGACTAAAATGAAATATTTTGAAAGTTAAGGGACCAAAATGACCCGAAAAAAAATTAAGGGACCAATGTGAACCCAAGGGTATAGTTAAGGGACCAAAATGAGTATTTTGCCTATTTTTTAATGTCCAAGTTGATTATTAAGTATATTTACAAAAAGAAGATAAAGCCCAAGTGATCAAAGATAAAAATGATAGAAAGTAAATACTCAAGTGAGAAAAAGGTAAATACCATGAGATGTAAATTCTCGAAGTTAAATGACATTTGTAATTTGTATCCCCATCCCCTAAAGTATTGTAATAGCATAGGACATTTAATTTCCGCAATTTATCGCTTTCCGTATTATTGCTAGTAATTAGGGTTTTTATGGAAAGACTTAAGATTAAACAAGTAGAAAACCCTATTTCAAGACAAAAATGCATGAATACAAAATACCTTGCACACTTGCACTTCTAGGATTAACCCATACTGTTGCCTCAAATAAAAAATAGTCATGTCCCTCGAACATGGGATACTTTAGCAATGACCCTCGAATACAAGATCATAGTCCCTCGATGGCCCTTTGATGTTTCCTTCGTTAAATGATCTTAGACCTTTACAAAAAAATTCCTAAGGTATCCTACAATGTGGCCTTTTATGACTGAACAATGACCCACGCCCGTCCCTTCACATCTAATGATAAGGTTACTTACCAACTAATGGTGAGACAACACTATCTAAAGGAGGAGGAGAAGAACAAAGACTTTTTTTGAGTAGGTGGAACGTTCGTAGTTGCTTGCTTACAAACATTTCAAAACATCTTTCAAACACACCAACACTTTCTATGAAATATTTTCAAAAGTAAACACTTTGTATAAATTCTTATAGAGACGAGAATCATTACAAAGTTCTCCTAAACAAATGAACTTTTCAAAAATACTTTCAAAACAAATCACTAACATATTTACAAAGCATTTCAAAGTGAGCCAGAAACTAAGAGCCCGTAGATAACTACAGATGAAAAGGGTGCTAACACCTTCCCTTTTCATAACCTACCCCCCGAACTGAAGAAAATTCTCAAAAGGCCTTTCCTGTTCTTTTCACCATTTCCTTTATTGGATAAAAGAAAAGTCGGTGGCGACTCTTGCAATCTGCAACAATTGCGATAAAACACAAAACAACCAAGTCAATTCTCCTACCATATTACAGAACTGGCGACTCTGCTGGGGAGATTATACTTAAAAGTAGGGTTACCTTAGAGATTAGTTCACATTTAAATGCTTTCATTGTTTGACTTGTTTGCTTTACTCTTAAAATGGTGTTTGGGTTTTGAATAGATCCTCTACCGGGATCTGGGGGAATTATTAGGTAAATAGCAATAGATCATGGGGACTGTGCAACGTAATACCAACACGGTTGAAGCTATGACTACGTTAGTGTGACACATTTGCTAGTACCGGTGTCCCTTGAGTCCAGTCAAGGAGAATACAGGGCCGTTGTGTGGTGTCATGAAGCACTAACTGACCGTAGAACCTTTAGTTGAACAACTTGGCCATTAGGAAGTAGTGAGATAGCCGACTTTGGTGCAGTCCGAATTTGGTTGATACTAGATACTATGCTCATTGAGATCATACTTTCGGGATATTTTGGTCGCTAATAAAGAAGCTTGTGCTGAAATAATGACCGATGAAGAAAGATCAGTTATATTGAGATTCCTTAGAACCCGGTTACGTATTAGGACAAGTTGAACCAACTAAACTTCAAGAGGGTACTTACCTATGAAACCCATGCAAGCCTAAACCTAAGTTCATTGTGTGCTTTGTTTGTAATTAATTATTCATGACATCATAAACATCATAAAATTATAAGCATTCTTACTAACCATTTCAAGGATTTAGGGTTTATCTTTGTTCATGTTTTGTAGGACACGACTTTGACCCGTAGAAATACCTTCTGATTCAACTTCGTAAGGGTACCTCTTAAACTCAAGGAGTTAGCATCAAGGGTTCCTGAAAATTCTCCGTTCTCCAAAAGATATGGTCCACTTTTCAACGTGACTACCTCAAGCTTTGATGAAGACATGTTGAAGGTGCTTTTTTAGTTCTTTGATCCTATGCATCATTGTTTCACATTTCCCGACTATCAACTAGTCCCCACAATGGAAGAATTCTCTCAACTACTAGGAGTTCCTATTCTTGATCAAACACCCTTCACTGGTCTAGAGTAAGTTCCAAGACCTGAGGTTATTGCTAAGGCCTGACACTTGAAGAGTTCTGACGTTATAGTTAATTGGGAGACAAGAAGTGGGGTCAAAGGCTTTTTGGCTAAATTCTTGATGGAAAAGGCTGTATTATTTTGGGAGGCCATGGAATTGCAAGCTTTTGAAGAAGTTTTGGCTCTTCTAATTTACAGTTTTTTGATGTTCCCTAACCCAGATCAACTCGTAGATGTGAATGCCGTCAAAATTTTCCTTACTCGCAATCCTGTACCTACATTGCATGGAGAAGTTTTACACTCTCTTCATACTCTCACTATAAGGAAGCGAGGGACTCTTATATGTTGCTTCCATTTTTTGTCTAGGTGGTTTATTTCATACCTCCCTCGACCGGTATTGAAGAATGTGCAAGGCTCGAAATGGTATCAAAGGTTGATGACGCTCTCTCATTTTGATATCCATTGGTGCTATTGATCTCAAGAAGACATTACTATCATTTATCATTGTAGGGAGTTCCCTAATGTTCCACTCTTGGGAATTAGGGGAGGTATCACTTATAACCCTTCTCTAGCCTTACGACAATT
This sequence comes from Vicia faba, assembly GCA_948472305.1. NCBI lineage: Eukaryota > Viridiplantae > Streptophyta > Magnoliopsida > Fabales > Fabaceae > Vicia > Vicia faba. The sequence continues at coordinate 1,182,985,718 of OX451735.1, read as the reverse complement.
TAGCTATGCTCAAAGAAATGGTCCCCATGACGCGCTCATTCAAGGAATTATATTCGACTATGAGAACAATGTCCGAGGTTATCATCAAAGGTTTGTGCATGCTTGGGGCATGATCAACAAGGTTTATAGCAAGACTTTGGGGCTTAAGAATTCCATCTCTCTTGAGCCTTATCTTAAATGGGTACGAGCTTGTGCTCAAAGTCTCGTGATGCCATATCCTTCTATTATACCAATAGTTGTGGAGCTTGTTGCCAACAGAGACATTCCTCGTACCATTCTCCATCCTAACATGCCTACTGATTTCGAGGAACTGCAAAGACCATGGATTCAACTCAAAGGGGAGTGAGACACATTTGAAGCACAATTCTACACAAGCGAGAAGAAGGTTTTGGAGCTCACAAGGAAACTTCATAAGGAACGAAGCCTGAATGCCTACTTTGCACCAAAGAGGATGCGCCAGTGGGAAACCTGAGCCTTTTGTTTAAGAGTTTATTTTGTTTTCTTTTTTGAAACTTTTTGTTTCTTCCATTGTAAGCCCAAGAGGAATTTGTAAATCCTGAACTTATTAATGCAATTAATGTTTTTTATTTTATCTTTGTCTAGCAAATTTAAATTCCTTAAAATCCTTGAAAACATTGCATTCGCATAACATGCATCATATCATAAGCAGGTTTTCCGAAACATGTTTCCTCATCTTTCTACTGTTTATTTTAGTATAAGATGGATCTCAAGAAAACTGTCAAGGACTTGCAGACTCAACATTCTCAATTCCAAGAGACTCTGCTCAACTTAGCAAAGGGGCAGCAAGAAATGATGGCTCTTCTTGTTACGAAGAAGAAGACAAAGAAGAAAGTTGCAATCAACATGGGGAAGAGGTTTAAAGGCTCCGACCAACAAGTTCAAATTGAAGAATACTCCTTAGAAGAGGATGAGAATCAAGATGAAGATGCAAGAAGCACCTATTCTGGGGGTGGAAACAATCAAATCTCTAAAGAAGAGGATTATTCTGATGAGTAAAACCCACCGGCCGATGATAAATACAAGCAACTAGAAGACAAACTAAAGGTTGTAGAGATCCAAGTCGTGTCTGGCTTGGACTTTGGAGACTTGGGTTTGGTACCTGGGGTAGTCATTCCCCACATTCAAAATCCATGTTTTTGCTAAGTATGATGGGGTCTTCTATCCGAAGCTTCATCTAAGATCCTATGTCCGTAAGATCCAACTGCATACCACCGATAGGAAACTATGGGTGCACTATTTCCAAGAGAGTCTATCTGGAACACATTTAGAGTGCTTCTACCAATTGGAAGGGATAAACATCCATACCTAGGAGGATCTGGCTACCGACTTTTACCGCCAATATCAATATAACACTGATCTTGCACCGACTCGGGTGCAATTGCAAGGTATGACCACGAGTTCAAATGAGGGCTTCAAGGAATATGCTCAAAAATGGAGAGACTTGGATGACAGGGTGCAATCAACTTTAACCGATAGAGAATTGGTAGACATGTTTATGGGAACACTGACTGGCCCTTTCTTCAACTTACTAATTGGAAGTTCATCATCCAGATTTACTGAATTGATCTTGACCAGTAAGAGGGTATAAAGCATAATTAAAAGCAGAAATATGCCCATGGCCTCCACCACTAATGTTGTGAAAAAACCATTTATTGGTAAAAAAAGACTAATGTTGTGTATGGGTCAAGAAGATGTGCTAAGACTGACCACCATCACTCAGTGGGGATAGTATTGATCTCCAATCCAACTTCTACTCAAATACCACAACAAGCTAATCCACAAAGACCAGACATCCCAAGGAGACAATTCACCAAAATCGACATGTCGTTATCACAAGCTCTCTAACATCTACTGAAAGAAGATTTGGTAACCTTGCGAGAACCTCATCTAAACCCCAATACTACTTCTCCAAAATACAATATGAATATGAGATGTACTTACCATTCAAACAACCCCGAACATGATACCAACAACTGTTGGGCATTGAAGAATAAAATCCAAGACCTGATTGATAACAAGACAATTGAATTGGACCCTCCACCAACTCCTAACGTGATCACTGCACCAATGCCTAGTCATGGAAAAGGTGTCAATGATATTGAAGATGCATCTTTTATTTCCTCCGTCAATGATTTAACAACTCCTTTGAGGACTGTTAAAAAGAGTTTGTTGAAAGTCGGGGTATTCCCTGGCTGCCTTGAAGACTATTATTGTTGTGATGTACAAATTAATGGTTGTGAATGGCTTAAGAAAGGTGTCCACCACCTGATGGATAGCCATACTATTCTATTTGAAAGAACTCCATCTGTGAAAAGTTTGAGCCAAAGTGTATCTCAAGAGTTTGAAGACGTATCCATCATTACTATATCAAACAAACCTATTAGGATCACCTTCAAAGGTCCTATTAGGATTCCCGTTGAACCAAGAATAGCTCCACTAATCATCACCACATTGGGGCCAGTTCCCTACTCTTCTGATAAGGCTGTGCCCTGGAATTATGGGGCGCAAGTGTATTACCATGGTTTCAAACAAAATTCCTGGATTGCTGAAGATGAAACTACTGATGTTACAAACATTGATGGATCAAGTAAACTTACTAGGACGCGAAGGATATTCTCTCTAGAGATCTCACCTCCGACCACCACTACTACACCCATTCATATTACTATTGTTAAACCTGTTGCTGATACCCGAGGAAAGGAAAAAATGACCGAGCTTTCCCGGAAGGAGGCGCCCAAAAGATATTGCAGTTGAGGACCCATCTACCCAAGAGATGGAGAAGATTTTAAAAATTATATGAAAAAGTGATTACAAGATAGTGGAACAGTTGGGGAAAACACCTTCGAAGATTTCCATGATGTCTTTGTTTCTATGCTCCGAGGCGCATGCTCAAGCACTGATAAAATTCTTGAAAAATTCATATGTCCCTCAAGAAACTACGACTGACCAATTTGAAAACTGTGTAGCAAGCTTGTCTATCGACAATGATTTAGGGTTCTCTGATGCAAATTTGACCCTGATGGGGAAGAATCACAACAAAGCTCTCCACATCTCCATAGAATGTAAGGGTACTACCATGGCACATGTATTAGTGGATAATCGATCTTCTATCAATGTATTACCTAAAGGAGCATTGGATAGGCTAGACTGTGATGGATTGGTTCTAAAACCCAGTGACATCGTGGTGAGAGCTTTTGACGGATCAAAGAGAATGGTCCATGGAGAGGTTGATCTCCCTATCAAAGTTGGGTCTCAAGTCTTCAACTCAACATTCTATGTGATGGATGTTCGTCCTGCTTATTCTTGCATGCTTGGATGCATATGGATACATGGGGTAGGTGCGGTAACTTCCACACTACATCAAAAGCTGAAGTACCCGGTCAAGGGGAAGATTGTCTGTATGCGGAGAAGAAGAGTTTATGATTAGTCATCTAAATTCATTGAAATATGTTGAAATGGATGGCAAGTTCATAGAGACTCCTTGTCAAGCCTTTGAAGTGGTCTCTCCCATGATTGTTGTTGCCAAAGCCACTCCTGACATTCCCAAAGCTGCTAAAGATACACTGAAGATGGCCTCTCTCAAAGATGCTCGTGATGTTGTTGAAGACGGAGGCTGCACTATTTGGGGACAACTCCTCGATATCCCTTTCAAGTCAGACAAATTGAGGTTAGGCTTCACTTCCAAGGCTCAAAAGGAGGTTTGACGTGATCGTGCAGGGAAACCACCTCTCCGAATTAGTAACCATGAGGTTAATGCTCTTGAAGACTCTAATATTGATTATGACTTCGATGACTAGATCTACCCAATTGTTGGTGGAGGACTCAACAACTAAAGGACCAAGGACTTCATTTCGATCTCCTACATCTAGGAGTAATTGCCATTTCCTGTTTTTATTACTTTGAGAACTTTGTCAGTAATTTTCATTAAAACATTAACTTTAAGCCATGTGCCTTGCCCAGGGCACAATGGTCCATTTGTTAAGGGTCTGTAATTTTCATATGCCATATGCTCATTTTAATGAAAACATTGGACTATTTTGCATTCAAATTTTGCGTTCTTTGTCTTTATTTTACTTTATTGCATTTTCAAAATAGCCATGTGACCTTACATGCACACACACACACATTTGCAGATCCACATCCACTCAGGATCTCATTGACAACAATTATGCTATTGCCATGTATGAATTTGGAAATCAAATCTATTAAGCTGAAGACGAAGGAGAAGAAGATTGTGAAATACCCGGGGAACTCGCCAAACTTCTGATACAAGAGGAAAAGGTCATTCAACCGCACGAGGAACCAATTGAAGTGATCAACCTAGGTACTTAGATAGATAAGAGGGAAGTCAAGATCGACGCTAATCTGGAAGACAACATCAAGAGAAGATTGGTTCAGATGTTGCATGACTATGTTGAAGTGTTCACTTGGTCATATGAAGATATGCAGGGGATTGATACTGATATCGTAGTTCATCGTCTGCCAATAAAGGAAGGTTGTCCTCTGGTCAAGAAAAAGGTTCGTCGCATGCGGCCAGATATGTCTGAGAAGATCAAAGCTGAGGTAATGAAACAGTTCAATGCAGGTTTCCATGCAGTGACATCATATCCACAATGGGTTGAAAATGTGGTCCTAATGCCGAAGAAAGATGGAAAATTCCGTATGTGCATATAATACAAGGATTTGAATAGGGAAATCCCCAAAGATGATTTCCCGCTACCACATATTGATGTCTTGGTTGATAACACAACTCAAGATAAAGTTTTCTCCTTCATGGATGGCTTCTTCGGATACAATCAAATCAAAATGGCACCCGAAGACATGGAGAAAACCACTTTTATCACACAGTAGGGAACCTTCTGTTATAAGGTCATTCCATTTGGTTTGAAGAATGCAGGAGCAACTTATCAAAGAGGCATGGTAGCTCTATTTCATGATATGATTCATCATGAGATATAAGTCTATGTTGATGATATGATTGCAAGGTCGCAAACTGAGGAAAAACACCTTGATTACTTGCACAAGTTATTTGAAAGGTTGAAGAAATACAAGCTGGGGCTGAATCCCAACAATTATACCTTCGGGGTGAGGTCTGGAAAACTCCTAGGGTTTGTCGTCAGTGGAAAAGGTATTGAAGTCGGTCCCATAAAAGTCAAAGCCATACCAGAAATGCCAGCTCCCTGTATTGAGAAGTAGGTCAGGGGTTTTTTGGGTCGACTCAACTACATCGCCAGATTCATCTCTCACTTAACTACTACCAGTGAGCCAATCTTCAAACTGTTGAAGAAAGATCAAGTAGTTATATGGAATGATGACTGCCAAGCAGCTTTTGACAAGATCAAAGAGTACTTACAAGAGCCTCCAATCCTGATGCCTCTTGTTGAAGGAAGACCTCTATTATGTACTTGATTGTATTAGAGAATTCAATGGGGTGTGTGTTGGGCCAACATGACGAGTCTGACCGAAAATAGCATGAAATATACTACCTTAGAAAAAAGTTCACCGATTATGAAACCAGATATTCACTGCTTGAGAAAACTTGCTGCACTTTGGCATGGGCTGATCACCGGCTAAGACAGTATATGTTGACTCACACCACTCTATTGATTTCTAAGATGGATCCCATCAAGTATATCTTCGAGAAGTCATCTCTCTCCGGACGAATAGCCAGATGGCAAATGATCTTGACTGAATATGATATCCAGTACACTACACAAAAAGCAATCAAGGGAAGTGTGCTGGAGGATCATTTGGCACATCAAGCTGCTGATGACTACAAATCTATGAACTTTGAATTCCCGGACGAGAATATCATGCTGATAACCGACTGTAAAAAGCCTGGACTGCATAAAGAACCTGAACAAGCATCCCGATGGACTATGGTCTTTGATAGAGCTTCCACTGAAATGGGTAACGGAATTGGTGATGTGATCGTTTCTCCCGAAGGTTGCCATACATCTTTCACTGCCAGACTTTGCTTCAATTGTACGAACAACATGGTCGAGTATGAAGCATGCATCTTGAGTCTAAAGGCTGCCATTGACCTAAGAATCAAATTCTTGAGAGTATACAAAGAATCAACCCTGGTAGTAAGTCAAGTTAAAGGGGAATTGGATACCAAGCATCCAAACTTGATCCCTTAAAAAGATCTTGTGTTAACCCTGATACCATACTTTGAAGAGGTCACCTTTTCACTGAAGGCCATATCAGAATTGTTACCCATGGAATCCAGAATGGATGGGTACCTGCATTTGTGAGTGTGGGTGTGTGTAAGGGATATCCATCTTTAAACTAATAAAATGTAAAAAGAAAGACAATGAACACAAAAGTTTATATATATGAAAACGTCCATGATTCATTAAAATGGCATATGAAGATGAAAAATCAAACCCTTACAAATGGACCTATGTACCTCGGGTAAGGCACAAGGTTAAAAGTGTATGAATTGTCTGAGAATTATTACAAACCAACAGAAATGTTTGAAAGATAAATTACTGATTCATGAAAGTAATGGGAACAAAGTCTTTTGCCTCCCAATTGCACAGTCCTCCTTCAACAGTAGTGAAAATCCAGTCTTCCAAGTTGTTCTCATCTTCATTATCCTCCAAAGCATTGACTCTATGATGGGTGATCTTCACTGGTGGCCCTCCAGCACGGGAGCGACGCACAACCTTCTGACTAGCCGAAGTGAAACCTAAGCCGAATTTATCAGATTTGAAAGGAAAGTCGGGAAGTTGCCCCCAGATTGTGCTTCCTCCTTCTTCAATCACATGTTTAGCATCCTTCAAAGAAGACATCTGAGGCGGAGGTCTTGTAATCATGGGTACAAAAACCACTATATTGGTTGCCGCAATCTCCGGAGCTACCTCTTCAAAATGATGAAAGGGGGTTTCGATGAATTCGCCATCCAATTCAACATAACAGAAAGAATTAAGATGGCTTATCATGTATTCCTCTTCGCCATGAACAGTTATAATTTTCCCCTGGACAGGGTACTTGAGCATTTGATGCAGAGTTGAAGTGACGACTCCAGCATTGTGAATCCAAGGTCTCCCCAACAAGCAAGAATAGGAGGGACGGATATCCATCACGTAGAATGTAGAGTTGAAAATTTCAGTTCCCACATTAATCGGGATGTCCACCTCCCCGTGGACCATCCTCTTAGAACCATCAAAGGCTCTGACAAGGATGTTGCTGGGCTTCAAGGTTAGGCCTTCACAATCCAACCTATCCAAGGCCTTCTTCGGCAAGATATTCAACGAAGAACCAGTGTCTACCAAAACGTGTGCTAGAGTAGTCCCTCTGAATTCCACCGAGACATGCAAAGCGTCATTATGTTTTCTCCCTTTTGATGTTAAATCGGCATCGGAGAATCCTAGACCATTGTCAGCTGTTAAGCTAGCTACACATCTCTGGAATTGATCCGCGGAGGTTTCCTGTGGCACGTGGGCCGTCTTCAAGAATCTGATCAATGCTTTAGCATGAGTGTTGTACCCCAAAATTTTCCCTCTCATTTTATCAACATTTCTCATCATAAGACTCTTGGAACTCAAGACCAAGCTAGGGTTTGCTCTGCTTAAGACACCTCCTTGCACTGTTGACCTAAACTAGGGTTTGAGTTTGCATAGGGATTTTTGGACCTTCAATGCCCAAATTTACTTTCATACTTCATATTGGACTCATAAGTTTGCCCATACCAAGTTTCAAGCCTTGAATCAAATTTTTGCCCAGTCAATTGGACAGTTGACCTAGAAATCAGCTGTATTGGGGAAAAAGTCAAATGTGGCCAATTTACAGTCAAATCTCATGAATTTTGACCCAAATCAACATTATGAAATCATATGAACCATTTGATCAAGTTTGGACCACAATTCCACAAGCAATTTGATCAGATCACCAAAAGGGCAAAATGGTCATTTTTAGGCTTTTGACTGTGCAAAGGCAATTTTTGACTGTTTGACCTAGCCAATGGCAAATCAAGTTCAACCATGGACTCAAGGACTCAATGAAATTATCTTGACGTATTCAACAAGTTCAAAAGATCTCAAATGCATAGGATTGACAGATGAATTTTTCAGTCAACTGATCAAAATTTGACTATATACTGAAAAGTCAAACTTTGACTTTTTGGTCAAAATCAGGTGCCAAGGGTCATTTTTCATCAAGATGTGTCAAATTATGAAACTTGTTCATCAAGAAACCCAAAATTACAAATTAGGGTTTGAAATTGAAAAATTTCATAACTTAGAATTTTTCTAAGTTATGAAATTTTCTTAATTTTTCCTAACTTTGTCCCACATTTTCACAAAGATGCAAATGGATTCAAACAAAACATACAACATGAAAGTTGTAGTCCATCACAAAGTCTACAACTTTGATTCACAAAGTTTTATCAAAAGAAGCATGGATCTCAAGTTATGATTTTTGGAACAAGGGTCCCTAAAACTTTTAACTTAGAGAAATTTTGCCCTAGTTTAGGCAGGATTTTGACCCATCTTCTTGGCCATTTTTCACATAGTTCCACTTGGATTCTCAAGTTTCATTTCAAATATGGATTATAGTACATGTTGCAAGCTTTCCAAATTTTCCAAGAACTCCTCAAACACATTTGTGGTTAGGGAGATTCGAATGCTTGAAGTTGGCAAAAACTCACTTTATAACCATGGCCAATACATGTTCATACAACTTGCAAAATCTGACCAAACTAGCTTTGTACTTAATTACAGGCCTCTAAACCAATTTACACTAAAAAATTGAATGCAAATACATTGGTTAGAGGCATTATTCTGATCAAGGGAGCATTATACAATGAACAATTCCATTTTGGGCATAAAGATAACACTTCCATTTACATTAAGCATGCTTTATGTTAAGTTTCATTTCTTGAGCCATACACCAAGCCTTTTGCTGCAAACAAGGCTCCCTAATGTCAGGCAAAGCTCAACCATTTTGTGCAGCTAGGTTACAAGCCAGTACAACCTTGCATTGTCAACTCTCACATTTTGCTTCAAAACCAAGTCATTATGCCAAAAGTCCATAACTCACATATCTGATATATTCAACTTAAGACAAGGTTTCAAACAAGTTGGACACATCCTTGTAAGCCAGAAACACGAGCCTTTCACCTCTAAAACACCCTTGCACTCAAAAACCACATTTTCTTGCAAAACAGGGCAGGACCTGCAAATCACAAGCCAAATCATGTTCCACTCGTGCGTTTTGCTTGCAATCAGTTCCAATACCTTCCACTAAACCCACTCAAGCTATCCCAAACCTCCATTGCCAACTGTAACTCCATTTACAATGTTCACCATTTTTGTTTGGAAGCTTTGCAGGTTGAGTTCTGTAGGAAGATTCGGGCCATTTCAAAACAAACTAAGCATTGTGAAAGATTCAGGGAACATCAAGCAAGCTCAAAAGAACCTCTGGCCTCACTGAAAGTTGCTGCATTGTCTAACTCGAACTCAACTGAAACAGGTTTTTCATGAACTTCTATCTCTCTATTTAGGAACATTTAGCCTTAGGTTTGTGAATGAAAGATGTAGTACTCATTGCCCTGAAACCATACATATGCTCAGTTTTCATTTATATTAAACGTGCTAAGAGAATTTTATCCATGAACTTTCTGAAAAAACTAGGTTAGAAATTAGGGCCAGAGAAATTCTCTCTGGTATTTGAGAGTTAGGTTAAGTTTTTTATATGGTTAGATTCGTGGTTTGATGCTCTACAAGTTTCATGTTTTGAGTTTTTTCAAAAGATCACAAATACAGGAGATACGAGTTTGTGTGACAGGCGCGCGTTTTCTGTTGTCCCAAGGAAGAAGATGAAGTTGATGGGCTTGGCTTGGCTTCTTGCTTCTAACACCCTCCTTTTGCTAAATGCACCCCCTGGCCTATTTCCTTTATATTTTGTCATTTTTATATTTTAATTTCATTTCTGACTTTGATTATTTATTTCCAACCATAAAAAATGCTTAAAAATATTTTTCATAATTTTTACATTTATTTTGATATTTATTTTAATTATTACTAGTATTAAAACATTTTCTATACTTGTATATTATTTTGTTTAAACTTGAAAATAATGCAAATAATACTCTTATTTTCATTTTTATATTTTTTATTCACACCAAAAATATTTTCTTGAATATATTGTATTTTTGTAAATATTTTATTTTACTTTTATATATTTAACATATTTAATATATACATATATACATATATACTTTATTTTATAATAAAATATGGAATAAAAATACAAAAAATAGTACATTTTATTTTTTATACTAAAAAACACCTTTTTTAATATATTTTTATTTTTGTACATATTAATACATTTTTGTATATAAATAATGTAATATTATTTTCTTTAACGAAAATTAGGGTTTACCCCTTTATCAAAATTAATTAACTTTTTATTTTACATATTTCTTTGCATTCCTTTACATTTAAAAATACTTTGCATACATAAAAACTTTTTTTTGCATAATATATTTTTATTTAATATTTATTTATTGTGTTTATTTATTGCCCATTTAAATATTATGCATTGTAAATTCAATTGGATTGTATTAATTTAGGATTTTAATTTCTTGCAAAATAATCCCCTATTCAAAATTGTACTCCCCTCCCTATATAAAAGTTGTAATAGCTTAGATTTATTTTCACGCACTTAAATGCTTTCAATTATGCCATGCTTAGAGAATTAGGGTTTGTATGCCAAATCAAAACCAACAATTAGTTTGACCTAATCAAAGACAAAAATGCATGAAAAAACAAACACAATGCACACTTGCACCCCTAGGGTTACAATCCACTTGTTGCCTTCAAAAATGGGCCATGGTATGCATGTTAAGTACTTTGGCAAAACAAAAACAAAACAAAATATAATAGTCCCTCAATGACGCTATCTGAGTTGCCTAAACAAAATGATCAAGTCCCTTAAGAAAATTGCCAAAAATACTTGACACAATTGCTATCATGGTCTATACGATGACCCGCGCCTGTCCCGTTTAACATCCTAACACAATGTTGTTCACCAAATACAATGGTGAAGCAACACTGTTAAAAGGGTTAAAAACGTAAGAAAGATATTTGAGTAAAATAGGGTAGAAATCTCTTAGTTACTTGATCAAAAGCTTGCAAAACATCCTTGCTATTTTCAAAACACACTTCACAATACAATTTCAATACCCTACTTTCAAACATTGAAATTTTTTCAAAAGACAAAAACACCTTTGTATACATTCCAACAAGAATCATTACAAAGGTTGCCACAACGATGGCCTCTTTTCAAAACATCTTTCAAAACCACAACGATGACCTCTTTTCAAAACATCTTTCAAAACCACACACAAAGCACCATTTCAAACAATTGAAGAGCACCATTTCAAACAATTGAAAAGCAAAGCAAGTGATCTAAACAAGTAACTAAGAGCCCATGGATAACCATGGATAGAAAGGGTGCTAATACTTTCCCTTTCTATAATCTAATCCCTGAACCCAAGAAAACATCTCAAAGGTCTTTCCTGTGCTTTTTGACCTTTCCTTAGGATAAAATAAAAAGTCGATGGCGACTCTTGCTAAACCGAAACATTTGCGAACACAAAACACAAAACCTCAAGTCAGTTCTCCCACCGTATCACAATGAGCCTCTGAACAAAACAGCAGGGCCAACATAGAGATCTTTGAGGGGGTT